>JAMPIV010005496.1:0-566936 GCA_024509875.1 Oreohelix idahoensis
GCGTTAGCAATCTGCATGTTTTTTGCCTTTCCCACGCGGAATTTGTTGCGGAGTGCATTCATTGACTCCATGAATGCGACCGATGATGAGGTCAGCGATCGGATTCGGAAGAAGACATGCGTGTACATCTCCTGTAAAGAAAGGAGTAGCAATCCTAATGATAGCTGTAGAGTATTTCTCTAATGTGCCGCCAAATGTTACACATTTGACTACTTGTCCAGTGGCACGGGAAGGATCTACGAGTGACTGCCTAACACCAATTGTGGTGCATCCAGAATCAAATAGCACAGAGACTGGATTGTTATTCACTAAACCCTTATGTAAGACAAGAGAACCTCTTCCATCAGGCGCGACTGATGCCGGAAGAGCAGGAAGAGGATGGCCACAGCTTAAAGTAGACACTGTGGTTGGCTCAAATAACGTTTTGCATTGGGGGGCACTGAGATGCTCTCCCAAAATCAAAAGCGGCACATGCCATATTACTAGCATCATTATTATCTTTACTCTGTTTATAGGCTTCATGGGACTCTTGTTGTGCAGCGTTTGCCTGAAAATGTGGTTTATGTCTTTTGTTTTGAGATCTACCTCGGTTATTATCACCTCTGTAGTTATTGTTACCTCTATTGTAACCCCTATTTGGGTTTGAGTCATAGTTCCCTTGGTTACCATTATCATATTCATTATAATGAGTATCTCTGTAATTATGATCTTGTTGACTCCAAGACGGATAACCCTGATAGTTTTTATAATTACTTCCTCTACGGAAATTCCTATAATTATGACCACCCCTGTGTCGAGAGCTATCAGCTCGTCTCCAGTTCTTTGAAGAAGAACCCTGAAATGATTGGTTACCTTGGTTTTGATAACTATTATGGTTACCTTTTTTATCAAATCTGTTTTGAGGTCCCTGAAATCTGTGTGAATAATTGGGATTGTATGGTGTTGCTGAAGCAACTGGCATACTCTCCTTAATCTTAGTGTTGCCAAAAGTCACGTCGGGGTGTGCAGTGACATATTGGGAACAATATTCTTCCATTTCTTTTAGAGATTTGGGTTTACGCTCATGTATAAATTCAAGGAAGGGTTTGTTACCACATGACATAATCTTATCTCTGAGCAACAAATCCATAAGTCCTTCATACGTTTTTTCTGTTTTGGAAAGCTCAATCCAACGATCAACTGTGAGACGTGCCTTTGCAATGAATTCTGAGAATTCTACACCTGTCTCAGGCACCATCGTCTTAAACAAAAGGCGATAGCCTTCCTCACTTAGCTGGTATTTTTTTTATCAAAGCCGCCCTAATGACATCATAATTATCCTTATCTGCTTCTCCTACAAGGCATAATCTAGTCAATGATTCACCTTTCAAGTTTTCTGCTAATTGATTAGCGTATTGTGATTTATCCACATTATGTGTACGACAAGAACGTTCAAATCTATCCAGCCAGAATGTAATATCGTCACTGGACTGATTGAACGGTGGAACCTTAACCTTGTAAGTAGAAGGTTTACCATTACCACTAGATGCCTGATTAACAGTACTCATACTTGTCAATCTCAATTTCTCCAACTCAAATTCATGTTCTCTTATTGCTGTTTTCTCTTCAGCATCTAATCTTTTTTGTTCAGCTTCCCTGTCTAATCTTTTTTGTTCAGCTTCACTGTCTAATCTTTTTTGTTCAGCCGCAGCTTCTCTTTCTAATTTTTTTTGTTCAGCTTCCAATCTCCTTTCCTCCACCTGCATCTGCAATTTCTTTTGTTCAGCAGCAGCCTCAGCTTCTCTTTCTAATCTTTTCTCTTCCGCCATAGCTTTTCTCTCTTCTGCAGCTAATGCTTTGTCATATTGAGCAACAGCCCATTGTTCTAATTGTTGACCAGTCTTATCAAGGGCTTTCCCTTGTATAATGAAGTATTCTAATGTAGACATGGTGTCTAACAATAATACTAATCACCTGAAATAATAATAATACCACAAGTTCTTAATGACTTGATTAATCAGTATACTATCCCAATATCTGTGGGTCACAAGCCTTTAATAAGGTCTTGTATAATAGTAATAATAATCAGGTACTGGTTTATCCCATAATCCAAGTGCAGTGCACAGGCAATTGTGTCTTATGAAATATACCTATATAAAACATATGTCAACCAACAGAATACATAAAGTACAAATAGGACTGACAATACAAGAACGTTTGCAGAAATCAAAATAAATCAAATAGGGAAATCAATAAAAATAATCACTGAATCTGCAAAGAATAACAACACAAATGACGTCACAGTATATGAATATAAATTGTGAATAGAACTGAAAGATAGAAAAGGGTAGACCAACAAATTACAAACAACTCAAAACAAAACTAAAGAACAAAGAAATATTACAAAAATAACAATAATTACAGACTTCACAGCTAACACAAAAGCAACAGTTGTCGCAGCAAATTTTCAATCAAGAAAATTGCACCTATAGAAAACGCCCACAACGGACCCTCTATGACGTGGGATATTCTGTTGTGAGGACGCCGCCCAACCTTAAACACAACCCGCTGACATAGAAACTAACATACTATACAAACAAATAACATGTAAACATAAATATATATAAATTATGTGTATGATAGTATGTGTTGCAAAATAGGCTCAGTTTTACAGTAATGGCAAAGTTATTTTTATGAAAATAAACAAACTGCCACTTTATTCAATTAAACATTCTGGCCTTTTAAATATTAAAGTTCATATATAGAAAACAAGAAGATCCATCGATGAAAATGGACTTCTTAGTTCACTAATACTGTCTTCCTGTTTTAATATTGACAAGAATTGATCCAACTGTTCTGTGAAACTCTATAATGTCTAATGTAAAAAATGTCAACAACGCTGACCTACATACTGCATTCACTTGACAGGTCACGTGACGAAGTGTTGACAAAGAGCAAACCAATACTGCAAGTGTGTCGTATCAGCCACAGGAAACGGTCTGGTATCGGTAATCTGTTGACTTCTGAACTTCTGCGAGGTCAAACCCAGAAAGCTGGTCCACCAGTTGATAAGTCTCTCTTTTTTCCAGTTAATGATGTCCACCAAAAAGATAAATATAAGTGGATGGAAGCAGACATCATCATCATCAGTTGATAAACTCTTAATACAAGACCCTTGCCCTGAGCAAGAGACATGCTGAGAAATCTGAAGCTCGCTCGAACATCACCAGAGTTAAATACTGTGTTGTTGTGTTGCTCGTGGTTCGAGTATGGAATGTCAACTTGACCTACGCAGTGGTGCGTAGACATAGATGGAGTGTATAATGTGCGAATGATAGGAAGAGTTCGTGGTGTTGACAAATGTTCTTTTCTCACACTCATGTATGGCTGGAAGTCATCGACACCAACGACTGTGTACCTTTACTAAAGTTTAATTGGACGTACACACTCGACAGCACAGATAGTGACAAATCACAGGTTGGCATAATACATCATGGTACAGTGGATAACTGGTCTTGCAATGTTATGTTACATGGGCACTCATGTAGAATAATAGTATAATGGACTGTCAGTAGCCAAGCACTCAGTATTGCCCATATATATATATCAACTGAGTTTACTGACAAAGCACGTCAGATTATAAACAATATCCAAGATGGCTTCTACCTAATCTCGTCTAGCGAAGATTCTTTAACATAAGGTTCAGCACAGTTTTTTCATATAATAATATTGAACCGCTAGCAATGGGTTCTCATGTGTAGCAGTGATCTCTGGACTAATCAAGCGATAATACGGGCATCCCTTTTCTCTTCTTGAAAGTCACTAACATGTTTTTGGTTCCAAGATGGCTTCACTCGTGAGCTGTCACTCACGTTTGGATACAGATAATGAATCTGTCCTAAAGTTAGTCATTCATTAAACATTTCATTGCTCTGTAGATTTGATCATGAACAATTGACTGCATTCTACAGGATATAGTGCTGCTAGGAATCGAAGTCGTTTTCATCGAGTCAAATATATTCTCTCAGACATACAAATCGTACCTATCGAAAATGGTGGCTACGTACGAGAGTTCAAAGAGTATCTTATATTACCTTGGTATCAGAAATATGATTCTGCCATTCCTTGGCAATAAGAATAAACACTGGGGTAAAGCATACACGATAGGTCTAGACGACTATCACTTTCCCCACAAATACTGAGATCACTTTTTCCGGCGACAAGCCGACATAGAAAAAACACAGTCCCATCAGGACGAAGCCAAATCACACACACCCCTCTCTAGCGTGTCAACATCCGCCGAATAGCCTTTGAACTCTCTAGAGACAACAGAACATATAGTTCGACTTAGATATGTAAAGATATACAGATATAAGACAGATTCGTCCTACACAGACAAACAATACACATAAATTCAGGCCATAGATATTCTGAAGCAAGAACAATCTATTACTACCCAAACAAAGAATAAATCGCAGTAAAAATGGATTCATCCGCGGAGTTCGATCGAAAGAGACGGCACAACTTTCAAGGGAAGTAACTCAATAATGACTTTCCCTAAAGCACTAAAAAATATCTATTTTTGTTTACAAAATATTTGCGAACATAACAAGTATACCAATGTATAATATTGTAAGATATCAAAGACTGCACGTAACAGGAGGTCAGTACATAAGGAGGTGGAACCTGAAAATTTTCCAGTATGTTCTGCACAAGAAGTAAACAATGCACCATATCGTAGACCGCGATTTGATAATGTGAAAAGACAATACGACAGGAGGTCGAGATTTGATAGAACATTTAACCACAATTCCAAACCGCGTTATTTCCCACCCAATCGTTTTCCTTAGCGTAGGTCAGATAGCTCGAAATGGGTGTGTCGTTGCTGCGTTTCCTGGCGCCACGCATCCAAATTTTGTGACAAATCAGGTCCAAGCACTACTAACACACCACGATTAAGGCTAAAGGGAAGTCCTAGGAAAAACTACCGCAGTGAAGCTCACGTTTACGTGTGTAATGCGACGGATCATTTCCAAAAAGAATGTCTGACCAGGAAGACAGAGCATGCAAACGCTACATCGGTATTAGAAACATTTAACATTGAAGATTGTCTACGTTGTAAGCCTTTATTCGAACATAACGGTAAGCCGATACGGATCAGTGGTCACGCTTTGCCTGTGTTGTCATCGATTGAGGAATGTGGCACTTTGACTTTACACCAAGGTTTAGTAGCCGGTAAATTAGTAAGTGTGCTACGAGACACTGGATGTACGACGATTAGAGTGAGACGTTCGTGCACTGACGAGTCGTGTCTCGTCGGTAAAAATTTCCAGATGCGTTACCTTTGGAGGCAGAGTAGAGTACTACCCCCTAGCGGTGATCGAAATAGATACCCCTTTCATAGCAGGTAAAGTTTGTGCATGCGTCCTCGACTCACCCGTCGCAGATTTAATTATAGGCAATTTACCGAAAGTGCAGAACTGCAAACAGCAGGATATAGATGACTGGAATCAACAACACTCACTTGTAGCAAACGACAAGTCCCCTCTACTCGGGCACAGAAACAGGCTGGGATCAACAGGTGGTAGATAAGGGATCCTGTAATGTTACTTATATATTAATGCCTGCTAAACCAAACGAAGGTCCCGAGGATCGGATGTTACGTCGGATTATCAGAACATTCAATAATGCTGACTTTTCTCTTCGACCTTGTGGTCGATTTTGCTGAGAAGGCTTATATTTAAACACACTAAATCAGCGAGATATTGGTTTCCTATGAAAGAATGAATTAGCTAACCAGATGTTTTGCCAAAAATTATTCTCTAATGCGGCAAAATTGTATTGGCCCAGTTCCCTTAGTGAATGTGGTGCAGAAAAAACGCACAATGACAGCCCGTTCGCAGGACACATGGGCATAGCTAGAACCGAAAAAAAAGTATATATCACAGTTCTATTGTGGCAGGTTATAATAAAGACATTTGGTAACATTGTCGTTCGAGCGTGGTGTGCCTAAGTGACTTTTCCCAAAGGAGGGTCCCAAAAGCAAACACCGTTGCAAGTTACGGACATTTCTAGTAGACCATTTAAGAAACTGGCAGTAAGATATTGTAGGTCCCCTTCCCATAATGTCAGAACCGAGGACATCGGTACATTCCTTTATGTGGTACGATCTTTGCTCTAGATGGGCCCGATGCCAAGTCCCTATGAAAGTACTTACTTCCGCGGCCGTAATAGAATCTCTCCAAATGATATTCAGAAGGTTCGGGTTTCCGGATGAAATATTATCCGATAGAGGAACACAATTTACATCAGACGTGATAAAAGAGGTATGCAAAATGCTACATATTAAACAGTCATTCACAACTCCTTATCATCCACAAACTAATGGCAAGCGCGAGCGGTTCAATGGATCGTTGAAGCGTATGTTAGGAAAGGTGATGACAGATTCATCCACAGTGTGGGACATACACTTACCAGCCGTGCTTTTTGCTTATAGAAAAGCACCGCAATAAAGTACGGGGTTCTCGCCATTAGAACGTATATATGGTTTATATATGGAGCTAATCCTCGTAGCCCCATGAGTCTATTGAAGGATATGTTCATCGGTAAATACCCCAACGAGGAAATTTAGATAAAAGTTTTTATCACGGACACGCAGGTGAGGATTTATCAAAAGTCGTTGATTTCGCCTATTTTACAAGAAATTTAACGCTGTGTGAGTCATACAGCTGTGGTTCATCAGTTAAGTGAAGACGAAAGCCTTCTCCACACTTTCTTCCACTGTATGCGGTTAGGGTGGATGATTTTCTTTCACAATAGCGGCGTTAGTACCACAAATCGTCTGATGGCTTGTAACCACGAACTTTAGAAAAATAGAAAAACAAGTGCCTTCTGCTAAGTACATTTGTATGGGAGCACTCTAACAGGCTCACGTTCCCGTTGTCCGCCCAAAAATGTTAAACTCTCAGATGAATTTAATTCTCGAGCACGCACAACGTAACTCCGAGACGAGGGTTAAAATTCACCATTATTACTCTGAGGATTAACGGGTAAAATGTGTATTGACAGTGAGAATATGATTTGTACCTGAACTAACATTAAAGAGTTACATACATCTCAAATTTAATATGCTACACTTGAGGTACACATGAAGTAATCATCACTCATTACTGCTCCAGTCGGAGTCCTGGGGGTAACCTCTGCTGTCGGGTTTCCGCAAAACTAGTCAGAAACAATCACCAGCTCTTGCAGTAGTGGTTCATGCACATACTGTTTTCATATGTTGAGGTTGCCAGCCTCATATATATAACCACTTAGCAAGACACATGTAAAATTAAATTAGTAAAAAAATTGTTTACACTTACCCTAAAATTTTGGGAATACACAATCTCCATGCACAGATTTAGACTGGACACAGCTCTGTAATAGATGCTTCGAAATCACTTAGGTCTGGAAATTAGAGTTAATTCCTCTGACAGCGGGTGTTCTATAAAATCACTGGCCTGGGAAAACATGTGTGTAATTTCTCTATGACTGGTGATCAAATTCCTAATTTTTCAGTCTTGTATTAAAAATGAGGGTTTACTTGTAAATTTCTAGGTTACCCAATACTCGGTCTTTTACTTATAGTTGTGGCGTTTCTAAGTCCAATGTCTCCTTTTTCTTTCTGTCTTTTAGGAATCGCTAGTCTGACGTTTGTGCGGCAGTGTATGCTGTGACTTTGATTTCACTACATTATATCTGACAATCCTCAGTTCAAATTCCAGCTGTGCTTCCGCCTAATTTTCCAAAGATATACATTGTATGTTCCTGCTCTCACTTCAAACCAATCAAATCGAATCTTGTTCAGCACTACGTGGTTAGGGGTGCTTCAAATTCAAAAAATACCCTCACGTGTTTCAAAATATTAAATTTAATATCCAGGCGTGATCTCTTTATATCGTTGCGTCAGTCTTCATCCAGCATCTTGTACACTACTCATAAACACCATCTTTGAACTCATTTGATGTCCAGATGCTACCTATCGCCAATATTGTCTCTCCAGACAGATTATCGTGATAATCCCACGCAGTGATGGTCCCGTGAAACGATAAACGCATCTACCACCTGTGTAATCTGAACACTTCAGACGGATATCTCAGACGAGACCGTCTTTTCATGATAAGAATCTCGCTCGCAGACCGGTGATAATGACTGGGTATTATTACGATAATACCACAGTTCACCTGGTGGAACGTAAATAAGTCTGAGGACTGGTAAACAAGATAAGGACAGTCCCATGGCAAATACTTCCGTAGGAGAGTGGAGTGTTAGAGACTTTCCTCTACTAGGTTTAGCATAGAGAGTAAAATAATGATGCATGAAATATGCCACATAATAATGACAGAGGAGAGAAAAATAATAAAATTTCACTCAAACAGGAATTTAATGTAATACAATCATGCCGGAGTGCCCTTGAGATCGCACAACCGTATCGTCAAAAAGAATTAATGTTAGAAACAGTAAATATGACACATGAGAGTGTCAGGAAACGAAAATTTCTGATGTTTGAAAAGTACGAGATAAAAGAGAAATTATAAAAAGGAAAAGGAAAAGAGCTCAAGGAGGTTGCCGAGGGAGTGAATTAAGGAGGATGTCGCGAGTATGGAGAAATAGAGAATGTCTGAGTGTAGACATAATATGAATGTGTAGTTTGAGAGTAGAGAAAACATAGTCACTAATGAAATTATGGGGAGAGCTATGACGTCTGGCGAGTAGTGAGATTTGTTTTGATCTCTAAGGACTACTTATTCACCATACTCCGACTGTGTTTAAGATGTCAATCTCTCACCAGTCCTCCAAATGTTACATAGAATAATCTAATACAGTAAGGACACACAGCAAACGTCAAGTGACAGACATATACATATTTTTTATAAAGAAAACTACAACATGAATCAAAGAAAAATTAATAATGCCTTCACGATCTCTGAAGACTAATGAATCATAACCACAGATAAAACTAACACACCACTTCACTCAATCACACCAGCAAGTGTCTCCGTCTCACACCCACACCAACGCCCAGATACTTCCTCACGACTAAGTGTAAGTAAATGGGCTAGGCTCCGAGTCACTTGTGATAACGACGGCCTAGCCTATGAAGTCCGTCTTCCTTGGTAGCTAAAGGTATTCCAATGCTAAGACAATCAACTCTGTTCCTCCTAATTTCATATCCAAATGATGTGGAGATAAGCAACCCGTTGAACAGCTGTTAAATAAATCCAAGCGCACACCCACTTTCCAGGGTGCGGGTGAAGGAGACAACACTAGTGCACATTAGCTTCTTATCATTAGATTCTTATCATGAAAAGACGGTCTCGTCTGAGATAGTCGTCTGAAGTGTGCAGATTACACAGGTGGTAGATGCTAAATCCAATTATCAGAACACTAATGACCACTGCTGGAAAAACGAACATTTTATTTACATCGTCTAAAAACCTCAGAAAACCAAACTTCAACTTAATGGGCAAGCAGTGCCAATAGAAAAAACACATACATACCTATGTATCACATTGACAAAATTGACAAAAACTCCTGAGGCGCTGATTCTACATGAAATTAACTTCGCATATCGTTCAAGCCACTAATATGGCGTTTAGCAGTGGGCTGGCAAACTCATAATGTAAAACTTATTTAAAAAAAAAAAAACAACCGCTGCAAGATCGTGTAACAGTTTTATGTAGGCTTCTCACTTGACCATCAGCAAGAGTGGTACTATGCTCCACAAGAAGTGCAAAGGAAATGGAATGATGAACTACTAGTAAAGAGATGAAAGCTGGGAAAATAATAGAGGATTTCTAAAATTTCAAAACGCCAGCATATATTAACCTCTAAAAATGAGGTAAAACACAAACATGTCTGCCGTATGGTAATACACAAACATCTCTGTGCGGTAATCAAGTCAGTCAGACACGTGCCCAGTAGAGTGAAAGTGACATGCGGGAAGGTTTTTATTAGGTATCTGAGATATATGGAGTCAAAGGGCAAATCTGCTACTACGACCGTAGAAGTTACGTAGATGCATGTCCTATTCATATTTGTAGACCGGCCTAATGAGACACCGTTAAACCTATATATAGACACAATAAGGATGTGCTCGTGTCAAGGTTGTTGAATAGAACATTTATTTTTGTGGTGATGAATTACACTTAAGTTGAATAATAATAAAGACCGATAATATTTCCAACAGTTCCAATAATTAACAACAAAAATACTAACTAATCATGTGTTTCCTTCCCCTTAAAGATTTGTCGGCATCAAATGCTTGAAATCGATTTCAAATTAAGGTTTTTCGTTAGCACCACCCCTAAGACGCCAGCTGCTTGTAATGCTCATCTACCGTTGTTCAAGTTGCTTGTGGCATCTAAAGTCTGCTCCTCCTCAATGAGTTCCATTTCATGAAATATTCAGACTTTATGGTTTGAAATTCTGTATATGCATGTTCTATAACTTGTACAGTTTATTTTTCTTAATTGCAAGTTATATTTGTTTGTGGACAGTTCTCCTTAACAAGACGAAGTGTTTTCTTACGTTTGGCCGTTAACACAGTTTAAATGAAGATCTGTTATTGAAGCCCTGAAGTTTTGATGTGATATACGTGGTCACAAAGCATGGCATAATTAACCTTAGTACGGCATGACTAAAGTTAATGTAACCTTAAGAAAGCTGAAGAGTTCCATATTTGTTCTAGTCCATCATATTAACATAATCTTTGTAATCTGATAGCGAGTGTTTATTTCTCGTCATCTAAATCTTAATACAAAGTCACATAAAAATCACATAAAATAGGATGCATATCACCAGCAATCTAGGCTATAATTTTCCGATTACATAGGGGTCACAATAGATTCAGGTACAATTCACATCACTAGTACAGGATTGGCACCTCTGCCACCAGCCACATGACTGCCGAACAACTGCTTTAGTTCTGCCTAACTTACAGCAGTGAACGGAGAAACATTTGACAACAACCCACGTTTCTCCACGAAAACCTGTTTGGAGATGTCAGGAACCTTGAGCTGACTACTGCCTTTATTAGAGTCATTAATGTAGAAGTCTGAGGGCGAATGAAGAAGAAGAAAAAAATCTTAATACACATATTCCATCAACATACATAATTAATGGTTACGTGTTTTTGTGTGTGGTAATTTTATCAAACTAATTTATAGTACACTGAAATGTTATCGTGTGTAGAAACATACGTATACTTGTTTAAACGTGGGGGAATGAGTCTTGATTTATTTCTCGTATCTATGTATCTTATTATTAATAGTGTGTAGCCGTGAAAAATAACGTGTTTTAATACCATTCTATGGCTATCAATACCCCCGATAAGAAGCATTTACACCTCACAAAACTCTGCTCTATCTGTATTTGTGAACCTCACCTGATTCAGAGAACTCCTGCAATTGTTCATTATTTTTCTTCAAAACTAGCTTGGTGAGATCTCTGAGAAAGAGAGAAACGTCCTTCATTTTTGTTTCATCTGTCTATCTTTGACACTACTGCTCTCCAGAAGGCCCTAACCTAGAAAGCATTGTCTCAGTCTAGTCTGTTAATGGATGATATTTTTCGCTTACTTGAAAATCCAACAAGAACAGGGCTAGTCAGTATATGTCACAGCCTTTATGGGCCACGTATATTTGGACACCTCATCGTGGGAAGTAAACAGACATGACTACAATGCATTGTCTTTCTCCATCATCATCATCTTTTTCTTCTTCTTATTCTTCGACTTCTCCTTGCTCTTCTTCCCTTCTTCTTCTTCCTCTTCTTCTTCTTATTCTTACGTTCTTCTTAATCCTCTTCTTCTTCCTTTTGTCTTTTTCTTTTTCATCTCTTCATCTTCTTCTTCTCCTTCCTCCTCCTCTTCTTCTCCTTCCTCCACTTCTTCCTATTTTTGATCTTCTTCTACTTTTTCTTCTTCCTCTACTTCTTCTTCTCCTTCTTCATCTTTCAGTTTTCTTCCATTACATCTTCTTCCAATTCTTCTACTTCTTCTTCTTCTTCTTCTACTTCTTCTTCTTCGTCTTCTTCCTCTTCTTCTTCGTCTCCTTCCTCTTCTTCTTCGTCTTCTTCTTCTTCGCTCGCTTTGAAACGTCGACTTGAATATATTCAAAGAAAGCAGTCGACAGCTTGAGGCTGTTGGCATCTCCGTAGTTTTTCCAGGAATGGTACTGGTGATGGCCATATCCGTTTTCTCTGTTCTCTGAAGAGAAAAACAAAAATTAGGACGACCGCACCCTCAAACATGTCGTAAAAGGTGACTAATAGGAGGTTGTGCATGGCGCTGTAAAGCGTTATCATGTAAACAAAATTGCTACAGAAACAACTGCTGCAAGAGTATGTCAATGTTTGGTGACGTCATTATAAATATAAATTCGTATTTCTATATACAAGTTATATATGTATATTTTTGTGTGTGGAGAAGTTGTTCTCCATGTTTAACATCCATACAATAGGACTGTCATACTGTTTGAATTGAATAATTATTGTTATTTATGTCGGTTTTCGCTTGTTTACTTTCCCATATATTTCCAAAGTCGAAGAACGATCTGTTTTCCTTTTTTTTTTCCCTTAATTAGAAATCATTGTCTTTACCTTTAACTTTATCAGTTTTGATATGTAGGTACCTCTTTATTTCTCACGAGTGCCTGAAACCTTTATGTGTGTGTAATATTTACTTACTGTTTACAGACCTCGAGTTTCCCTTCTTTGTGTGTTTAAACGTTTATACAATACCAAACCTACCCTCTGTCCTGTACATTACTGTTCTTAGTCTTGGATCATTTACTAGACACAGTATTAATGTCTTTGCCTTGTGTAAGCTGACCTATACTGTATAATAGGGGAACAACAGAAGTGATTGCATCATTAATAGATTGCCCTAGGTAAATTTCCGTTGTTATGTGTTAATGGTGTCACCATGTCTTTTCATACTCCTCATGGACGATGTCATCAAGGGATGTAAGGAAAGGGCAAGAAAGTATTCAGTGGGGTACTGGAAGATGAGACAGGTCTGTATTTCAGAGCTGGCATTTGCTGATGATGTTGCACTGATTGCTAAATCAGAGGCACATCTTCAATTCAACCTGCATGTCTGAAAGGAAGAGCTGGAGAAGAGAGGGTGATCATAAGCAGTTCGAAAACAAAAACCATAGTGATATGACGATGGGAAAGAAGAGGTCAGATTAAGCTGGGAGAAAAGGTCCTGAAGCAGGTCGACAACTTTAAACACTTTGGAGCTGTCATGGACCTGAAGGGAGGCATCAAAGAAGAGTTGGTTACCCGACAAGCAGTAGCTGGGAGAATATTTTTTTAATTCCATAAATCGAGGATTCCTCAGCAAAAGAGAAGTTGGTAAGAAGACGAAGAAGGCTGTATACCGCTTCACCTA
This sequence comes from Oreohelix idahoensis, assembly GCA_024509875.1. NCBI lineage: Eukaryota > Metazoa > Mollusca > Gastropoda > Stylommatophora > Oreohelicidae > Oreohelix > Oreohelix idahoensis. The sequence goes on from JAMPIV010005496.1 coordinate 13,418, forward strand.
TGTCCCAGTCTTGACGTATGAATTCGAGTCATGGGCAATGACTACATTCCACAAAAGCCAGATCCAAACTTCAGAAATGAGATATCTGAGGAAGGTGGTTGAAGTAACAAGAAGAGACATGGTCCGCAACCAAACGATACGTCAAGGCCTAAAAACCCAATCCCTGCAGACCCAAGTAGAACAGTCCCAACTGAGATGGTTTCGCCATGTCAGCAGAATGGGAGAAGATCGGCTACCATGGCAAGCATGGAAAACTAAGAGCCAGGGATCCAGACCTCCAGTACGACCCAGAGTCCGCTGTGAGGACAACATTAGACAATCTTTGAAGGACCGAGGACTAGAATGGAACCAAGCCAGGAGGAAGACAGCCGAAAGAATAGTATATCGCTCTCTCTTACAAACATCTACACCTCACGGTAGAAGAGGAACCACAAAGTAAGGAAGTATGTGTTGCGGGTAGTGCTAATAAACCCTGTCATCGAAGCACTATGTTTTTTTGCTTAGATGGCAGGTAGGATAGTGTGATTCGCTTCCGTAGCTAGGCGGTGGTGACGCACGGAAGGTCCTGGGTTCGATTCCCCGGTTAGCCACTCACGTCTGTTTTCTAGTTTTCTACTTCTTTATTTCTCACAAGTGCCTGAAACCTTTATGTGTGTGTAATATTTACTTACTGTTTACAGACCTCGAGTTTCCGTTCTTTATGTGTTTAAACATTTATACAATACCAAACCTACCCTCTGTCCTGTACTTACTGTTTTTAGTCTTCTATCATTTACTAGACACAGTATTACGGTTTTTGTCTTGTGTAATCTGACCTATACTGTATAATAGGGGGACAACAGAAGTGATTGCGTCATTAATAGGCTGGATTGCCCTAGGTACATTTCCGGTGTTATGTGTTGCCTGTCACGCTAATAACCCCTGTCATCGAAGCACTGTTTGTGTGGTGCTTAGATGGCAGAGAGGATAGTGTGATTTGCTTCCGTAGCTAGGCGGTGATGCCACATGGGAGGTCCTGGGTTCGATTCCCCGGTAAGCCACTCACGTCTGTTGTGTTTCTGTTGTCTACTTCTTCATTTCTCACGAGTGCCTGAAAACATACCTTTATGTGTGTGTAATATGTATTTACTGTTGATAAGCCTCCGGTTTCTCTTCTTTATGTGTTTAGCCTTGTTTCGGGTTATTAAATCGTTGCAAGTATGAATTCAACTTCGCTGTCTCCACTTGAAATAATATAGTTTTAAGGTTGTAATTACATCATTATTTTCTGGTTAACACACTTATCATGTTTGAATGTTAGATCTAGACAGTCTTTGATTGTACTATAGAGAAAAGGAAATGCCTTATTTTGTCTGGAAATGCTTAATTTTTTTCTAAATATTTTAAAATAAGGAATTACTGCGTCCTAGAAAATCTTTATCTTCCTAACATAGAATGTGGCAGTAATGATGAGTTAACGAGGTTATAAAGTATTATGTAGATATTAATTTACTTATGTTAAGAATGGTAAATGTTAAGCAGCAAATTATTACATTTCAGTGTCTTAATAGTAACTTAAGTTTATTTTAACCAAAGTAACCCGACTTATGTTCCGAGTGGGAAGGTAACATTTAACAGTTATTTCAATGTTGAAACATGTAGCATTTATAAAGTTAAAAAAAAAAAAACACTATGAAAATTTCTTTGTTGTGGCTGCTGTAATTATTGTACTTGATTTTAACAGTCTCTGAAAGCGCTATAACTAAGAGGTTTACTGTGTATTTTTTTTATTGGAAAAGCAAGATTCTTTAGTCATTTTTTATTATTACGCTTATGATAATTAGAAAAAAAAGAAGGCAGATATGTTTTAATCGACCATTCACAACGGACATTGCCAATTAACTGAATTCAAGAAAATCAAAATAATAAGAAATGCATTCATTTATTTAATACGTTTTAATTTTTTTATTTACTTCCAAACTTTTCATTTGCCATCAGATACAGCAATACTCTTGTCAAATAATGTTAAATTGTGAAGACACAGAGTTGCAAAATTTAAGATCCAAAGTGTATCTTGTTTAAGCTATGATACAAAGACTGTGAGAGCAAGCATGCAGATGGAGATATTAAACCTGTCGGATGATGGAGACTCATCCAGAGAAATGTTCATTATAAATGACCAAGCAAGAATAATATATGCATGGTTTTTCTTTTGCGTAGCGTGTCAGATCGTTAACATCTTTGGTATCGTTACAAATATTATCAACATCGTCTGCTTCGTTAATCAAGGTTTCAAAGATTCAGTCAACATCAGTCTGTTGTGTATGTCTGACAAAATCAATTGAATACCATATATGTGTTTTAATTTTCACACACGTTTACATGATTGCTTTCTCTTGGAAAAGCGTATATTTTTTTGAAAAAATACACGGTGTACGAAATATTAATCTGTTAATATGAATGATATTCTGAAATGTTATTCTGTTACATATGACTGATAAAGGTATTGACACGAATTTTGAAAAAAAATCAGTATCACGCTTTAAGTTTGTTGCATCACCATGAAATGGTAATCAGACTTGAGTCTAGACCTTCTGGTTCATTCTAAAACAGGGCTTCTTAACCTGTTGTCGACGGACCACTTGAAGGTACATGAATAGAGTTCTTGGAGGTCCATGTACATAATGTAAAAATGTGAATAATAATTCTACCAAAACTTTTACTCGGAAAAAAATTATCATAGATTTGTGTATCTAAAAGAATACATTCTTTTCACAGATTATTTTTATGTTTCTGTATGACTCTGTGTAGACTTAACGAATTTTTTACGTGTAATAAAATGTATTTTTGCATGCAAAAATTCTAATTATTTGTGTATGTAATTTTTTAAAGAAGGCCCCATGACATTGCCGGACAACCACATATGTCTATGGCACAAACACGGTTAGGAACCTGTGCTCTAATGAGTCATGCCAGAGTATGGCCAACATGTGACAGACAGAATTAAGGTTTGTGGGCAGAACCTATATCCCAGCAACGTCATCAAAGAGACACTGAGGACACGAATTTATGAGAGCCAAATACCGGACATCAAACGTCGAACAATTGATGCGGGAAAAACCCTGATAGGGGGGCACGGGATCAGACAACCAGACTAGACCAAATAGCGGAGAAATAGATGCTATAATATATGGCCCCGTCGGATTGGCTCTGAGGGCTGGGTCAGTCGGGACGGGGCACGAAGCAGGACTTGGATGGGCCCGGGCTGGTCGACCTGTGAACTGACCAAGCTATGCGCGGTCGCCACCCGGCGGCGTCTACGAAGCTGACATTCGACAGCCAACTCAGAACTGGCACGGACCTAGAGGAACCCGACTGTCTAATTAAAACAAAGCATTGCGACAGCCGCCACAAGTGTTTGGCGCACTGTGATTTCTGCTTATTGCTCTGAATGTCAAAGTGAAGAAATTCAACCAAACGGCGGGAGTAACTATGACTCTCTTAAGGTAGCCATTTCTTCTGGACCCACCGGCCTCGAGCAGCATGCTGCATGAGCTAAAGCTTGGCAACTTTACCCAAGCGCCCAACTTCGCGCCTGCCGAGACATCTACTAGGATACTACTACTGGCCTTGCAGAGACTTAAGGGAATCGATTAGTAAATTATATGTGATTGGAAGCGAATTTGTCATCTAATCAAGATATAAAGATGAAGACCATTATTATACCCATAGTTTCGTCTTTAATAACACAATTTAGAAGATACGTGCTATACAAGACACACAATCTTTCACAAGCGACGGTTAATAAATCTACGAAAAGCAATAAACACAATTTTGAGACATTTTAAGACATAGTAAAAATAGAATAGTGTCGTAAATTTATTTTGAGAGAAAAGAGTCGTAGAAATAGTGGTCCGGTTTAGAGTGGAAAATGATGATGGAAAGCTCAGTGATAGAAAATGTAGAGATTTAATAGTTACTTCACAGCGTGCTGGAGGAGAGTAAAGACAGACTTATTTACGACAAATCGTGTCTCTCAATCTTCTCTTTCACTCTCCTGGTCAAACAATTATTTGCCAGTTTTCCAGACTCGCATCTGCGCGCTCACCGATTTGGTGTTTTCAAACACACACACACGACGTTGATACAAACTATATTAAACGAATAAGGGAAAAGTTGGGCTTTGGGTATATCCAACACACAGAACTAAATGAGTTTATGTGATTTTATTCACTTTAAACATCAATCACTAAAAATATCAGATATTACTTAAATTATCATAAGTACACAAATGCAAATAACAAATTTGGGAGGGGGTGAAGAAGATTGGTATCGACTAAGCCCTTCCCGCTCATTAGACAAAGACAAACCCAGTCCAGAGATAGATAATATCAGGAACACGGGTACGTTAACCTAACAGTGAAGTTAATTACTCTGAAAGAGGTGTTACCAAGTTAGGTATAAGTGATAGAAAAAAAAACCTGTTCTTCCCAGCTGTTCTTCCCTTTACTAAGCAAATGGAAAGGAGGTGGTTTTAAACAGAGTTAACAAATTATCAACTATCCCACTTAAAGGAACAATGTAGGGTATACAGAAAAGATATATGTTACCAGGTAAGCAAGTTAACAAAATGGTCACACAAAAGAGTTAATTTCCTGTCATTCATACACGCGCTAGCAAAGGCCTTCACTCATCTTGCTCTCACTTACCGATTGTGAAAAAATCTTGCACTCCATAGAATAACACAACAGCAGTTACACCTCAACTAAATGTATGAGTGTTTGTTCAAGTTCTAGCCCCAGATTATCGAGTAAGCGAGCAGCACATAAAAGGATCCCGTAATCGCTGGAAAATGAATCTGTAGTTGTGTCTCTTTTCTTAATAACATTTTTCTATGGGAGGGCACGGTCTCTGATACCGGGGTGAGGATGGTGTGGTCTATTTGACTATGCCGCGGATAATAAAATTCTTACGCGTGCTGGTACACTTTATCCGTGAGGTATGGTTTAAGTCCAGTGAGAAAACAAGTCACATCACTGTTCAGGAAATTATGAATTATCTCTCTGTGTCAGTAAACTAACAAAGCTCGGGCCAGTGTTCTTCTTCCCGTTACGACTTAAGTTGTTTGATGGTGCGTTAAATTTGTCTTTGGGTGTGCTTTCTTTGCTATAAGTTAGATAGCGGAATTCCAAACATAGAATCGCCTCAAAGATTAAAAATGTACACAGTCTCAACAAGTTCTGCGTCAGGGGAACTCCACACACTGTTTATGCTTTGCTTTGCTTAGATTGATTTCTTTATTGCTTTCTTAATGCTGGGATCGCACAGGTTACGATCACTCTGTATGAAAGAAAAAAAGACATGTAATATACCGAAAACAAATAACCTTCTAAAGCGCGATGAATTTCCCGTTAAGCCTATTATATATTCGAGTATTTAATTATGTATTTAATAAACACTGCGCGAATTCTAGTGGTTAAAAACCCACATCTATAAAACTAGGACTTAACTGAATTTATTAATTATAAATTCCTTCGCGACTTTAAAAGTTAATTTAAGCATCTATTATCTTTTGAAATAATATAATAGATAGATCATTATATTTAAAACTGGAACTCTTGAGATGGTTTAATTAAATAGATTTAAATTAACACAAAATCCCTTGAAATAGAATGACTAGACCACTGATCACTTTACACAATATATATATTTTACCGCTTTGCACAGAATTAGAAATCACTGCAAATATATATAAAATCCAGGGGAAAATCTATAACAAGATTTCAATAAAGCTAGTGCTTCTGTAAAGGTCTGGCCAGCGAGTGATAACGTGTCTAGTTCTACATGGTCTATTTAGCTAAAATGAAATGTAAGTTGAGTGGGACATGATAAACTTGACAACTTATTTGATCTCACGAACTTTTGGGGATCTGACCGCCAAATCAAGAGAAAAAACCGCCCCCTGGTCTTCGTATCCGCTCGCTGCTGCCCGTTTCGCTTTCCCCCGTTCGCTCGGTTCCTCGATTGACACCGAGACGCGAAATTAGCGGCAAGCAACTGCGTCTCGTATCAGGGAAAACTACTGTCTTTGATAGCCCCGATAGTCTCCCCTAAGATCCCTCGGTCTGTCTCTTTGATCTCGTCGCTGTATCCTACATGAGTCCCGGTGGAATGAGTTCTGGCAAACGAAAAGTTACAACAAATGTTCAGGGGTTCTAATGTTATGAAAAGCTAAAGGTCCCTTTAAATCATCCATCATATCAGGGAAAATTCACTAGTCAAACTAGACGTACGTCACAAATAGTCATAAAACTGCTGAAAGATCATGCGACTAAGATCATAAGAGCTGATAACTGACACTTACAAACGTGTACTCTAAACGTAAACTATAACATACTACAATAGGAAAAAATCTTCATGTGTCTTTGTGAATGTAAGGCAACAAATGTTCTAGTGATAGAATTAAGAATCTTTGAAGCAGCCAATTGAATTGATGCTATTTTCAACAATAAATTATCTATAATAAGAAAACGCATTACAGAAAAACGTGCATGCAGTATCTAAAACAAGCTCTAATTGGGAATCTAGATTATCATAGTTCGGAATTACATCCTGATATAACTAAGGTCTACATATGTTTCTTAAATGAGCGTGTCTCTAAAGAACAAATAATTATATTCAACGAGCACGATGTTATTCTGTCTATTCAGGTTTATCAGTCTCTGATCTAGGCAGTCTTACAACGATGGTTTATATATGCGTATCCCTAACCCCTGCAATGATGTCAGCAGATTTACCTTTCGACCCCATGGACGTTATGTACCTGACAGCAGCAATGCTACACTTGAATTTCACTAGAGTGAGCAGTTGCATCACAGCCATGATTACTATAGAGAGATGCTTGTGTATTACCGCACCTTTACAGGTTAGAATGTACTAGCAATCTGAGCATTTATTCACGTCTCCAACAAAGAGGAAAGTGTTCATTCACGATTCAGAATATGTTAACTTTAAGCAGTCGCTTTGGACATTACATATTATGTACTGGCTAGTTTAGGATCTTCATAAAGTGTTACTGAAGTTTTAAACTGTCTCTTATCTACCAAGCGTCTTCTATCAATGGATCATTAACGAAAATTAATGTAATACGCAATAATTAAAATACTGTAGTATATAGAGCTGTTTTCATGAACGCTATTTAACGCTACGTAATAGATTCCTAGAACTCATAATTTGGAGTTCAAATGTCAAAGTGTTCTACCGTATGGCTCTGTAACATGGAGATCTCCAAAAGCACAATAACAAAATAAATAAAAAAAACAGATTTTAATAGATGGGCGCCTGAGCAGACAAAAATGACTGAAATAATATGACAAGATCATTAGTGTGGACATGATGGCAAGAACAACAAGAATAGTGCTAGTGAAACAACAGATTAGAAGAAAGCGCTGATAATTAATAGGATACACATTGAGGTAACCTGATAAAATCAATGCAACATAATCTTTGCTATAGAATTAACAGAATGAGAGAAGTAGAGGAAACCCGAAGAAAGCATGGAGAAGAGAAGTGGAGACATAAAAAATGGATGAGAAAGACGTAGAAATATTATCAGCTGATGACACTGGACATTGTTGAAGGCCTATGATCCTGGGAGAGGGGGCTGACAGATGTTGATGATGAGATTCTTAGCGCTGTAACATTTTATTATAAAATTGCTATTGACTATTTTCTATTCTAAAATATAGAGAATATGTGATACTCAGAACAGAAGCAAAGAACAAGGTGCTAGCAGCAAAACGGAAGCCCTGGGAAGAATTTGGAGAAAAGCTAGAAAAAGAAGCGCAAGAAAACCATAAATTTTTCTATAAGACCCTAAAGAACGTGAGGAAGGAAAAACGATGCCCTCTCAAATTGATAAAGGACAAGGAAGGAAAATTGCTTACTGCCCCGAAGGAAGTAATGGAAAGATGGAAAGAACATTTCTCAGAACTCCTGGATGGTGAGCAAGGTCAAGCATCAGAAATGATAACCACTAGAACAGAAGAGGAAACCAATGTTGGTGAATATGACATAAAGATGGAAGAACTGAAGGCAGCACTGGATAAAATCAATATGGGCAAAGCAGCAGGGCATGATGGTATAACACCAGAAATGGTTAATGACATGGGAGCGTGGTGCAACAAGAGTAGTATAGTAGGGAGGAAACAGGCATAATTTCTGGTGGGGCGTGACTTTTATATAAGGAAAATGTGGTGGAGCGCTGTGGTGGAGCGTGACTTTTTATATAGCGATATACTCCCTCAAGTATGGCAGGCGTGTAGGTTATTGTGTGTAGGTTGTTACAATATTTATATTACAACAGTTAGACAACAGTTATACGATATATATTTACATATATTTAGAAATATATTACAACAGTTAGACTATATAGAAATATAAAAGAAAAAAACAATTGATACATTTTATATATTTATTGACAAAATTAGTTGGTCTATGGGTGAGGGTGACGTCTAACCACACTACTTTTTCGTGTACGCCTAGAAGCTCTCAGAGCACAGTCGTTTCTGATTACTTGGTGAGTCTTTCACTTCTCTTTCGTGTAAACCAGTTGGTGTCGTGTAGTTATGTGAGGGATAAGTGTCTATGAAGGAAAAACAGTCTTGTGGCGTGCTAGTCAGGGTATGACTAGTCGAAAAACTAAGCGATCGTTGGCGTGTTGTCTAGCCGAAAAGGGTAGTAGGACGCGCTGCACAGAACCACCGCGAGCCTTGACCAAGATGAAATAAATGGCGTAGAGCCCACAAATGTTTTTAACTACATCTTGTAAATGGCTAGCGTTATAGTTAACAGGTCGGTTAGAGTTTCTGGTTATAAAATTAAGCAGGTCCGGGTGTGTAAGCGGTAGTCCAAAAGAATCAAAATATTCAAAAGTACCAAGTCCATTATAATATAGATCGACCCAATGGTCACTGGATCGATAGCTAGGGTCAGTGTTGATGACGAAAGCAGCCGTCTAGCTCGGGTCGATACGTATAGGTAATTGGTCACGGGCTAAAACTTTAACGAGTCCAGTTCGTTTAACAAATATATCCGACAGGAGGATGGTCCGTATCTCGTCTGTATTCATCGTCTAAGTGGTGTAGTCTGTCAAAACTTGGCTCGATTTCGAGATCTCCAAGATCGAGTCTTGCTCGGCGTAGACGAGGACCTGTAATGGTTCGGGCGTGATCTCGGCGAATTTAAGTTCTACTGAGACAGGGCCCGACTTGGCCATCTCAATCTGGTCACCGTCCAGTAGACTGGGGGTGAGATCAAAGGCGTATAAGGCGTACCCATTCTTAAAATGTCTATACTCACGGTCGTTGCCAGCGTCTTTATAAACCAGTCCCATAGCTAGATTCGTCCCGAAGAAGGCTCTCACTTACTGGTTGTGTCCATAATCCATCGACAAAGGTTTACCACTGACTGTTCTACCATCCGCGCTGACATTCAAATATATCAGACCAAAAGTAGCGAAATTGAACGGGTTAACCGTATACGACCAATTAAAAGCGGTCGATGTGACTAGGCCAATCACGATCCGTGTAGGGGTTTGACTGAGAAATAGATTATCCTGCATGTGCGATAGCATACCTCTAGGAATAGAGAAAGTTTTTAACAAAACTCGTTTCAATGGGTACTTGGCATTACCTCTCATCAAGGCTTTCTCGTGGGCTAGAGAGACGGCTGGGTTTAATTTGGCTTTCCGAACAACCAGGGCCGCATAAGTTATAATAGATTTATAACCACCAGCATGGTCGTTTCCCAGCACATTGAAGGCATCTTTAGATGGCATGAGTTTTACTTTAACGGTCACACCATTTAACAGGTAGCGATCTTGGGCGAAGATATATTAATGTAACCGACCCATCATATCAATGTCCTGACAACCAGTCGCTATATGTCGTCGCAGTCTTAGTCCGTTGTTATTATCACCACTTGTTTCCGTAAAAAAGTGTGGCGTGTCTTTGTAAAACAGAGCCGCTGTCATATGACCTCGTTTAGCTTCCTCCCCGTAATTCAACGTGGCTTCCAGGTAAGCTCTATAAGGGTAGGTGTTCTCGCTGGGTGTAATCAGCGTGTCGTTTAGGGAAACGTGGACTTGGGAGAATAAACTGTGCAGGTAATAGTTGACCGGGGCCACATCTGCATCAGCGGGTAATGTGTTACCATTAGCTAACGTGATTTTGGCACGCACGTGCAGAAATGTATTGAACAAATCTAGATATTCTTCGCCGTTCCCCGATATTACAAATTTCACCGGGGCTCCGGGGGCTAAGGCGGCCAACGGGTGTATCTCCACAAATTGCCCCTCTTCTACGGCTGACTGCGTTGGTGGTTACTTACTTAGTCGTTCCCCTTCTACCGTGAGGTGTAGAGGTTTGGAAGAGAGAGCGCCCGACTATCCTATCGGCTGTCTTCCTCCTGACCTGGTTCCATTCTAGTCCTCGGTCCTTCAAAGATTGTCTAATGTTGTCCTCCCAGCGTACTCTAGGTCGTCCTCGGGGTCTGGATCCTTGGCTCTTTGTTTCCCATGCTTGTCGTGGTAGCCGATCTTCTCCCATTCTGCAGACATGGCCAAACCATCTTAATTGGAACTGTTCTACTTGGGTCACCAGGAGGTAGGATTTAAGGCCTTGACGTATCGTCTGGTTGCGTACCATGTCTCTTCTTGTTACTTCAACCACCTTCCTCAGATACCTCATTTCTGAGGTTTGGATCTGGCTTTTATGGGTTGTAGTCATTGCCCATGACTCGCATCCATATGTCAAGACTGGGACACAGATGGAGCGGTATACAGCCATCTTCGTTTTCTTACCAACCTCTCTCTTGCTGAGGAATCCTCGATTTATGGCCTAGAAAATGTCTCCCAGCTGCTGCTTTTCGAGTGGCCAACTCTTCTTTAATGCGTCCCTTTCGGTCTATAATAGCTCCGAGGTATTTAAAGTGGTCGACCTGCTCCAGGACCTGTTCTCCCAGCTTAATCTGATGTCTTCTTTCTTCTCGTGATATCACCATGAATTTTGTTTTAGAGCTGCTTATGACCATCCCTCTCTTCTCCAGCTCTTCCTTCCAGACTTGCAGGTTGGATTGGAGATGTGCCTCTGATTTAGCAATCAGGGCAACATCATCACCAAATGCCAGCTCTGAAATATAGACCTGTCTCATCTTCCAGTACCCCACTGAATACTTTCTTGTTCTCTCCTTACATGCCTTGATGACATCGTCCATAAGGAGTATGAAGAAGTAAGGTGATAGGATATCACCTTGTCTTACACCAGTGGTGGTCCTGAACTCTTCTGACTTATGGTTTGCTGTCCTCACATAATTTCTGCAAGACTTGTAAAAGCTCTGTATAGCATGAATCAGAGGTGCTGGAATATTCTTCTTTGCCAAACAGTCCCAAAGTTTGCTCAAGGGGACCCTGTCAAACGCTTTTTCCAGATCTATGAAACAAAGATGGATCTCACTCTTATACTCAAGGGCCTTTTCACTCAGCTGTCTGAGTGTGAAGATTAGGTCTTGAGTACTTCGGTTTGCTCGGAATCCGCACTGGACCTCATCCAATTGTGGCTCAGCTAGGCGTCGGAGTCTCTGCTCTAGGATTCTACAGTAGATTTTACCAGGGACACTGAGAAGGGATATGCCTCTATGGTTTCCACACTGTCGATTGTCACCCTTTTTGAAAATTGGTGTTATGATGGCAATTTCCCAATCCTTTGGTATGGTCTTGTTGTACCACGCTGCCTGTAAAACCCTTAAGTGTAATAGGTCGCCTGATGCTCCCATGAACTTAACCATTTCTGGTGTTATACCATCATGCCCTGCTGCTTTGCCCATCTTGATTTTTTCCAGTGCTGCCTTCAGTTCTTCCATCTTTATGTCATCTTCACCATCATTGGTTTTCTCTTCTGTGTTAGTGGTTATCATTTCTGATGCTTCACCATGCTCACCATCCAGGAGTTCTGAGAAATATTCTTTCCATCTTTCCATTACTTCCTTCGGGGCAGTAAGCAATTTGCGTTGGTGGTACGCTATACAAATCTAGACCACTGTGAAGACATTTGCACGAGTTGGAGTGAATAAGCGCCATCATTCAAATATATCAGAGTACCGTCGCTTCTTCTGGTGGGAATGAGTAGGGCGAGCTCGGTTACTTCGTTTTATTCTTTTCGGCTCGCCAGCTGGGGCAGCTCTCGTTTTTCTTTTTCTGCTAAGTCCGCTACCTGATTGGTTAGTGGTGAGGTGGTCAACCGCTCCCTGTAATAAATGCTGACCCGATTCTTTTTCGCTCTCACGAAATGACTCACCAATATTTCTGCCAGCTAACGCGTCGCTCGCGACCTGTAGACCGGTGCCAACCCCTTCTCTGAGTAAAGCTTTGCCTCCAGTTTTTAACCACGGGAGAACCATGAGACCGAGCCCGCTGAAAAAAACTACCCAAGCCATGTCCTCGTTGACGTCTGCCTCCAATAAACACTGGCATCCAGTGTCCAGCTTGGTTGCAGTAAAACTCCTCATACATTTTGGGGTTTCGTAGTATGGGTACATGTCTGACTCTTTTTCTATTCAAAATCAAACCGTCTGTGAGTTCGGAAGTGGAGTGTCAACACCGAAGCTCCGCTAGTGAATGGGATAGTCTTACCCTGGTCATTAGTTAAAGGATTTCCACAGCGTCAAACGAAAAACGGCTCAGGGGTACGTAGTGTGGTTTGTCGTAAATCCTAAAAACTGAAGCAGTAGTCCTGTCCAAAATCCGTAACAAAGGGACAGAGGCATCTCCAACCGGTCTCGTAGCTACGAAGTCGCAGTACACGTATACATTTTTCATATCGCTATCCATTTGTACTTCAGTCTCTCCTCGTAGTATTGGGTCGATGTCTGTGGCGAGCGAGGCAGGTAAGCCTAACATGTGTCTCAACGTCTCGCTAATCCTAACTTCAACCTCCGGATCATACAGATTCAAGGTGGCCTTATTACTGTTAAAATGGAATCTAACTCGGGCTTTGTCATTTACATCCGTGTCCAAAAGCAAACAATTCAACTCGTCGATCAGCGTGTCGGGTGACGTGTATAGACCGGCGGGCAACGTGAGTAGTATAGACTCACCGTCTTTGTTGGGGAAGTAATGTATCCATACGTCATCCTCTAGCACGTTATAATAACTTTTGGGAAATTGAATCTCAACCAAGCCAACCTCGTAACGTGAAGTTAAGTCTATAGTCTTCGGCAATTTGACGAAAAAGTGACCGGCGTTATTGTTTGGGTATATTTTCATCGAGGCATTGCTGGGTAAAGTCACGTAAAAACTCATCCTATCTTAGGGTTAGGTAACATGTAACCCAAACAACTGATCATTAAGACGATCCAAAACTTGCCGTCTGGTCCCTCTGCGTTGCTCCGACTCAGATTGAATAACGAGACCCCGATGACGACATATATAACTATCATCTGACAGATGAAAACAATCTCTAGTCGCGGGACTAGTTTCCCAAAAAAAGGCCAGACCGAGGTTCTCGTGGCCTTGGGAGGAGGGTACCGCAAAACTGGGGTGCTCACTTCTTCTATTTCCATCAGTCTCGATATCTCGCTAGTTGTTTGGCGGAAATCCAGCTGTTGAATGACGAGTTATAACCAAACCATTTCACTAAATACTCTTTAACACCCCTGACACCTCGCCGTTCTTGCAAAATAGACTCGATTCGATAAACTATCTTGTCACCGACCCGCTGCAGCTCTTCTTGGTAAAAAGAACCTTTCAGTTCCTCACTCGAATCATCTTTAAGGACGTACGTGACCGGTCTTGTTTGGTTTAGTCGGCTGACCGTAAACAGTTCTTCTGTCCACGTTGGCGTACAACCCTTTTTAAAAGTTTGTCTGGCTTGGGCGATCCTCAGGCGATCACCGGCTTTAAAATAGACTTTTCTACCGACGACGTCAGGGGTCGAATACAACGTATGCCACACCTCTTCTTGATTGCTCGGGGTAACTTCCGACGGCGCCATCTTAATACTCCGATGATACGAATAATTGTAGTTGTGGACCAGTTGTTCTATCACGTCGACGTAGCGAAGACTGTTGGTTTTGGTAAAGTAACGCCACGTTTTTTCTTTGAGGGTTCGATTAAACCTCTCGACAATAGCTGCCTTGGTATCTTCATTCTCCGTAGTGAAGAAATGGACACCTTCGTCTTTTAGAAACTTTAAGAATGTTTTGTTGACGAACTCACTACTTTTGTCTGTTTGAAAATTTATAGGTTTGCGACTGTTTGTTTGTTTGTTTGTTTGTTTTTTCGTACGCCCGCTAATACTCGAGGCGAAATCTCAGGTTATTATTATTATTTTTTTTAATGTCTAACCTGACATTGATTTTACGTGAGTATCCCTTTTCTTGTACAGAGACAGATGTCCGTCGCCATTCAGGCAGATACTCGCCGATTTCGGAGGTACCCATTAGAGCTAGGTCGGCTCAGGAATCGCCAATCCCTGGTCAACGACACTCCTTCAAATGTCCTCGCCAGGTCTCGAGTTAATAAAGTCCAATTTCCCGGTCGACGAAAAATCCTCAAATGCCGTCGCCCGGGTTTGATCATAAATCACCCGGTCGCCAGAGCGGTGTTGTAACTACTACGCTAGCGCGGCTCCCCGCGACTGTTAAAAATGGTCTTCACCGCTGCTACTAAAGCTTTTCCAGTTTTGTTTTTCAGGGGAACAGACCAAGCAAATTTACTAAACACATCGATACACGTCACTAGATAGGAAAACCCATCGTTGAATTTCTTTAAACCCCGCAAGTCTATTAAATCAGCCTGGAACTGTTGATCGATACCACCCGAGATGGTGGTGCGTCTTTTAAATTTTCTACGCACCGGTTTGTGTAAGGTATAGGTATCCTGATGACCTAACCACTCTTCAATTTTTTTACGAGTAAATTTGGTGCTACGTTGGAAGGCACCGACTCCACCATAAGAACATGGTCGTTTCGGCTCGTAGTAATGTTGTTTTAAAATCTTATTCACTTCTTTGGCCATGCTTTCCACTTTGGTGTTTTTGTCTTTTTCCTTCTTCTGAGCGAATACGACGATGTTTCTCGCAATTTAATGGCAACCACCTGTTTTCGATTAGTGGGTGTGACTTGTTCGTGTGGGGACTGAAGAGTTTTGTCGACAATCTCGTCTTTAAGTACAGTGGGTTGTTCGATGGGAGGCTTCGAGCTCGACTCGTTAAGTGGAGACTTAATCTGAACGAGACCTAGAGGCACGTGACAGTACTGTTCTAGGCGAGTCAAATAAAGCTGCAGTGTTCGCTGATATAATCTAGCTTTGTCACCCACAGGCAAATCTTCTCGATCCAAGACTAGTTGCATTTGACTGTCCAATTCTCCTAAGTTATCAATTAGAGCGTCGGGGGCTCGATAAGGTTTTTGAGTTTCTAACAAACGAGGGTTCATCAAAATCATTTTCTTGGCCATCTACAAGACGCCTCTTAGCAGGGTTAGTAGGGGTTTTAAGAGGGCACTTAAAAAACCGCCAGTTTGTAAAAATTGTTTGCGTCTTTTGAGCGACAAACTCTTCTTGGTGAGCGCTCTCAGGGTGTTTTTTGTAACGACGCATACGCCTCTTCTGATGGAGTGTCAGTGAAACGTTACCTTTTAATACGTTGTGACAACACTCGCAGAGTGTTCCTACAAGATCGGGTGATGCTGTTTTCATAACAGCCTTGATGACTGGGGGTTTGGCAGAGCTTAGAAACTTTAACATTTCAGCTTGGCGCTTCACTTTTTCCCCCATCTCGTTATTTATGGACGTAGACGAATTGTTTTTCGTGTGGAAATATAAGGCTACGTAATCTTAAAGCGTCTGGTGTTGTCTGACGAAGGTCAATTAGCAAATAACCGTGTGGGGCCGACGTCGCGTCTTTAAAACTTTCTTGGACATAGGCAGTCCGACCTGGGTACATCTGCTTGGCTAGATTAATAATTTGCGATCCATCGGTGGATTTTTGAAAAGCACTATATAATAAGAATTCAAACTAATGGTTCTGTGTTCTTTGTTCTTGCCAAATAAATTTTGCACAATGTACATTACACTAATATCGCGATGATGACTGCCTTTTGTGAATAGTTTCGTTATTCTATCATCCGTCTCACTCATCAGG
This sequence comes from Oreohelix idahoensis, assembly GCA_024509875.1. Taxonomy (NCBI): domain Eukaryota; kingdom Metazoa; phylum Mollusca; class Gastropoda; order Stylommatophora; family Oreohelicidae; genus Oreohelix; species Oreohelix idahoensis. The sequence continues at coordinate 29,596 of JAMPIV010005496.1, forward strand.
TTATCTATAACTAAAAGGCATTTCTTATAACCTGACCACTGCTCAATGTCGGGCAGTCCTTCAATAAACTGAATTCCACTCTGTTGGGAGTAGAAAATGCATTAATTTTAACGCCGAGTTTGGCACTTTGCCACTTCACCTAAATAGCCACTCTATGTCACGTGATGAGACTGGCTGGGGAAGTTTTGCTAACAAGGCAGGTAAAAAAACGAGAGAGAGAGTTTAGCAGCGCGAAGCGGGCAGTGAGTGACCAGCCGTTAGGCGGCACAGATGTGTGTTTGGGTATGTGTGGAAAGCCCTAATGTATATTCCTGTTTTTACATGGAAGTATTATAATGTATGGCATATTTAACATTCATAATTGTTCATGCAACTGAGTGACTTTTATTATTATTATTAATATTGATTGTGTTCTTATTGCCTGACCACATCAATGGGTCTAATGTGAAGTTCGTTGTAATGTGTATTAAAGTTACAGAACCGTCACTCAGTTATTATTACTTTCATTGGAGAAAGAGATGTGTGCACAAAGTAAGTTAATACTAAGAGTTAATGTTTATTCGCCAGGCACGTAAAGAGAGAACCCTGGACATTACATTCTTACCAATATTGGATACACATAAACAGTCGTGCAAACGCAAAAGGCATGAATAAGCAAAAAATAAAAATAACCACACACCCCTCGAAAGATGGTTTTAACAGATGGGAAGCCAAGCCTGTGCCTCGCGATGTTTAATGCCTGAATTAATTATGTGCACCAAGTTTATTTAAAATGCATTTGCATCAATTGAACTATAATATGAGTGAACATAAAACAGGAGTTCAGATGCACTTTTAAGGCAACGTGTTTTAAGCTATTTTGAAGTGCTGCGCTGTATAACAATGACTTTTTCTTCGTGTATATGAAATATCTTGCAAACGATCCTTTTTGCAAAAACTACGGTGAAACCAGCTTTCGCGCATATGAACTTCCAGTACAAAGCGAAACTTTTCGACGCACTGCGGCAAATTAGCCACGCCCCGTGACCTTTAACGGCAGCAGGAATTTACGTCAACAAACACGCATGATTTCTGTTGATGGAATATTTTAAAGACGAACGGAGGACCTATTTTTCCAAAAACATTGAAGGCTTTCAGGGACCATACGTGTACTAACATTTATAAATCTATAAAAGAAACTTTGCGGACCTTATTATTAAGAAATAAATAAAACAGTTCGACCAGACGACATATTATAAAACAAGTTTTCAGAACTATAGTTTCTATTTTGGCTTAGTGTTCCTGATTCATGCGAGACAGTGTAAACTAAATTACGCCGTGTTCAGACCAAAACACTTTAGTCTGCATTTTACGATACGTTTAGCTGCATTTTAAAAGCTACTTTAAACCTCTTGTGCTTTCATAGCGTGCTCCATCTTTGCTATTTTTCTTTTTTCTATTCTATATGTTCAGTGTTGCCAAATTTTTTTTTTTTTTAGGTATCATTTTTTTTTCATTCATCTTCGGAAGTATGATGAAAGGTGATTTTCTATAGGTTTATGTGAGGTTTGCATTTAAGGAATTTTAGCGCTTTGACGCATTCATACTGATAGTCCTTTTTTGCATTGCGAACATTTCATTTTTGTTTAGATGTGGCGTTAGGTATCACGTTTTGTTATTGTTTCGTATATATGTCTCACATTGTCAGTTGTTGTAATAGTGCTTTCTATACCTTCTTCTCCTTAGTTGTTATTGTGACGGTTGTTTCGTTTTACTTGTGAATTATTTGTAGTGTCTAATAATAATTATTTTTTTTTACATGTTAATATAGAATATTGTTTTTGTTGTCTTATTTTGGTTAATTTTTATTTGTTTTTGTGTGTGTTGTATTTGAAAATATACCATCATCATCATCATCATTGTCATTGACATCATTGCCTTCATCTTTTCATTGTACATTTGTCTGGACCCATTGATATATATGGCATAATTTTGCATATTTTTTTTTTCTTCTTTTAATTATAACATGTATTGAGCACTGCAGTGTTCATTAACAATATCACCATAATTTAACACATTCTAATTATGTCCTTGGTGGGTTTGTACGACTTACATAGGTATTGAGTTTTGTATTGTTCATCATTATAAATATCACTATATTTTGAACAGAAAGTAGTTTATGGGAGAAAACCATGTCTTCGTTTCAGGACTTTATAGACATTGGGATTAAATTTAATAAATCAGGAGCGGAACTAGAGGCGTTTTGCTACTGCACAATTTGACAGCTATAATGCAAGAATTGAAAGACAGAATGAACGTGAATTAAAACGTCTTCAGTTAGAACATGATGAGAAGAAAAAGACACAAGATTTGGAGAAGGACAAGTTAGAACAAATGGAGAGAATGAAGATGGAAGAGAAAAAAAAAAGATCTTGCACAAGCTCTTGCGCTAGAAAAACTAAAGATTGACGCTGAGCAAGAAAAACTAAAGATTGACGCTGAGCAAGAAAAATTAAGATTAGCTGCTGCAACTGCTCAGAAAGCAACTGATTTGGAGATAGAGAAATTGCGTATTCAGAAAGATATAGATGTTGCTGTCGCCCTAAGAAAAGTGGAGTTGGACGCTCCAAACACATCATCTAGTACGCCTGTGACCACAAACCGGATACGATTGCCAAATTTCAACCAAAAAATCGACTGCATCGATAGTTTCTTACAACGTTTTGAGCTCAAGGTCAGCGCGTTGAAGATCCCCAAGGGTCAATGGAGTGCAACATTATGCGATTTTTTTAACAGCGGACGCTCTACAGGCTTATTTTGCTCTGGACAGCGGTAGTAGAGAAGACTACGATGTTGTCAAGGAGACATTGCTACGTAAATTTCAGCTTACAGAAGCAGGATTCCGTGATAAATTTCATTCCTGTCTACCTAGCAGGAAAGCTGACTTTGGAGAATTTATCTCATTAATAAAATTATATTCTAAAAGATGGATAGAATTGTCCGGAATTGATAAGACCTTCACTGGCTTACTTGATCTAATGTTACGTGACAAGGTGTTGTCGGCATGTAGCACCGATCTTGCCTCATTTTTTCAAGAAAGAAAACCAAAAGACCTTGAGGCAATGGAGATACTTGGGAGACAATATATGACAGCTCACCCAGATAAAGAGGTTCACAAACCAACTATAAAGGACGCACTCCCAGTATGTGTAGCTCGTCATGTCATGACTTTAGAGATGGTGGTCATAGACCTCGATCACAGAGTGTGGACAGCAGAGTAAGGCAAAGCTATAGATCCAACTACCGAGGAAAATATAACTTCCCAAGGCAGAGGTCACCATCTAACTTCCCACAGAGGCGAGACTATGGTTATTCAAACCAAGGTCAGTGGCGGCAGAATTCTAGCCATAATGAGGAAACGCATCACAAACGGATGGATCATAGACCCACACAAGACAATGCATCCTACAGTGGTAATAGGAATAATGGCAGATGTTGGTCATGTGCTAGGAATAGACCTTACAAGAAATACTATGGAAACAGTACTAACAAACACTGTGGGCATAATGACAATAGCAATCATGAGAAGGGTAATGCATGTGTAACTGCAAAGAAGAATGATGAGAAGGGAGCCGACCATGCCAATGCATGTATTGTTAGCTCACTTAATGATGAAAATTGTTATGGATGCAAATCTTTATTCCAACCTGGTTCACAGCCCAGATTGATCTGCGGGCATGCTCTACCTGCTATGTCATCTTGTGAGAACGTGGGACGCCTCACGTTATATACTGGTTTTCTGTATAACAGGCATGTAAGTGTCCTTCGTGATTCTGGCTGTACCACTGTCGGAGTCCGTAGATCGCTAATTGATGAATCTGCCTTTACTGGTAAAACAGTGAAGTGCATAACATTTGGTGGGAGTATAGAGTGTTACCCAGTGGCAGAAATAGATATTGCCACACCCTTCTTTACAGGTAAGGTAAGGGCATGTGTACTTGATGAACCAGTATCAGACATTATCCTTGGTAATATACCAGGTATTAAGGATTGCTCCCCAGAGGAGATACATAAATGGGTTGAATCTCACCCAATGTTGGCTAACGCTGTGGTCACTAGGGCCCAGCATGCCGCTGAATCCAAGGCAGAGCCAGCTATACCATTTAGTGAGAGAGCATCTCTTCAGAATGTTCATAATGTTTCCCCCCAGTCGTTCGCGACCAAACAGCGCGAAGATGTTACTTTGCAACCATTGTTTGCTCTAGCAGAGAGCAAGCATGTGAAGAAGACAAAAACTTCACGTTTATTGGTTTGAATTTAAAAACTCAGTACTGACTAGATGCTTTGACAACTATGTTTTAGTCAGGAGACAGGTAGTTATTCCAAAGATTTTTAGACCTATTGTATTGAATACTGCCCATGACTCGCTTTTAGCTGGTCATATGGGGATTAAGCGTACTCTGTTTCGTGTCACCTCAAATTTTTATTGGCCCTGTGTTAACAAAGATGTAAAGCTATACTGCAGGTCATGTACAACTTGTCAAAAGGTAGCACGTAGGGGCAAGCACCACGCTGCACCCTTACAAGTCACTGATGTGCCATTACGGCCTTTCACCAAGATTGCATTTGACATAGTTGGTCCTATGTCAGTCATGTCAGATAGAGGATATCGATATATCCTAACGTGTATAGACTTATGTACACGTTGGCCGGAGGCCATACCATTGAAGACTATCACCTCAGCAGCTGTCTCTGATGCTTTATTTGTTTTTTTTTTTTGTCGCATAGGATTTCCTGATGAAATCTTATCAGATCGTGGTACTCAATTTATGTCTCAAATGATGAAAGATATTGAGAACATGTTAGCAATTAAGCATTCGTTCACAAGCCCATACCATCCGGAAAGCAATGGCGTTTGCGAGCGTTTCAATGGCTCGTTGAAGCAGATGTTAGGCAAAGTCACCGAGACATGTCCTCGTGACTGGGACCGAATGTTACCAGCAGTCTTATTTGCTTACAGAGAAGTGCCCCATGAGAGCACTGGCTTTTCGCCATTTGAGTTTGGTATATGGTGCCAACCCTAGAGGTCCTATGCACCTACTCAAGGATTTGTTGTTGGGATCAGTGGAGGATGTTACTGTCCGCACCAGCTATGAACTGGTCATTGATCTCAGACAACGCCTTGTAGATGCATGTACTTATGCATCAGGTATGATACGTAATGCTTCACAGAGGTCGAGAGTGCGCTGCAACCAATCTCGAAAAATTACGTTCGTTCCTACCAGGAGAACAAGTATGGCTACTTCTTCCAACCAAGGAAAATAAACTGCTAATTTCCTGGCAGGGCCCTTTTAAGGTGGTTGAGAAGAAAACTGATGTAGATTATGCCATTGACATAAGGGCAAAATTAAAACATTTCACATTAATATGTTAAAATTGTATGTGGAAGCGCCCTGCAGAGTTAGAACCTATCTTAGACAGTATTCTGATGAACCAGTTCGACAGACTTTGTCAGCTGTTGTGGAATCCGATGATTCTACAGCGAGCGATATTTCTTTTAATTTTCCTCTGCTGCCTTTAACATCTCCGAATCTTGGAGAGATGTAACTGTTTCAGGTGATTTAGATTCTAGTTATCGAGAACAGGCTCTTGCTGTTTTAGAATCTTTCTCTGATGTGCTGACTGAACTTCCCAGGTCGCACTGATGTTATCTCTCATGATATTACATTGACTGACGATCACCCTATCAAACTCAGACCGTGATACAACTAATACTATACCCTTACACTACAGATCTCAGGTGGATTTAAAAGATAGTGAACTTAAGGATATGCTACGCATGGGCATCATTTCTCCTTCTGAAATCATCCTATTCTTTTCCTATGGTTCTAGTTAGAAAGAAAGGACAAATCTCTTCGCATCTGAATTGATTTTAGACGTCTTAACAGTGTCAACTCTCACAGATGCTGAGCCTATGCCTGTTTTTGGAGGATCTCTTATCACAACTATCCCAGGCTACATACTTTAGCAAACTAGATCTTTCCAAGGGATATTGGCAGATCCCTTTAACTGATAAAGCCAAACCACTAACCCGCATTTATGACTCCATATGGGTGTTTTATTCCAATGGAATTATATGCGTGTTTTTGGCCTTGTCAATGCTCCCGCGACTTTGTGAGCACATGATGCGGAGACTCTTAGGAGATAGATCTGATGTCATCACATAACATAGACGACATCTGTTAATTTCCATAGTTCTGGCAAGAACATATCACGGATTAAAATCTTTATTAATGCTACTCAGAAAGCATGGTTTGACAGTTAGACCTTCAAAGGTTCAGATTGGTTGTCGAGAAATTTCATTTCTTGGTCACCGTGTTGGTAACCACCATGTTATAACCCTGATAAGCAGACTGTCAAAACGCATATTAGAATTAGATATCCCCTCGGACAAAGAAACAGGTTAGGACATGTTCGGACTCTCATTAACTTCTATCACAAGTTCATTCCGAACTTTTCATCTATTTCTTCTGTCCTGTCATTTTTGACTAAAAAGGGAGCTCCTAATAAAATTGTTTGGTCCGATACTTGCAGTGGAGCTTTGAACAAAATTAAAACTGTATTTTCCAAGGCACCTAATTTTGATGTTTTACCTAATATCACCATGCCATTTCTTCTGAGGACTGATGCTTCTCAGACTGGCATTGGTGGTTGCCTGTTGCAATGGTTTCAATGATACTCCACATCCATGCTTGTATGTAAGCAGAAAGTTGCTACCAGCAGCAGAAACTCGGTATTCCACCAGTGAAAAGAGAACTCTTGTCCATCATTTGGTGTATGGGCAAGTTATCACGCTATTTACTTGGCGCACACTTTCTACCTCCAGACGGATCACCGTCCACTAACATCCCTAAATAAAAAAACTACGACAAACAGTAAGATTTCACACAGAATGGTTCTTGCTTATCCAAGAATATAGATATACAATTATCCCCAATCAAGGGATCAGAAAACTTTCTGGCAGACTTTATTGTCAAGGAAATGTAACTGGAAAGTGAAATTGTTTGTGCCAGATGTTGACGTCGTCCGATCTTGTTTTGTCTTTCAGGTGATATACTATTGAAACATTCATGTTTATGACTTTTAATTGCAATTTTGAAAACATTTGGATTATATTTTGTCTACTCTTTTTACATCTATCTGTTTTCATGTCATTTTTGCACTACAATTAATACTTCATATATATTATTCTGAACAGTAGGATTTTGATTTGCTAATAGATTAATAGTTGTTGGGCTGACTATCCACTGTTGTCAAGCGAAAACCCTTGGTTTCTTCTCGGGAACATGTGGGCAATGTTTGGGAGTAGAAAATGCATTAATTTTAACGCCGAGTTTGGCACTTTGCCACTTCACCCAAATAGCCACTCTATGTCACGTGATGAGACTGGCTGGGGAAGTTTTGCTAACAAGGCATGTAAAAAACGAGAGTTTAGCGGCGCGAAGCGGGCAGTGAGTGACCAGCCGTTAGGCGGCACAGATGTGTGTTTGGGTATGTGTGGAAAGCCCTAATGTATATTCCTGTTTTTACATGGAAGTATTATAATGTATGGCATATTTAACATTCATAATTGTTCATGCAACTGAGTGACTTTTATTATTATTATTAATATTGATTGTGCTCTTATTGCCTGACCACATCAATGGGTCTAATGTGAAGTTCGTTGTAATGTGTATTAAAGTTACAGAACCGTCACTCAGTTATTATTACTTTCATTGGAGAAAGAGATGTGTGCACAAAGTAAGTTAATACTAAGAGTTAATGTTTATTCGCCATGCACGTAAAGAGAGAACCCTGGACATTACATTACTACCAATATTGGATACACATAAACAGTCGTGCAAACGCAAAAGGCATGAATAAGCACGAAATAAAATAACCACACACCCCTCGATAGATGGGTTTTAACACACTCATCGAATTATACATCGAATGCCACTCTCCATAGCACCATATAATTTCTTCAGGCACAGGTACAATCATATCTCGGATATGTTGTATAAATCTTTGTACAAAAACAGATTTGCCAGACCCGGTTGGTCCGGCTATGAGTTCAGTGAACGGATGCGTCCATCTTGGGTCCATAGATAACAATGACAAATTACACTCATACACAGTTATTTTATATCTAAGACCCTACACAACGTGAGAGTCCCTTCGAGCAAAACACCCAAGTCTGGTTGTTTTGAACCATCCAATACGAGACTCCCTGCGAACAAAACACACAAGGCTGGTTGTTTTGAATCACCCTAACATCGTTACTCACTCAGTCACAAGACTACCATTCATTCTTCGTCAACAGACCATATATATATATATATATAACCAGAAACTCTAACTGACCTGCTAACTACAACGCTAGCCATTTCCAAGATGTAGGTACCAACGTTTGTGGGCTCTACGCCATTTATTTCATCTTGGTCAAGGCTCACGGTGGTACTATGCTGCGCGTCCTACTACCCTTTTCGGCTAGACAACACGCCAACGATCGCTTAGTTTTTCGACTAGTCAGACCATGGCTAGCACGCCACAAGACTGTTTTTCCTTCATAGACACTTACCCATTACATAACTATACGACACCAACTGGTTTACACGAAAGAGAATTGACAGACGCACCAAGTAATCCGAACCGACTGTGCTTTGAGAGCTCCTAGGCGTACATGAAAAAGTAGTGCGGTTAGACGTCACCCATAAACCAATTTACTTTGTCAATAAATATATAAAATGTATCTAGTGTTTTCTCTTTTATATACTCTAACTGTTGTAATATAAATATCGTCTACATATTGTATAACTAAATATTGTAATATATGTCTATACGTCTAAATATATGTAAATATATGTATACCTAAATATTGTCTATATGTAAAAAAAAAACACATAACAAAACGAGCTGTACCACATAACTGCACACTACCAGGACGCCAGCTGCTCGTCAGAGGAAGTCACCCCGGCTAAATTATATCGCTATATAAAAAGTCACGCGCAACGCCTGGCTCTCCACCTGCGCTCCACCTGAATACTAACCGTATTTCCTTATATTAAAAAGTCACGCTCCACCTGCCTCTCCACCTGCGCTTCACCTACGCTCCACCTGCGCTCCACCTGCGCTCCACCTGCGCTCCACCTGAATTCGACTCGTAGCGTACATACTATACTACTAACACGACCATACCAAAGGATTGGGAGATTGCCATCATAACACCAATTTTCAAAAAGGGTGACAATCGACTATGTGGAAACCATAGAGGCATATCCCATCTCAGTGTCCCTGGTAAAATCTACTCTAGAATCCTAGAACAGAGACTCCGACGCCTAGCTGAGACACAATTGGATGAGGTCCAGTGCAGATTCCAAGTTACCCGAAGTACTCAAGACCTAATCTTCACACCCAGACAGTCGAGTGAAAAGGCCTTTAAGTATAAGAGTTATATCCATCTTTGTTTTATAGATCTGGAAAAGGATTTTGGCAGGATCCCATGGAGCAAACTTTGGGACTGTTTGGCAAGGAAGAACATTCCAGAACCTCTGATTCATGTTATACAGAGCTTCTACAAGTCTTGCAGAAATTATGTGAGGACAGCAAACCATAAGTCAGAAGAGTTCAGGACCAACACTGGTGTAAGACAAGGTGATATCCTGTTACCTTATCTTTTCATACTCCTCATGGACATGTCATTAAGGCATGTAAGGAGAGAACAAGAAAGTATTCAGTTGGGTACTGGAAGATGAGACAGGTCTGTATTCCAGAGCTGACATTTGCTGATGATGTTGCCCTGATTGCTAAATAAGAGACACATCTCCAATCCAACCTGCAAGTCTGGAAGGAAGAGCTGGAGAAGAGAGGGATGGTCATAAGCAGCTCTAAAACAAAATCCATGGTGATATCACGAGAAGAAAGAAGACATCAGATTAAGCTGTGAGAACAGGTCCTGGAGCAGGTCGACCACTTTAATACCTCGGAGCTATTATAGACCGAAACGGAAGCATCAAAGAAGAGTTGGCCACTCGAAAAGCAGCAGCTGTGAGACTTTTTCAAGCCATAAATCGAAGATTCCTCAGGAAGAGAGAGGTTGATAAGAAATCGAAGATGGCTGTATACCGCTCCACCTATGTCCCTGTCTTGACATATGGATGCGAGTCATGTGCAATGACTACAACCCACAAAAGCCAGATCCAAACCTTAGAAATGAGGTATCTGAGGAAGGTGGTTGAAGTAACAAGGAGAGACAAGGTCCGCAACCAGACGATACGTCAAGGCCTGAAATTCCATCCCCTGCAGACCCAAGTAGAATAGTCCTAACTAATATGGTTTGGCCATGTCTGCAGAATGGGAGAAGATCGGCTACCACGACAAGCATGGGAAACTAAGAGCCAGGGATCCAGACCCCCATGGCGACCCAGAATCCGATGGGAGGACAACATTAGACAATCTTTGAAGGACCGAGGACTAGAATGGAACCAGGCCAGGAGGAAGACAGCCGATAACATAGTCTGGCGCTCTCGCTTCCAAACCTCAACACCTCACGGTAGAAGGGTAACTTCTAAGTAAGCAAGTTAGCTATTGACTTTTGTCTGTTCTAAATTAGTCTCTTGAACCCTTCACTTTATATTGCAATTATCAATGCTAAAAGGAAAAAAAAAAAGAATATTTTACACGTGACACATCAAATGTTCCAGAATGTTCATTACTTTTTGTACAGATAAAAACTATCGTTACCCAAGAACGAACAACAGTAGCCATCATCTGTATCTTCATTGTTTTCTTCTGTAGTGCTGCCCCAGTCTACACAGTCAACAAACTCGGGATCAAGTTTTCTCCAGCAAGAAACAAAACTATTGTAGGTCTTATTTTCATGGACAATCGAGAACAAGTGGAAGTGATTTCTTTTATTATCAATAACTTTTCTATTCCATTAGTAGCCTTCTTTATTATAGTTTTATGTACGATAGTACTTTCGCTTAAACTACATAGCAACACAAAATGGAGAATGGAGACTATCAGTCATAGGAAGGCTGACAGAGTTTCCGGCCGTAACCAGAAAGCTGGGAAAATGGTTGTGATGATTTCCACTTTATTTATCATTTGCTTTATTCCAATTACCATCATTATGCTGGCAGTTGCGTTTGTACCCGCACTGTCAGTTCATGGAAAATATATTAATATAACAATATTGGTTGGTGGACTTGGCTATGTCACGGAGGGTATAAACTCTTCTATGAATATTGTAATTTACTATCATATGAGCAGTAGATACAGAGATCAGTTCTGTGTGCTTTTTTGTAGAGACAGAATAAAAGGATAACAACAAACTAATGACTAAAATGTAGCTACGAACTAATGTGTGTTCGACAGGCGCCCAGCATCATGGAAAATTATTCACGTGCGTAGTACAACTATACATTTTAGTCACGTGTGTCCAGTTTAAGCATCACTATCATTATCTTTGATCTCCCTGTCGACTTCAGGCCATGAACAAAAAATACTTCACGCTTTCCAGTGCAGTACCATCAGTTTAAGATCTTTCCAGGTCTATTATCCTCTTCTAGTAACCTTCATGATGTTTTGTGTGTTCTTGTTGAACTCTCTAAATTTATCCAACAGATTCCTAAACAGGCAAAGCCTAGTAATAATGTCAGCTTTTATTCTCAAAATGCATCCCTTATTAGTGCTAATGTCGTTTTCCCATGTCTTGTTGCATTAGAATATGTAGCTTTTTACACATTTCTTCATTGATAATCTTGCCATGCCTTTAAAGAGCAAAGGTATAAATAAAAAAAAAACAAAAGCAACCTTATTATGTTTTTTTTCTTCATATTTTGTTGTATCCCAATTTTTAACGACATGAAATAGTACTACCTTGACATCAGAGGTGAAGATCCTAATTGTTCAACTGAACTTGCTTTCTTTCTATTTCTGCGTACTTCTAAATGCAAAGCAATCATTATTTACATTTCGCATTTTAATTTTTAAATCATTATCTGATTGCTGCAGCTGTATCTGTATCGCTGCGAATATATATACCCAAGACCAAAAGAAACGCACATGGCATAAAATGTTATTTTCAAATGTAAGCAACAAACTTAAAATAATGAAATTCGCGCACATGAAGCGTCTGAATGTTTATTAACGTTTTCAAATCAATACTCACAATTATCGAACACCCCCCCCAATGAGATCGCACTTCTGCATATTCTGAAGTACCAACAATATATCCAACTGCACTAAAGTTTGTTCAAACAACATCGTGAATGTCTTAATATCGGGTGTGTCTCCCCTTAGCTCTGGCACATTCTTGAAGACGATTAAGCATCGACCTCACCAAGTGTTGAATGGTTTCCATCGGGATGGCATTCAAAGTTCTCTGTAGAGAGTCTCTCAGCTGCAGTTGATTGTGAGGGGCCTGTCGTTGCACATGTCGTCCCAACACGTCCCAAAGATGTTCGATACAGTTTAGGTCAGGTGAAACGGCAGGCCACTGCATAACTCGAACTCCATTCTGCTGCAAAAATCCCTAAGTAACACGAGCGGAGTGTGGCCTTGCATTGTCCTGTTGAAACACCATTCTGGCGGCGCCTCCGTTTGCTGCCAACAGCGGAAGCAGGTGGGGTCTGAGTACTTCATCCACATACCGCTGGGCAGTTAAGGTGCCGTCGATAAAGATGAGTCTGGACCTGAATCTGTAATTGATGGCAGCCCATACCATCATAGATGGACCACCATAGCGATCTCGTTCAATGACACAGTTGTCTTCGAATCGTTCTCCTGGTCGTCTGTAAATTCGAATTCGACCGTCGTTGTGGTGGATGCAGAACCGACTTTCGTCGGAAAGGACCACGTCTCGCCAACTTTGACGCCCTAGATAGCCACGGTTGAGAGCCCAGTCCAATCGTGCCTTCCGGTGTTGAGCTTTGAGGATCTGTCCGGTGTAGGGTCTATGGCATATGAGCTGAGCTTCCCTTAACCTCCTGAGCACGGGTTGACCACTGATGGCGTTTCCACGAGTTCCAATTGTTATTCTGGCTGTGGCTACAGTGGGCATGAAGCGGTCTCGCTCATGAGTGCGCCGAATGCCCTGTCTTGCCTGTATGTCGTAACGCGTGGAGTGCCAGACCGGAGTCGGTCGGCGATGGTCCCTGTTGTTTGGTTTCGATGCAATAGACGATCAATCGAGGTATGGTGAACTTGAAATGCCTGGGACACCCCTCTAACTGATGCTCCACCTCTGACCATTCCCATTGCTTGATTACGCTCGTCAATATTCAGTCTAGGCATCGTTTTGCTGTGAGAGATTTTTATGGGTTCTACGCGCATTTTATAGAGAATTGGGTCAATAACAGACAACCAAAAGTCGTGCATGAAAAATCATGAAATGCACGAACTGTAATGAATTTTTATTCTAAGCGTTTGCTCAACTACGCCGTAAACAACTCACGGCAGCACAAATTTTCCACGTGCAGTATCGTCTTGCATTGCTAAAGTTGTGTTTAAAGACGATTTAAACTTGATTTTTATTTATTTTATTTGTCTGAAAATCAGAACAATTAATATGTGCGTTTCATTTGGTCTTGAGTATATATATAAATATATGTATTAATACTTATCGGAACTATTTTAGTTTATAACTAGTTAAGTTAGTTCTTGCCCCGTGTTTTGTAGGGATCTCTCTGGAGGCGAAGAAAGAATATGACAACTGCGCCCTCAGGCATATCGTTCAAGCGACTAATATGGCGTTTAGCAGTGGGCTGGCAAACTCATAATGTAAAACGTATTTTCAAAGACACAACCGCTGCAAGATCGTGTAAATGTTTTGTGCAGGCTTCTCACTGGACCATCAGTAGGGGTGGCAAATGGAGATATTAATGGAGGTATATATATATATATATATAGACTGTTGCGCACAGATTCTTTTGTGTGATAGTATGTGACGCACAGATTACTGTTGGTAGGCATACAAATGTAAAGAGTAATTATTTGTTTGATGAAAAGTATTTATTTGAGAATCAATGATTCTTAGCCTAAGGGACAGAACCCGGATTGGTCGATGTTGTATTCGGTTCTATGGGTTATCTGTTCTTGTGTCTCAATCTGGCGTATGTATACTAGATTTACATCATTTTTCGTCTGGTATGGTCAGAAACAGATTGGTTTGCTTAAAATGTTTATGGCCCGAATTTATATTTATTCCTTGTCTATTTAAGGTGATTCGGTCTTATATCTTTGTATCTTTGTATTTCTATGTCGGACTATTTCGTGAGCTGAACTCTGGGGGTGAAAGGCATTTCTGCGCATGCGTCGTTTCGGGGGTCGACAAGAAAGTGCTGTCATGTCGTCGCTACTATGAGCTGGTTGATTAGAAAGTCTGAAGATTGATCTCTGTGATTTATTCTAGGAAGGAGATTGTTTCTCTGTATGACTGTAGTATCAGAGATTCTCCTAATGGTCATTATTAACGCCAAGGAATGGCGTGCGTTATTCGCTTGTATGTGTTTTCCTAAAGCCAGGTAAAACCAAAACCTTTTTGCTGAACTTTTTTGCTAAGCCTAGATGGGAGACGTATTATCGTACATCTAGGATTGTTGATTACAGATGAAGATGACGTGTTATCTAGCATCACTAGATCACTTGATGTAGCCAGCCTTATTGATAGCAGAAATGTATAGAAGCCCAATGAGGACATTTACGTATGAATAACGAAGTAATTCTGCTTCATAATTTTTCATCCTGAGTGAGCGAAGTTCACGGAGGAGAGCCATTTTGGATTCCCGCCATTGTAAGCGGATCATTGTCGGGGAACAGAAAAGGTCTTATTATCTGATGATGGTACAGAGATCTACATATTATGAAAACCCACTACTGTGGTTTAACATTGTTGCTATAAACATTGGATGAATTTACGGCTTGAGAAACTTAGCCAGGAGAAGGTTCTGACAGTGAACCATTGTTGATGATTATGTATCCACCTCAACTGACGCGATTAGTCAGTTGAAGCATGAGACGATAGACAACCAGAATATTGAGTGCTTGCCTACTATCGTTCCATTATATTTACATCAATGTACATCTGATATTGTCACCCATTTTTCAAGTATACGATGATTTTGTGCCAACCTGTTCAAATGACTGTAATCGTGATGTCGAAGTGTACGTCCATTATTAAATGTATGAAACGTCATCAGTGGTCTGCCCTTTATTGACTTCAAACTATGATTGAGTGAGTGACTTGTCAACTCAACAGAACTATACACCCATTCGCGTTATTTACATCTACACTCTCACTCTATGTCAACACGGTCCCTTGTCAGCGCTCCAACACTTGACGTACAAGGTGACCTAACTACTTAACACTGTGTCGGGAAGAGTTGACCATTCATAACCTCATGAAAGCAGTATTATTAAACATCACATCCACTCTCTTCGTTATCAATGTGATGGCCTCAAAAAGGCCGTTATCAATGTGGTAGGCCAGATTTCTGGGTCTAACCTGCACAGTGGACATTGCCAGAAGTCAGCTACTGATACCAGATCGTTTCCTGTGGCCGCATACGACACACATAAACACCAGCAGTACAAGTTAAGTCGATGTCAGCTAGTCAGCAGTTTCGTTACGTGACCTGACCTGTCAAGCAGAGGCATTAACTAGGTCAGCGCTTGTTGACATTTGTGATAGAACAGACAACATTGCACAGCAGGGTATTAGCAAGTATTAACTGTGTTAGCGAGAAGTGCTTATATTTCAACGGTGGATCTTCTGGTGTTCTACTCTATGTTGAACATTGTAATAGTTTAGGCCAGAATTAATTATTTATTAAAGTGGCAATTTATTAGTTAGTTGATAATTAGAAACTATACCATTATGCCGTAAAACTGAATCTCCTTTACAACACATATTATTCACATGCTATTTAATTACATTATATGTCATATATGTATTTATGTTTAAGTGTTTACAAGTTATAGTGTTGTGTATATGTTTGTGGGCGGTTGGGTAAGGTGTCTAATATAAGATTTCCCGTCATAGAGGGCTTATTTTAGTGTTCTATAGGCGCGAATTTTCTTAATTGAAAATTTGCTAGCGACAATTTGTTGCTATTTTTGTTAGTTGTGACGACTGTACCTATGGTTGTTTTTGTATTATTTTTCTGTTCTCTAGTTTTGTTTTGATTTGTTGGTACCTGTAGGTCTACTCTGTCCTTTCAATTAGTTCTATACAACTTTATATTTATACACTGTGATGTCATTTGTGTTGTTTATTTCCGCGCAGTTATCATCACAGATTCTGTGATTATTTTCTTCAGTTTTCCAATTTGTTTATTTGATTTCTACGAATGTTTTCGTATTGTCTTTCTTGATTGTCCTTTGTTTATGTTGTTGGTTGACATATGCTATAAGGTATATTTGATAATACACTACTAGCTGTGTAGTGCACTTGTGGTATAGAATAAACTTGTAGTTTATTACTATTATTATTATTATTATACAAGTGAGTATACAAGACCTTATTAAAGGCTTGTCTCCCACATAGAATGGGATAAAAGGAGCTGATTATTCAAGTTTATTAAAACTTGCTCTCATTTACGGTGGAATAAATTTCATTGACTTTTTCAGGTAACTAGTCACATATTGTTAAACATTATGTCGACTTTAGATTACTTTTTTGAGATAGGGAAATTCCTAGGCAAGTCTGGTAAAGAATTGGAAGAATACTCGACTGCTCAATGGGCCATGGCATTGAAGTCAGAAGAAAAGAAACAAAAAGAGGAAAATAAATTGAAAGCAGAAGCTGAACAAAAGAAAATAGATGCTGAAAATTTAATGTTGCAAATTCAAGCAGAGGAAAGAAAACTTCAATCGGAGGAAAGAAAACTTCAGGCTGAAGAAAAAAGGCTTGAGGCTCAAGAAAAAAGATTAGATAGAGAAGCTGAAGAAAAAAAGCTTGAGGCTCAAGAAAAAAGATTAGATAGAGAAGCTGAAGAAAAAAGATTTCAAAGAGAAGCTGAAGCCGAAGAAAGAAAGGCAAAAAGGGAACACGAGGAAAAACTTTTAGCATTTGAGTTAGAAAAATTGAAATTGACAAACATGGGTAATGTTAATCAGTCATCTGGTGGTAATGGTAAACTTTTTATTTACAAGATCAAGCTACCAGTATTTAATCCATCCAGTGACGATATAACAGTTTGGCTGGATAGGTTTGAACGTTCTTGTCGAAATAATAATGTGGATAGATCACAATATGCTAATCAGTTATAAGAGATACTGAAAGGTGACACTCTGACTAGTTTAAGCTTGGTAGAAGAGGCTGACCAGGATAATTATGATGTTATCAGAGCAGCTTTATTAAAAAAATATCAATTGACAGAGGAAGGTTACCGTCTTTGGTTTAAGAAAATGGCAACTGAAACAGGGGTAGAATTCTCAGAATTCATTGCAAGGACACGTCTTACATTTAATCGTTGGATTGAGCTGTACAAAACAAAAAAGACATATGAAGCCCTTATGGACTTGTTGCTCAGAGACAAGATTATGTCAAGTGTAAATAAACCATTCCTTGAATTCCTACATGAGCGTAAACCCAAGACACTAAAAGAAATGGAAGAATATTGTACCCAATACGTCACTGCACATCCGGACGTAGCTATTAGCAACGCTAAGGTTAAGGAAAGTATGCCAGTTGCTTCAGCAACACCATACAATCCTAATTACTCACACACATTTCAAGGACCAAAAAACAGGTTTGATAAAAAGAGTAACTCAAATAATTATCAAAATCAAGGTAATCAATCATTTCAGGGTTCTTCTTCAGAGAACTGGAGACGAGCTGACAGCCCTCGATACAGGGGTTGCCACAATTATAGGAATTTGCGCAGAGGAAGTCATTATAGGAACTATCCAAGTCATCCGTCATGGAGACAACAAGACCATAATTATAGAGATACTCATTATGTTGAACATAATAATTGTAACCATGAGAATTATGACTCAAACCCAAATAGGGGTTACAATATAGGAAACAATATTAATTGGATAGGTAATAATAATCGAGGTAGATATCAATACAGATGACATAAATCACATTATCAGGCAAACTCTGCACAGCCAGAGTCCCATGAAGCCTGTGATCAGACTAATGATAATAAAAACTCTAATAATATGGCATGTTCTGCCTTTGATTTTGGGAGAGCATCTCAATGTCCCCAATGCAAAACATTATTCGAACCAACTATGTGTCTACTTTAAGTTGTGGTCACCCTCTCCCTGCTCTTCCTGCGTCAGTCGCGCATGATGGAAGAGGATCTCTTGTCTTACATAAAAGTCTAGTAAATGATAGCCCAGTCTCAATTCTTTTTGATTCTGGATGCACCACCATTGGTGTTAGGCAGTCACTCGTAGATCCTTCCCATGCCACAGGCAAAGTAGTCAAATGTGTAACATTTGGCGGCACCTTAGAGAAGTACTCTACTGCTACTCCTTTCTTTACGGGAGATGTGCACGCATGTCTTCTGCCGAATCCGATCGCTGATCTCATCATTGGTCGTATTCACGGAGTCAAAGAATGCACTCCGCAACAAATTGCTGCTTGGGAAGAACAAAATATGCAAACTGCTAATGCAGTAGTCACAAGAGCACAAGCTCTCAATATGCCTTAAACTTCATCTACTGAATATACTGAAGTGCATATACAAGATGATCCCTTGGTAATTTCTCGTGACTCATTTATAAAACAGCAAGAAGATGACCCCACTCTAAAGAAATTCTTCACTCTTGCAACAAAAGGTGATCCAAATAAAGATACAAATCGAAAATCTTGGATTACAATGAAGAATGGCGTACTTGTGCGTATGGTCCAAGACTCTACTACGTCAATGCATTCTCAGATTCTTGTTCCCAAGAATTTGAGAGTTAAAGTTTTGCAGCATGCTCATGACTCTCAGTGTGCTGGACATATGAGTTTTTCCCGTACTAAGTCAAGAGTTCTTGCGGCTTTCTTTAGCCTTTCGTAAACAAAGACGTACGGATTTATTTCCGATCTTGTAAAGTATGTCAAGAAGTCAAATCCAAAGGACCACGCCATGCTGCTCCTATTCAGGCTGCAGATATTCCTATTTGGCCGTTTCAGAAAATGGCAATAGACATTATTGGTCCGTTTAAGATCAAATCTGCCAGAGGACATCAGTTTATCTTAACGTGTGTGGACATGTGCACACGTTGGCCAGAGGCTATACCTCTGAAGAGCATTTCCACTGCCGATATTGCAGACGCTCTTTGGCTTATATTTTCTCGGCTGGGATTCCCTGGAGAAATATTATCAGATCATGGCACCCAATTGATATCGGATACCATGTCTTAAGTGATGTCTACTCTGAAGAAAGAAAGATCTTTGAGTAGTATCTATCATCCTATATCTAATGGGATGGTGGAACGTCTAAACAGAACACTCAAAAACTTGCTAGGGAAGATAACTGAGGATCATCCTCAAGATTGGGATAGGGTTTTGCCCGCGGCCCTCTTTGTGTATAGAGAGATCCCCAATGAACATACATGATTTTCTCCCTTTGAACTTGTCTTCGGCGCGCGACCGCGTGGCCCTATGTCTTTGCTTCATGATCTTATAACCGCTGATAATATTGATGATGACACAAAATCTTCTTACGAATATGTCATCGCGCTTAGACACAAGATTATCGAAGCATGCAGATTAGCAACTTCTTCTTCTGAATTTGCCTAACAGAAGGCAAGGCAATTTGCCAATAAGAAAAGAACCTTACGACAACTTTGTCCTGGGGACAAAGCGTATGTTCTGCTACCTTGTAGGGAAAACAGACTTCTTATCTCATGGAAAGGTCCGTTCGATATAATCTCGAAAATTTCCGATGTTGACTATATTGTCGATATTGATGGGAAGCATAAAACCTTCCACATCAATATGCTTACGGAATTCCATGAACGTCCTGATTATTTGCTGCCTATTTTTCAGGCAACGGACGATTCTCCAGTACCACATGGTCATTACTCATCCTTGTCAGTAATACAGGATGAAGAAACAAGTTTCTCGGATGTAAATCTCTCTCTTCCAGTTATTCCACTTCATTCTAGTGAATCATGGAAAAACGTTACTGTTTCTCCCAATTTATCTCTAGAGGAACAGCAACAAGTTTCTTCTATGTTACAAACATTTCAGGATGTCCTTACTGACGTTCCTGGACACACCAATGTCATTGAACATGACATTATTCTAACTGACCATAATCCTATTAGGGTCAGACCATATCCTATACCTATACATTTTCAGACACAGGTCGAGAAAGAAATGGATGAGATGATAGAATTAAAAATAGTCGAACCATCCAGTTCATCATATTCTTCGCCGATGGTCATTGTTCGGAAAAAAGACAATAACATACGTCTTTGCGTTGATTATCGCAAATTGAATCAGGTTACGAAGTTTGATGCTGAACCTGTGCCTTTACTAGAAGAGCTACTTACTAGGCTTTCTAAATCCCATTTCTTCACTAAACTTGATTTGTCAAAAGGATATTGGCAGGTCCCATTAACCGAACGAGCCAAACCTCTTACTGCTTTTTCTACACCTAGGGATTTGTTTCCTGTAATCTATGCACAAACTATGTTCTCCACTAGGCTTTTTAATAACACTACACTTGAGCTGTAAGGAGATTCTGACTTTGATATGATCTTCTCCTTCAACAGACAGTCAAATTTATCCCGTAGTTCCTGTGCCTTTGCACTGGGTATGTAGCGTGAGATTTTTATGGTATATAGGATATGTATATATATATATTACAACAAGTCCTTCTTTTAATTATAGGGAAAAAATTATATCAGCTGTGCTGTTAATCAATTATAAAAAAATTATATGGACGGCAAACCATAAGTCATAAGAATTCAGGACGACCACTGGTGTAAGACAAGGTAATATCCTATGGACTTATCATTTCATACTCCTCATGGATGATGTCATTAATGCTTGTAAGGAGAGGACAATAAAGTATTCAGTGGGGTACTGGAAGATGAGACAGGTCTGTATTTCAGAGCTGGCAATTGCCAATAATGTTGCCCTAATTGCTAAATCAGAGGCACATCTCCAATCCCACCTGCACGTCTGGAAGGAAGAGCTGAAGAAGAGAGGGATGATCATAAGCCGCTCGAAAACAAAAACCATGGTGATATCACAAGAGGAAAGAAGACTTTAGATTAAGCTATGAGAACAGGTCCTGGAGCAGGTCGACCACTTTAAATACCTTGAACCTGCCATAGACAGGACGGGAGGCATGAAAGAAGAGTTAGCTACCCAAAGAGCAGCAGCTATGAGACTTTTTCAAGCCATAAATGGAAGATTCCTCGGCAAAAGAGAAGTTGGTAAGAAGACGAAGATGGCTGTATACCACTCCATCTATGAACAAGTCTTGACGTATGGATGCGAGTCATGGGCAATGACTACAACCCACACAAGCCAGATCCAAACCTCAGAAATGAGGTATCTGAGGAAGGTGGTTGAAGTAACAAGAAGGTCCGCAACCAAAGGATATGTCAAGGCCTAAAACCCCAACCCCTGCAGAATAAAGTAGAACAGTCCCAACTGAGATGGTTTGGCCATGTTTGAAGAATGTGAGAAAATCAGCTACCACGGCAATCATGGGAAAAAGCCAGGGATCCAGACCTCCAGGACGACCCAGAGTCCGCTGGGAGGATAACATTAGACAGTCTTTGAAGGACCGAGGACTAGAATGGAACCAAGCCAGGAGGAAGACAGCCGATAGAATAGCATGGCGCTCTCTCTTACAAACCTCTACAACTCACGGTACAAGAGTAACGATTAAGTAGTAGTAGAAAAATTATATCAGCTGTGCTGTTAATCAATAAGTAAAAAATTATATCAGCTGTGCTGCTAATCATGTCTCTGACTACGCTAAATCACTTTTACTTCAAGGACAATTAATTGCTCACACTTGCCGACTGAAATGGTACTAACGTATGCTTATCTCTTAAAACGGTTCTGTCCTTCTTAATTGATGCACACAACACTTCTTCGCTGATGATCGTTCCTTTAGCCCACCCAAGACTGAGGGGGACTAAGGATGTAGCTCCAATACAACCACTTCCTTTCAGATCCTGTCACTTTCCTAAGCTAGTAAATTTTGCCAAATATGTTTCAAGTCTATATGAGAACAAGTGGTAGGTTTTTCCAGGAAGAAGCTTAGCCGTTCGGAATTTCGTCCTACAAGATTATGAGTTTTTTTCATAGCGAATAAGCAAAGCCTGCTTCAGAACTTCATAATCTTCCTGGTCATCTTTTGAGAGTTTCAAATAAACATTCAGTCCCCTGTAAGCAACTCATTTTCTCTCAGTCCTGTGATAGATTGGAGCCTTCTGTTGTGACATACTGAATGAGAGCATCACCTGTCAAGCCTAACTCCTTTCCCATCTACATGATCGCAGTTCTGAACTTCACCAAATCCGCAATGATATTAAGTAGGGTATGTAAATTTACCTTAACTTAATGAATCTAATCAAGTATAATTACTTACAGACAATAAAAAAATTGTGCAACCCGGTGAGGGACCACTATATCTTCAGTATTCTATGGTACTTTCCTAAATAAATTCTATTATTTAACTTTTACAACCTTAGGCACAAGATTGACTTAGTAGAGAGACGTATTTGATAGAGGATTGCCCAGGGTATACAGGAATATCCCGCGATCGAGCACCCAGTGTAGCGTAAGGTTTTTTATGCAGAATGTCAGTAGTAGATACTGGAAGAACATAAATAGGATTCTGCCTTGAATGAGTGAGGTCCCAGTGTCAGAGAAGAACAATGGTATCACAGGATAGTCACGGCTGTGAAAGAATCTGCTGTAGAAATTATTCAGATTAAAGTCAGACCTTAAATTGCCCCCTAGCTAAGTGACTTCCTATGATAATCAAACAATTCAAAAAATGAACTTCACCTGTAACAATATCAAGGTAATAAGTCAGTTGAGTACAATTTGCTTTGAATTTAATATGTACATCTATATTAGCTTCTTGTGAAATGTGAAGGGATGATGATGCTATTCAATGAATAAATATTTTTACAAAATCTGGAGAATGGTGATTTTATAATTCAATTGAGTCATTAAATTAAAAAGTCTTTCCTGGGAATGTTCACTTCTGTTGACAACAAAATTTATGACTGTCTTTTAGTCTATGTTCTTGTCTAATAATAATAATAATAAATTCTTTACGCACCAAACACGGCGCATAAGGCAGAAACCAGTGCTCTCCAGGTTGTACGTTGTGACGCCACTCCTCTTAGCTCTTGCACATTATTTAATCCCAACTTTCTTCCTTCTCTTATTATTGTTCTTCTGAGTGTTTCTTTTGGTCTTCCTTTTTTCCGCTTACCCTCAGGAACCCAAGTGAGCGCCTGTAGTGGTATTCTGTTGTTTTGCATTCGTAGGACATGACCGATATATGACCATCGTCTTTTCCTTATATGGTTGGAGACATATTTCTGCCTAGAGTCTTCTCTTATTTGTCGATTAGTCTTGAATTCTTTCCAACTGATGTTCATGAGTTTTCTAAGACATTTGTTCTCGAATGTATTCAGCTTGTTCTCCAATGATTTTGTTATTTTCCAACTCTCACAGCCGTATGTTAACACTGAGATAACATTTGAATTAAACAGACGAAGCTTGGTATGTATATTCAATGATCGTAATTTCCAAATATTAGATAATCTATTGAAGGCGCTAGCTGCCAAAGCAATTCTAGTATGAATTTCTCTTGTTGTGTCACCATCCTGATTCATTTTACTGCCTAAATAATTGAAACTTTCAACTTTCTTAAATTTTTTCCCGTTCAGGATGATATTAAAGGTCTCGTTAGAAAAGTTCATAACTTTAGTTTTAGAGGCATTTATTTGGAGACCTATTTTAACCGAAAGATGACACAAATTATTTACTGCTTCTTGGGAATTGTCTGGGTGTTGAACTTAAAAATGCTAAATCATCTGCGAAATCTAGGTCCCCCAGGAATTTTCCATTTGTCCATTTTATACCTAATTGTTCATTGTGGGTATAGTTTCTCATAACCCAATCAATAGCTATTCCAAAAAGTAGTGATGACATAATACAGCCTTGTTTCACCCCTGTTTCTACTGTAAACCATTCTGTATTCCCTTTATTTGTTCTTACACAACATCTTGCATTGTCATATAGCGCTTTGATTATATTCACATATTTTGTTGGAAAACCATAGATTGTAATTATCTTCCACAATGATGGGCGGTGTAGACTATCAAAGGCTTTTTGAAAATCGACGAAGGTGATAATAAGTGGCGATTGCATTTCCACTGATTCTTCTATAATTGTTCTTAGTGTGAATATTTGATCAATACATGATCGTTTCGGCCTGAAACCCGCTTGTTCTTCTCTGATCTTTTCGTCAGCATGCAATTTAAGTCTTTCTAACATCATGCAACATAATAATTTTCCAGGTACTGATAATAGAGATATACCACGCCAGTTATTACAGTCTGATAGATCACCTTTCTTCGGTAACTTTACAATAATACTGTCTTTCCATTGTTGTGGTGGTTGTTCTTCTCTCCATACTTCATTTATAATATCTAAAATTCTCAAGAGGTTGTTGTCATTAACTGCTTTAATCATTTCGCCTGAAATTTCGTCAACTCCAGCAGCTTTAAAATTTTTTAATCTTTTAACGGCTTGTTTGATCTCGTCCAGCGTGAATTCATCGCAAGTTATTGGCAAGGTGGTTGTGGGTGTTTCATTATTAAAATCAGGCGTTTTTTTTTAAGTAATTCCCGTTTTAAAATAATTAAAAAACCATCATATATAAAAATGATCTATTGCAGCCAAAAGTGGACCACACATTTACATTATTTCTCAACATAGTCACCATTGACTTCAACACATTTTTGGTATCGTGGCACCAGGTTCTTAATTCCAGTGTCAAGGAAGTCTGCCGCCAGGGTCTTGAACCATTCATTAACGCCTGTCTGCAGTTCATCATCAGTTTCAAACGGCTGGAATGCCAGCCACTTCTTTAGGTGCATGAAAAGGTGGTAATCACTTGGCGCGAGATCGGGGCTATAGGGCGGGTGGTCAAAAAATTCCCAGTGAAATTTTTGCAAAAATTGAACAGTTCGATCTGCGGTGTGAGGTCGAGCATTATCGTGCAAAAAACACAATCCCAGTGGACAGCAACCCACGTCTTTTGTTATGGATGGCACGTCTAAGTTTTATCAGTGTCACAATAAGGTTTGGCATTAACTGTCTTTCCACGTTCAAGAAAATCAATAAACATGACCCCTTCTTTGTCCCAGAAAATAGTGGCCATGATCTTTTTGACAGAAGGTGCTTGCTTAAACTTCTTTGCTTTCGGGGACCATGAGTGTCGCCATTGCATCGACTGTTGCTTTGATTCGACGTTTGTGTAGAAAATCCAGGTCTCATCTCCAGTAACAATGTGGCCCAAAAATTCACCTCCTTCATTTCGATAGCGCTGCAAAAAATTTTGAGCCGAAGCCAGGCGTTTCTGCTTGTGTTCATCGGTTAACATTTTCGGCACCCATCTGTCGGAGTGTCGGAACAACAATATATTTTAGTCGTAACCGATAGGCTGGGCTAGAGAAGTTTTCTCAAATCCAGGGACAGACTTTACCTTTTCACCAACTCACTAGCGAAATCTATCTGTTTACCTTATCTCGCACTGAGACATCACCTTTGACAGTTCTATTCAGAAGGGACCTAACATTGTTCTTAATCACCTATTGAAATCTACGACAAATGTCGGCTCGTCCGTAGGATTGAATTTTAATCTGGAAAATTTTTTTTTGGTTTAGATAGAGCAAGAGTGTGGTTGTCTCCTGAGATTTAGAAAATTTAAAAATAACATTCCCCTAGACAAACGATCTGTTTATTGGCTTGCTGACCACACAAATATTTCAATTGTTTTTTCCACAGAATTTGTTAGAGTATATATACAATTTGATTTACAGGGTGATCTTTGTCGGAGTTTTGTTATGTATCGATTTTGTAATACAAGGCCGCTGGTTGCGTGTTATTGTTACACAATCACATGGTTTTTTGAAGCAAGAGGTGTTTTGAGCTAAGCTAAGGAGCGCGTTCGGACTATCTCGTCCAGTTAATTGCCTCCCTTACCCTAACTGACTTCAGGGGTGAACTTGTAGGTGGACTTAAAAATTAAGGGCATTTTCTTTCTCCTTAAAATAAAAAAAAATTGTTTGCCATATAACATTTTTTTTTTTTCCACTGTAGTAGACAGTTTTTTTTTCAGTTGATTGTCTGATCTACCATTTATTTGGCGTAGTCGTTTGCATTAGGAGCCTTAATTGCCAGATAATAGCAGCGACAGTTTAGATAACTGATAATAAGGAGGAGGTATCTCAGGTTAATAACATTATTTTTTGTATTTTTCTCTTAATTGGTAGGATCCAGTCTATCCTTTTTCTTCTTTCTTTCTCGGGTAAGACTCAGTCAGTTATTTACAATGACAGAGCGCACAAAGCTTAGGCAAATGCTCAGATAGTAAGCAAGGGAAGAGGGATTACAGGGAGAAGAAGCGAAAGCGTTTGTCAACGAAGAAGTTGACAGATATGATGCGGAGAAGAGAGAAGCAGAAAATCGTCAATTAGATCAGAAGAAAATTGAGGCAGAAATAGAAGCTCGAAGGGCGCAGCATGAGGAGAGAGAGAAGGAGAGACAGCATGAGGAAAGAGAGAAAGAGAGACAGCATGAGGAAAGAGAGAAGGAGAGACAGCATGAGGAAAGAGAGAAGGAGAGACAGCAGGAGGAAAGAGAGAAGGAGAGACAACATGAATTGGCTCTTAAGGCTTTAGACGTCCCAAGCGGTGGGGCTGCCCCTACTTCCAGTAATGGAGAGTCGTCTTCTCCCCATTCTTCTTTAACTGATCCTTCCAACACTCAATCTCATCAGCCAGCAGCTATGTCTTTTGCTCTTGAATTCTTTATAAGCCCCAATGAGAAAATAGACTGTTATCTAGAAAAATTTGAGAGAATATCAAATTTGTACGGTTTAGAGAGGTCGCGTTGGTGTGTAAAGCTTTCTCAGGCTTTAAAAAGTAGTGCGTATGATGTTTACGCGAAACTGGAAAGCAGCCAACAAGACAATTACGACATGTTGAAGAAGGCTTTACTTGAGCGTTTTAAAATGAACGCCCGCAAAACTTTGAAACTGTTCCATAACAGCAGAAAGGAGAGCACCGAACTTTTCACCAGTTCTCTTCTCGTCTGAAGGGATACTTGACAAAGTGCCTGGAGCTTTCACAGCTGGCCTCTACCTATGAAGGACATGAGGAGTTCGTTGCAACGGAACAAATAAAGAACACTTTGTCAAGTGACACCCGTAGATTTTTGGCGGAACAGGGCGCAGAAAAGCTGGAAGACATTTTGGAAAAGTCTGGGCGATATTACAATGCGCTGGCCGAACTGCCGGCAACTAAACGTAAACCGACAGAAGAGCCTTCTCAGAAAAAATAATCTAGACAGTCTGCCCATTCTTCTCAACACCACAACCACAGAGAAACTGTACCCCAGAATTCCCTTCCTGAGAAATCTATATTCTATATACTGTTCAAAAAAAAAGAAACGCAACATTATTGCAGTGGTAATGGACACCAAATTTCAAACTTGTACCAACATTTTATTTTACGGGATTAATGTTTCAATCTTGGCATGAAGAAACTTTCAGACTTTAACAATGAAATGATGTTCATTAAATTTGGTTTGGACTTTTATTCTTTGCGACTGAGGCCTCTGTTTCAGTAAGGTGTATGGTATCCTCTGGCCTCTATCAGAGAAAGACATCTCCTTGACATGGATCCGATTAGCCGTTGGATCTGTTGTTGTGAGATGGCTGCCCACTCTTCCCGCAGTGCAAGAGACAACTGTCGGAGATTGGCTGGAGCCACGTCTCGCTGGTGGAGTCGTCTGTCGAGTTCATCCCATAAGTGTTCTATGGGGTTCATGTCTAATGACATGGCTGGCCACGGAATGGTCTGGACGTTGTTGTCAGCAAGGAACTGGGTGGTGAGTTCGTGAGGACGAAGAATTTCAGCGACGAATCGTTGGGCATTCAGACGTCCTTATATTTGCACCAGGTCACTACTTCCAATGAAGTTGATCGCCCCCACATCAGTACACCTCCACCACCATGTGGAGGAGCCTCATCAACGCTGTTCTGGGCGTAGCGCTCATGGCTCTGCGGTAAACTCTTCTCCGTCTATCGTGTCGCTGGAGCACAAAAAATGATTCATCACTAAACCAAACCCGTCTCCAGTCATTCCCAACGGTCCATTGACGATGCTGGTTCGCCCACTGCAGTCGGTTTTGGCGATGCCGGTCCGTAAAAACAGGACCTCTGTAGGGTCTTTTAGCACAAAGACCAGAGTCGTGCTGCCGGTTCCTGACCGTTTGATCTGAAATTCGACGAGCTGCTGACATTGACTGGACTGTAGAGGACGCAGATGCAAATCGATTCCTGAGGTGACGCAGCCGTATGAAGCGGTCTTCGGCCTGAGTTGTGACTCTGGGTCTTCCACTGCGCGGCCGGTCTGCCACTGAGCCAGTTTCTTGAAATCGCCTCCGAAGGC
The DNA here is from genome assembly GCA_024509875.1 of Oreohelix idahoensis. NCBI lineage: Eukaryota > Metazoa > Mollusca > Gastropoda > Stylommatophora > Oreohelicidae > Oreohelix > Oreohelix idahoensis. The sequence continues at coordinate 58,294 of JAMPIV010005496.1, forward strand.
AACTAATGGTGCTTCTAACCACATTAAATTGTCTGGCCACTACAATTTGTGACTGTCGAGTCTGTGAACGTCCAATGATGATGAGTCGTTGTTCTGTAGTGAGATGAGCCATACTTGCAGATTGAATTTTCAACTGAATTTATTCAAGGAGCGTCAATCTTTTATAGGCATTCAATAATATGGTCAGAGAGTTTTGTGTTCAGTAAGTTTCACGGGATTCTCATGAACCTGTCACGAGTTATTGTCAAAAATGTGGTTTTGACCTTGACTTCTTTCATAACCTCACGTATCATGAGGTGAGTACAATTCAGGTAACCACGAGAAGTTAATGACCAGGTGGACACAGTCTATAGGTTGACTGATGTCCAATCAGCAAATATCTTTTATAAAAGTAACACCAAATCAGTTGCGTTTCTTTTTTTGAACAGTATATAAAAAGAAGTACCCCACCAACACCAAAAACTCTGATCAACCCAACCGTTGTACATGGCACCGCGGCCAGAAAGAACAGGGTTACAATGGAAAGACCCATACAGCAGGGACGTCTAATCAAGGCAAACACACCGGGCCTAACCACATCGGATGCTTGCAGACAGTCTCGCGAGGAAGAATTAGTGTAAGTGATTGTCAACCTGAGGGGGAGAGACCCTCAATGCGAGGAACTGTTATTTTGAACGGGACTTCAACGGATTGTTTGTTTGATACAGGGTTGTCCTTCGATTGCATTGTAGCAAGACACTTGGTCACACCCGGTCAAAAAACAGAAGGCACCGTAAAACTTTGTGGCGTTTTCAAAGGAGATGCACCTATGACGCTTCCCATCGCATTGGTGGAGATACACTCTGATTTTGTCAGAGGTGTGATCAAAGCGGCTATCATGGAGGACCCGATCTACCCAGTCATACTTTTCTGTAGATACGTGTTTATTGGGAGACCGAAAGAGCCAATTGTGGCTGCAGTAACCACAAGAGGACAAACCAAGAAGGAAAGGGAGCCTGCGCCAAATTTGTTACCTAAGGAACTTAAAGAGGCGCAACAAAAGGACCCTACTTTGGAACCCTGCTTTAGGAAACTGCCCATGGCCCAGGACCCCAGACACAACGGGGACATTTTTCTAAGGATGGTGTACTTTATCGTAGAACGGGCGACCCTGAACAAGGGCATGACCAGCTCCTAGTACCGAAACAGTACAGAAGCCAAATCTCAGAAATGGGGCACTCTCTTCCCTTTAGCGGACATATGGGACAGAACGCCAAAAATCAGCAAATATCGACTCACTATTGGTGGCCAGGAATGAACGCTGATATTATCAGGTACGTGAATTCCTGCGCCAAGTGCCAACGATTGTCACCCAAGCATTGGACACCCCCAGTTTCCATTGGTGAAATGCCAATTGTGGGAACATCATTTGAATGGGTTGTAATCGACATTTTAGGACCCTTAGAAAAGACTGATAGAAGGCTCATGTTTATCCTGACCTTAGTCGTGACATGCACTTTGTGATCAGAAGCTATACCACTAACATGCACGGATTCCAAGCATGTCGCAGAAGCCCTCGTGCAGATATTTACACAGTTGGGATTCCCTTAACTTAAATCACACCCCCTGCAGACCCAAGTAGAACAGTCCCAACTAAGATGGTTTGGCCATGTCTGCAGAATGGGAGAAGATCGGCTACCACGACAAGCATGGGAAACAAAGAGCCAGGGATCCAGACCCCCAGGACGACCCAGAGTCCGCTGGCAGAACAACATTAGACAATCTTTGAAGGGCCGAGGACTAGAAAGGAACCAGGCCAGGAGGAAAACAGCCGATAGGATGGACTAGCCTTCTCTCTTCCAAACATCTACACCTCACGGTAGAAGGGGAACGACTAAGTAAGTAAGGGATTCCCTTAACAAGTTTTGATGGATAACGGATCCCAATACCATAGCCTGTTGATGGATGAGATCGTTAAGATCTTGAGGAACCTGCACATCTACACAGGCCTCTATAATCCGGCCGGAAGTGGGTTAGTAGAACGTGTTAACGGAAACCTCACCATGATGTTAAGTAAATTGGGACAAGAGAAACCTGAAGATTGGGATCTTTTAATTCCTGCAGCCTTATGCTTACAGGGAAGTCCCACATGCATCCACAGGATTTCCCTCAGCTACTCTTTTATTCGGCAGACCTATCAAGGGGCCGCTAGAAGCCTTACATCGGTCCCTGACAGACCAGAAGGCTGATGAGACAGTCGTCTCAGCCAGTAAATATGTGTCGGAATTAAAGGAAAGGTTAAAACTAGGATGGGATCTAGCAACGACAAACCTTAAGCGAGCACGCGCAAAGCACGCTATCCGATACAGGAAAGCCGCGAAAGAAAGAGAATTACAAGCAGGAGAGAAAATTTTGTTGCTACTCCCAACCGGGAACAACAAACTACGCGTCGGATGGCAAGGGCCGTTTACCGTCCTGAAGAATATCTCGAGAACTAACTACCAGATCTTGATTACAGGAAAGGAGAAGGTCTACCATGTAAATCTGTTAAAGAAGTACTTGGAAAGACCGGAGCTGTTCTTTGAACATCTCCTGGCGGTTGCCATGGCTACCGAAGTTGACGAAGATGACGATAGTTGCAGGGAAGTTCCACTGCAAACACACGGAATATTTCAACGATGTCAAACTCGGCGACACTCTTTCAAACGCACACGGAATACATTCCAGAGAATGAAAACGCTGGAGCAGACTTCATGAGTAGGAATTAGACAACGAAGGAGGAGGAAGATGAGATTGAAGAAAACAGTTACCCGGAAGATATTGATATAGGAAAACTATTTCCATGAAGTAGACATGAAAGGGTTTCACATCTTCAAGCGGGGACGTCTGTAACAGAGGATATTATGAAAATAGATTTCATACATCTACATTTTTCTTCCACCTGTCTTTCACCGGCTTCCTTATGAGCCATGCACGGTTTGTTACCGTAAAACCCTGCTACAGTCAGATATATGTCTCTTTCTTAATTTAGCACGCCTATTTTATTTTATTTTCTATATTTACCTTAGGAATTTTTACCAACAGACCCGTTTGTTAAACGCAGACTCGTTCACTCTTCTATATATGTTAAACTCTTAATTTGGCCACGCATATTTTCTTTTCTCAATGTCTTATAAATTACGAGGAATGTTTGCAATCAGACAGGTAAACGGAACGCATAGAGAGGGGACGGGATGGTGGATTTGTAGAGAAGGGGAGATAAGCTAAATGAAGAAAAACCAAGGGCAGATAATCACAGTTACTCTGCCTGAATCCGTTCATTTGGAAGCTAATTAAACACGGTGAGAATCCCCAGATCAAAGGACGGGTTTCGCTCGATTGCCAGAGTCAGCAAGCGGTAAAAGCGTGAATTTTTCCTCTGATTCGCAGATCGACCGAAGAAAAGCCCCAAATCTGGGCGAAGACGTCAAAAGTAACAAGTTTGAGCGAAGTTCTGCAAAATTTAATGTGTATTCTCCAGCTTTTAAAATCCATTATTCAGTACCCACAGATTTTTCCAGAACCTACTAGCTTCGATTTTCTAGACTATTGTTATAGTGGATTTCTCAGTATTTTCGATTTGGAGTAGTTCAATTTCGTGTTTACGGTAAATATTATGATAGAAGTTTGAGTGATTTAACGGCTAAGTCCAGCATTTTATTTCACTAGGATTTTTTTCTTTTTTCTTGCTAATTGACTAGCGAACAAAATATAATCTATAGCTAAATTGTTCCGGCTGTAGCGTTAATCTAACTAACCGATTTAACCAGTAGAAGATATTTAATCGACTAGTAAATGCACTGTTCATTATGAGTACAGACGAAATATATATTTATTTCTAATTCATGATGATTAATTTGGTAAATGACTAGAATTTACTTCCCGGGAGTTTTTAAACGATCTATAAGCTCTAGGCTTGTAGTTTTAATTAAAGTTAAATAACCGAAGTGGATAAATATATTACATTTTACGCGGGTTTAGAATAGGATTAAGAATATTATATAGTGGTTAAGTATTTTGTATTTTGTCTTCCTGTACACAGTACTGGGTCAAACCCAAAAACCTTCCAAGCGGCTTCCATAAAAATCTGAGAAAAACCATACAAAAGAACATTTTTTACTTAGTATCTGGGTCTTCAATGTAAACCTGTCTGGATTTGTGTTTACACCCAGAAAGAGACAGAGTACCAACCCTAAAAACATTAAGAATGACTTTGTAACTGGGCCTTTAGATCAAGATTTCTTTTTCCCAATTTCATTTAAATTCAGCCCGATGTGGCGACATCACCAACATTAACATTTCCCGACGTTTGACCATTTGTGGGTGACAAGGAATTTTTATACTGAAAGAAGTTACTGACCTGACATTCCTATGTACTGAAAATCTCAAGCTACTGACACTGTGAGCACTGTTAAATTTCTTACCTGGATTAATTAATGTGACATAAACAGAAATCCTAAATAAAAGTAACAAAGTGAACGTTCCCCGGAGAAGTGGATTTAATCTGTCTTTATGGAGTGATAAAGACCAAATACTGGCCGCTAAATGACAAAGATGCGAATCAATCATCCAAATATTGTAGAAGAAGGAATTATGTGTTGCACGCGATACTGGCCATCACATGATACATGTAAGGTTGTTGTTTCAACACTATTGTTACAATCAGAAATTACAACTACTGTTACAAACTGTTCATTGCCTGATACTGACGTGTTTAGTGCTGGTGCGTTTGGTGAAGAAGTGAGTGTGTAATGCAACAGTCACTCACAGTAACGTACGTAATAGTCATTGATTGTTGAAAAGTCTGGTGACGTTTTCTTAGACACTTTAATTACGCCACAACACGACAACAATGACATCTACGAAACACAGTTACATGGAATCAAATAACATCAGGTAAGATCTACCAATATTCACCCACATATCACTACAAGCATATACATCTCCCGGCCTCAAAATATCTTCAATAACTCTAATGAATGTTCATGGATCCTCCAGTAATCATATATGTAATCATCAGCATTATCCCTTCCAGTAACCTGCAAACCTCGCAGTGCTACTGATATATGTTCCTGAATCCCTCCAGTAATAATATATAGGATCGTCGGCGCTACCTCTTCCGGTAGACTGCCAACATCGCAGTGCTACTGATATATACTCATGGATCCTCCAAATAATACGTATGGCCTCAAAGAGCAGCTACTGTCATAGCAGTGCAAGAATATATGTTCATGGATCCTTTCAAATAATAATAATATGTATGGCCTCAAGCAGCAACGTCAGGAAAAGATAGAGAATTTACTGGTGGAGGAAAGTTACAAAATATTGACACTTGAGAATTTAAACAACAAATTGGGTGAAGAGATTTCTCTGAAAAATGTTCAGATCGGTGAATTGAGAACACGAGTAGATGGCTTAGTAGATGTTGTTTTAGGTAGAAAAATACTGTCTACTGTCAATGTTGACAAAGTTAGACAGAAATACGATGATCAACACATCATAAAGGTAACGAGTCAGCAACATACACTCGGTACCAACACTAACATCAAACGTGATGGACGAAAATCCTTGCGTGGTAAATACAATTTTCCACGTTCCATTGACTCTACAGCTGACAATACTTATTCTTGGCGTCAGCCAAACAGAGGTAATTCTATTATTACTGTCAGTTCTGTAGATAGAAAGAAAAACTCTGATAAATTGCAAGTTAATTTACAGAAGATCAAACGGGTATCTACTTTGAGAAAGTCTGTTAAATTGATAACGAAGTATAAAAAGAGTGGTACTTGTTCCCCATACTGGCAACCAAATGATAAAGACCCAATACTGGCCGCTAAATGACAAAGATGCGAATCAATCATCCAAATATTGTAGAAGAAGGAATTATGTGTTGCAGGCGATACTAGCCATCACATGATACATGTAGGGTTGTTGTTTCAACACTATTGTTACAATCCGAAATTACAACTACTGTTACAAACTGTTCATTGCCTGATACTGACGTGTTTAGTGCTGGTGCGTTTGGTGAAGAAGTGAGTATGTAATGCAACAGTCACTCACAGTAACGTACGTAATAGTCATTGATTGTTGAAAAGTCTGGTGACGTTTTCTTAGACACTTTAATTACGCCACAACACGACCACAATGACATCTACGAAACACAGTTACATGGAATCAAATAACATCAGGTAAGATCTACCAATATTCACCAACATATCACTACAAGCATATACATCTCCCGGCCTCAAAATATCTTCAATAACTCTAATGAATGTTCATGGATCCTCCAGTAATCATATATGTAATCATCAGCACTATCCATTCCTGTAACCTGCAAACCTCGCAGTGCTACTGATATATGTTCCTGAATCCCTCCAGTAATAATATATAGGATCGCCGGCGCTACCTCTTCCGGTACACTGCCAACATCGCAGTGCTACTGATATATACTCATGGATCCTCCAAATAATACGTATGGCCTCAAAGAGCAGCTACTGCCATAGCAGTGCAAGAATATATGTTCATGGATCCTTTCAAATAATAATAATAATACGTATGGCCTCAAGCAGCAACGTCAGGAAAAGATAGAGAATTTACTGGTGGAGGAAGGTTACAAAATATTGACACTTGAGAATTAAAACAACAAATTGGGTGAAGAGATTTCTCTGAAAAATGTTCAGATCGGTGAATTGAGAACACGAGTAGATGGCTTAGTAGATGTTGTTTTAGGTAGAAAAATACTGTCTACTGTCAATGTTGACAAAGTTAGACAAAAATACGATGATCAACACGTCCTAAAGGTAACGAGTCAGCAACATACACTCGGTACCAACACTAACATCAAACGTGATGGACGAAAATCCTTGCGTGGTAAATACAATTTTCCACGTTCCATTGACTCTACAGCTGACAATACTTATTCTTGGCGTCAGCCAAACAGAGGTAATTCTATGATAACTGTCAGTTCTGTAGATAGAAAGAAAAACTCTGATAAATTGCAAGTTAATTTATAGAAGATCAAACGAGTATCTACTTTCAGAAATTCTGTTAAATTGATAACGAAGGATAAAAAGAGTGGTACTTGTTCCCCATGCTGGCCACCAAATGATAAAGACCCAATACTGGCCGCTAAATGACAAAGATGCGAATCAATCATCCAAATATTGTAGAAGAAGGAATTATGTGTTGCAGGCGATACTAGCCATCACATGATACATGTAGGGTTGTGGTTTCAACACTATTGTAACAATCCGAAATTACAACTACTGTTACAAACTGTTCATTGCCTGATACTGACGTGTTTAGTGCTGGTGCGTTTGGTGAAAAAGTGAATGTGTGTTGCAACAGTCACTCACAGTAACGTACGTAATAGTCATTGATTGTTAAAAAGTCTGGTGACGTTTTCTTAGACATTTTAATTACGCCACAACACGACCACAATGACATCTACGAAACACAGTTACATGGAATCAAATAACATCAGGTAAGATGTACCAATATTCACCCACATATCACTACAAGCATATACATCTCCCGGCCTCAAAATATCTTCAATAACTCTAATGAATGTTCATGGATCCTCCAGTAATCATATATGTAATCATCAGCACTATCCCTTCCTGTAACCTGCAAACCTCGCAGTGCTACTGATGTATGTTCCTGAATCCCTCCGGTAATAATATATAGGATCGTCGGCGCTACCTCTTCCGGTAGACTGCCAACATCGCAGTGCTACTGATATATACTCATGGATCCTCCAAATAATACGTATGGCCTCAAAGAGCAGCTACTGTCATAGCAGTGCAAGAATATATGTTCATGGATCCTTTCAAATAATAATAATACGTATGGCCTCAAGAGCAACTACTGGCATAGCAGTGCAAAGAATATATATGTCCATGGATCCTTCTAGTAATCATGAATCCTCTAAGCAATAATACTTATGGCCTCAAAGAGCAACTACTGGCATAGCAGTGCAAAGAATATATATGTCCATGGATCCTTTCAAATAGTAATAATACGTAGGGCCTCAAAGAGCAACTGCTGGCATAGCAGTGCGAATAATATATATGTTCATGGATCCGTCAAATAATACGTATGAAATCACAGGCCATCACAGGCCTGTGCACACCAAGGCCTATAGCACATCCCTTTAAATAATGTACATTTTATCTGCAGATAATCACTTATCACTCTAATGGGTAATTACATATAAATCCATTAGTACTCCTGTACCAACATATTCACAGGTACACTCGAAAAAAACATGGCCACAACATTCTTCCCCGTACACTCGCTCGGGACTCTCTGTCACTAAAATCTCCTTATCCAGAACACCCCAGTCAAACACACCTGACCCCGGGCAAGCTGGGCGAATATAGCTCACCTCAAAAAAGCTTAAACAAATTCATCTCACACGGGACTCGCCGTGAGATGTTAGCAGCGATCAACACGCTCTATTCTCGTACATACTAGCAAACAATAGATTATATTTTTAAACAGCTTAACCAGCAGACACAACCGCTGTCCCAGCTAGATAATCAAAATCCGGCTTGCATGTCCTAGGCTTCTAACGCTTAATTCTCCTTAGACTAGGAGTGAGGTAAATTAGCATGCAACAGCTTGCTGGGGTTTTTCTTTGCCAAAAATAACATTGGATTTGTTGTGTGCGTGTGTCCTAAAGATTGTTCAAGAAGTTGCAAATCAAGTATTAGGAAAGAACGAATGAACGTGGCCACGGTTGTATGGAAAGGAACAAAGCAGGAATGAGTGACTCTTTTATTGTATAATCCATGTACGCACTTTGTATATTTCTTACTGTGTTTTGCTAATACTGTTCAATTTCAGAATAGAATAACGTAAATACTCTGTTCTTTACATTGTAGTCACAGTCTATACCAAAGTGCCAACCTTTTTACCTTTTGGGGGTTAATTAACTTCTCTTTGTGGGATCTTGTCTCAACAGGGAGAGATAGTACTTATGGATCTATTTCTTTCTTATTTCCGTGCCCCTATGATGTGTTTTTATATTCGATATATTGTAATATATATATGTTGTGAAGTTTTTTTCTTTATGGTAATATAATTTACATAAACTGTATGTTCTGTGTTGGTCAGCTCGCCCCAACATTCTCATTCTATTAGTATAGTTTTTTCACGTTTGTGCGTCTAATTGTCGTCATTTATCGGTGTGTGTTTATGTGAGTGGTGGATATATATACTGAAGCACATTAAAAACGCACCACCTGTATAATCCAGGAACAGAGTGTGAAATGTATATATAAGTGTTTACAAGTTTACATATTTGGAATCTTTATTCATTTTCCTATGAATCCATGCTGGTCATTAATTTGTACATTTGATTGTTTTGAAATTCATTGCATTCTGTGCAGGCAAGGGAGAAAACCAAAAATGGAACCAATAAAAAAGTTCATTCACACTATCCTCAGTATCTGGTATGTCCACCGTGTGCTTGCAAACAAGCTTGGCAGCGGCTCCGCATGTAACGCACAAGTGTCTGAAGAAAATTCCGGGGAATCAAGTCCCATTCACGTGTAAGAGCAGCTTCGAGCTGTTGCAGATTAGCTGGATAACCTTGCCTGTAGACTCTGCGTCCAAGCTCGTCCCACAGATGTTCTATAGGGGACATGTCTGGTGATAATAATAATAATAATAATTTCTTTAAGCGCCAAACACGGCGCATAAGGCAGAAACCAGTGCTCTTCAGGTTGTACGTTGTGACGCCACTCCTCTTAGCTCTTGCACATTGTTTAATCCCAACGTTTTTCCTTCTCTTATTATTGTTCTTCTGAGTGTTTCTTTTGGTCTTCCTTTTTTTCCTTTTACCCTCAGGAACCCAAGTGAGTGCCTACAATGGTATTCTGTTGTTTTGCATTCGTAGGACATGACCGATATATGACCATCGTCTTTTCCTTATATAGTCGGAGACATATTTCTGCTTAGAGTCTTCTCTTATTTGTCGATTAGTCTTGAATTTTTTCCAACTGATGTTCATGATTTTTCTAAGACATTTGTTCTCGAATGTATTCAGCTTGTTCTCCAATGATTTTGTTATTTTCCAACTTTCACAGCCTATGTTAACACTGAGATAACATTCGAATTAAACAGACGAAGCTTGGTATGTATATTCAGTGATTGTAATTTCCAAATGTTAGATAATCTATTGAAGGCGCTAGCTGCCAAAGCAATTCTAGTATGAATTTTTCTTGTTGTGTCACCATTCTGAGTCATTTTACTGCCTAAATAATTGAAACTTTCAACTTTCTGTAGTTTTTCTCCGTTTAGGATGATATCGAAGGTCTCGTTAGAAAAGTTCATAACTTTAGTTTTAGAGGCATTTATTTGGAGACCTATTTTAACCGAGAGATGACACAGATAGGGCAGGCCAATCAATCGTCACAATGTTCTGCAGATGTAGATATTGCTGCGTAATGCATGCGGTGTGCGCACGTGCGTTAACCTGCTGGAGAAGCTGCAAGTCTGGATAATTTGTGAACGCAGGAGCAACCAATGCATCCAGAACCTCATCTCGATATGTCACAGCATTAACATTTCCACGGAAGACGTGAAGAGGCAAGCGATGGTGAAAACTGAATCTTCCCCAAATGTGAATACTGCCACCTCCAAATCGGTTGTGCTGACAAACACAGCAATCTGCAAAGCGCTCTCCACACCGTCGCCAAATCCGCATACGTCCATCAGCAAAGGATATGTTGAATCTGCTCTTGTCTGTGAATAGGACAGCATTCCACTGCAGTCTAGTCCATCTGACATGTTTCTCTGCCCATTGCAGGTGCTGCTGATGATGTCTGTGAGTCATGTTTGGTCCAACATAAGGTCGTCTTGCAGTAAGGCCTGTATCTCTGAGTCGTCATATGACTGTCATTCGAGAGACTTGCCCACGTCTACCCACTACTGCTCTTGCTGTTTGACTTTCCAGGAGAGAACTATTCCTTAGGTGACTCAGCACAATATGACAATCTTGCGCAGTGGTAGTAACTCGTAGTTGGCCTTCCGAAGTCTTTCCCGGGCACTGCCAGTGGTTCCCTAACGTTCATTGAGACGTACAATAGGGCTGTGGTGGCAATTCTCCTTCTGACAATGGCCCGCGAGCTCATTCCGGTCTCCAACATACCAATGGCTCGTTGGCGGTCGTTTTCAGATAGTCGTGGCGTTTCAAGCACATGTACTGGGTGTTTTGTCTCAACGGCCTTTTTATACCGAGTATACTGCCAAAACGCGTACACATTTTCAGGGTCATAGCTGTTGGGAATCGTGTTGCACGTGTAACTTTAATTGTTTTCATGTAGTCTGTACACAAACCCGTGGGATGAATCATGCACTTTCTATTCCAGCAGCGATTCGCTCTCTATCGCAAGACAAACACGGGGAAAATCCATTCCCACACTTTTTTTTCCAGCTTCTCGGCATCAGTATATATAATAGTGGTTCGTTTTTAATGTGCTTCAGTATATATTAATATATAGAAAGGGAACTGTCGGAACAACGATACTTTTTAGTTGTAACCGATAGGCTGGGCTAGAGAAGTTTTCTCAAATCCAGGGACAGACTTTACCTTTTCACCTGTGTTGGTCAGCTCGTCCTAACATCCTCATTCCATTAGTATAGTTTTTTTCACGTTTGTTCTTCTAATTGTCGTCACTTACCGGTGTGTGGGTATGTGAGTGGTGGATATATATATATATATATATATATATATATATATATATATATATATATATATATATATATATATATATATATATATATATATATATATTAATGTATAGAAAGGGAACTGTCGGAACAACAATATGTTTTAGTCGTAACCGATAGGCTGGGCTAGAGAAGTTTTCTCAAATCCAGGGACAGACTTTACCTTTTTACCAACTCACTAGGGAAATCTATTTATTTACCTTATCTCGCACTGATACATCACCTTTGACAGTTCTATTCAGAAGGGAACTATCATTGTTCTTAATCACCTATCGAAATCTACGACATCCACTAAGACGTAGTGCTACTGTGGAGTGCAGTAGACAAGAAATGAAGATTAAAACAATGCGTGGGAAGTCCGTCACAGAAATAGAATATGTATCTGAGAGATTAATATGTATACATCTAGCAGAGCGAGGACAACAACAACAACACTATTTCAGGTCACTGTAATGAAAGTAACAATGAGGAAAATAGAAGAGAATTCACTGAGAATTTGTCACATGTTTTCAGTAAGGTAAATAAGAAATAAATTCATCATCATCAGTTGCCATCTCCACAACGAAGGTTGGCTGTAATGGATCTCCAACGTCTTCTGTCTCTTGTCTTGATAGTGCACTCTGATAGACTCTTTCCTGTCCATCTCTTGATGTTGTCTTCCCACTTATAGCGCTGTCTTCCCCTTGCACGTTTGCCTTCAACTCTCCCTTCTGTTATGGTCTTCTGCAAGGTGTTATGCCTTTTTATGTGGCCAAAGTATTTTAGCTGTCGAACTTTGACCTCCCTCATTAGTTCTCTTTTCATACCTAGATTTTCTAGGACCTCCTTATTTGTTTTCATCTCTTTCCATGAGATACGCCCCATTCTTCTATATATCCACATTTAAAGAGCCTCAATTCTTTCTTCCAACTGCTTATTCATCGTCCATGTTTCTGCGCCATACAGAAATGCAGAATATATATAACACTTTATGATTCTCAGTTTTAATTTGTGAGATAACTGTTTGGATGTCAGTATATGTTTCATGTTGTTGAATGTAGCTTTGGCCATTCCTATTCTCTTCTTGATTTCTGTTTCACATCTGCCATCTTCTGTTATTATATGACCGAGATATACGTAGCTCTTGACTTGTTCCAGGATTTCCCCATTTACGCTTATCTTTAATGTGGGTTTATCGTCTGTTTTGCTAATTATCTTAGTTTTTGTTTTCTCAATATAAATGTCGAGTCCATATTCATGACTTATACTGTTCACTTGCTTCACTAGTTCTTGTAACTCCTGTTCGCTTTCAGCTAACAACACGGTATCATCTGCATATCTAAGGTTGTTTATTGACCTTCCACTGATGTTCAGTCCTGGTATTTCCTGTATCTGTCTGAAAATTTTTTCGGTGTATAAATTAAATAGGCAGAGGGACAGCACACAACCTTGTCTGACACCTCTTTTTATGTCTATGTATGGTGAATAATTCCTTCCAGATCTTACTGTGGCAGTTTGCTCCCAATAAAGGTTACTGAGTATTCTTATATCTTTTCCATCAATACCTATGTCTTCGAGGCATTCAATTATTTTCTCATGATGGACTCTGTCAAAAGCCTTCTTATAGTCAATGAAGCACATATACATACTTTTTTGGACCTCTGTATATTTTTCTGCTAATATTCTTAGGCAAAATATTGCCTCTCTTGTTCCACTGTTCCGTCTAAAACCAAACTGTTCTTCCTGGATTTCGCTGTCTACTTTACTTTTTATTCTTTCCTGTATGATTTTGAGCAGTATATTAATTGCATGACTCATCAGGCTGATTGTTCTGAAGTCTGAACATTCTGTTGCATTTGGTTTTTTGGGCAATGTTATAAAAACTGATGTCTTCATGTCGTGTGGTATATATCCTGTATTGTATACATCGTTGCATATTTCTGTGATTGTATCCATACCAAAGCTCTCCAGAGTTTCTATCATTTCAATTTTTATGTTATCCATGCCTGCTGATTTTCCTTTTTGTATCATATGAATAGCATTCTCTACTTCTGATCTGAGAATGTTTGGGCGTTCATTAGAATCTGGTGATGGTTTTTTACCTCTGTTGTCCTCGAATAATTCCTTTACGTATTCTGCCCATCTGTTTGATATGTCTTTCTCATCAAGTAGTATTACACCATTTTTGTTCTTGATACAGCTTCCTCCTTGTGCAAACCGTGACCGATTTGATAATTTTTTTATTTCTTCATGCATATCTCTTGTCCTGTGCTTTACTTCCAAGTCTTCTATTTCCTTGCATTTTGTTTCTATCCACCGTTCTTTTGCTTCTCTACACATAGTACGTAAGTCATTGTCTATTGTTTTATATTCTGGATTTTTTTTTGCTTTCTTTCTTTCGGTCATTTTATTCAAGATGTCATCTGTCATCCAAATTTGATTTTTCTTAGACTCCTTTTTAGGTAAATTTGCATTTGCTGATTGTATGCTTGTTTTAAAGCATTCCCATTTTGCGGTTGCTTTTTCATCTGGGTTTTCTCTTCTATACTGCTCCATGCTTTCTGTCAATAACTGTTGATATTTATTTTTGACGTCGATTAAATATTTCTGTTTTATATCTGGTTGTTTCAGCGCTGATATTTCTATCTGGGGTTCCTCCTGTCTTCTGTTTTCTGCTTTTTCAGCTTTATATTTACTTTGATGACGACTGGATTGTGATCTGAATTTATGTCGGCGCCAGGATATGTCTTTGCACTTGTGACACTGTTCTTAAATCTATGTTTTATCATGATGTAGTCGATTTGATTTCGTGTTATATCTCCTGGGCTTTTCCATGTGTATAATTTCCTTGGGTGGTGTTCAAAAAAGGTGTTACATATGACCAGCTGGTTTTCTTCACAGAACTGGATAAGTCTGTCTCCTCTATCATTTCTTGTCCCTAATCCATACTGTCCTACTATTTTCTTGTATTTTCCTTTTCCTACTTTTGCATTCATATCACCCATTACTATCAACACATCTGTTGATTTGACTGGTTTAAGTGTGTGTTGTAGCTCTTCATAGTATTCTTCTATTTCTTCCTCGCTGTGATCTTTAGTTGGTGCATACGTTTGTAAGATTGATATGTCGAATGGCTTTGCTCTCATTTTTAGTAACACCATTCTGTCATTGTGTGTCCAGTATCCACATACGTATTTTTCTAACTCCTTCTTTATCAACATTCCTACCCCTCTTTCATGTTTTTCTCCGCCTGAGTGTATAAGCGTGTACTGGTCTCTTTTTATGTAGCCTGTATCCAAAAGTCTTGCCTCTGCAACTCCCAGTATATCGAGTTTCATGTCTGTTGATTTTTCAAGCTCTCAATTGTACAATGTTATGCACCAACTAACGACGCTCTTGATACCACAAAAGATGACTTCTATGAAGCACTTCTAAGTACCATCAACACAATACCCAAGCATGACATAATAGCAGTCATGGGTGATTTTAACGCCAAAGTAGGTGACAACAACGATGGAGTACAAAGATATCTCGGTACTCATGGCATAGGCTGTTTGAATCAAAATGGCGAAAGACTTCTAGAACTTTGTGAAATATCAAACCTCGTTGTGGCAGACACCATCTTTCCACATAAGAATATCCACAAGATAACATGGAATTCACCTGATGGCAGAACTAAGAACCAGATAGATCACTTCTGCATAAGCGCTAAATTTCGCTCATCAGTTCAAGACGTCAGAGCATACAGAGGTGCAGAGATCGGAAGCGATCATAACCTCTGCATAGCTAAAATGAGAATTAAACTGAAGAAGTTATACCAACCGAATAAAAATAGAAGAATAGATGTACACAGACTGCAATCAAATGATATAAAGAAGGAATATAATGTCAAAATGAACAACTATTTCGATGCTTTAGGCAAAATTGACAACGATATCACCACCAAGACAATCGATACTAAATGGGAACAACTGAGAACAGCAATGACAGAAGCAGCTGTAGCGACCACCGGATACCTAGTACATAAAAAGAAAAAATGGATGAGAGAAGATACTTGGGATAAAATACAAGAAAGGAAAACAGCAAAACTTAAACTACTAGCGGCAAGTACACATAATGCAGTTGAATCTTGCAAACTAACTTATAACTTGTTAAATAAAGAAGTGAAGACAAAAACTCGAAGAGATAAAAGACATTTCATCAATGAACTGGCCGTAGAAGCTGAAAATGCTGCAAGAACTGGTAATAGTAGGTGCCTTTATCAAATTACAAAACAACTATGTCACCAGCCTACTGCTATGGAAACACCTGTTAAAGGTAAATTAGGGAATTCAATACCAACAGAAAAAGAACAAATGAAGAGATGGGCTGAGCACTTCATGGAGGTGCTAAACAGACCACCACCAACAGTAACACCTGATTTTAATAATGAAACATCCACAACCACCTTGCCAATAACTTGCGATGAATTCACGCTGGACGAGATCAAACAAGCCGTTAAAAGATTAAAAAATTTTAAAGCTGCTGGAGTTGACGAAATTTCAGGGGAAATGATTAAAGCAGTTAATGACAACAACCTCTTGAGAATTTTAGATATTATAAATGAAGTATGGAGAGAAGAACAACCACCACAACAATGGAAAGACAGTATTATTGTAAAGTTACCGAAGAAAGGTGATCTATCAGACTGTAATAACTGGCGTGGTATATCTCTATTATCAGTACCTGGAAAATTATTATGTTGCATGATGTTAGAAAGACTTAAATTGCATGCTGACAAAAAGATCAGAGAAGAACAAGCGGGTTTCAGGCCGAAACGATCATGTATTGATCAAATATTCACACTAAGAACAATTATAGAAGAATCAGTGGAAAGGCAATCGCCACTTATTATCACCTTCGTCGATTTTCAAAAAGCCTTTGATAGTCTACACCGCCCATCATTGTGGAAGATACTTACAATCTATGGTTTTCCAACAAAATATGCGAATATAATCAAAGCGCTATATGACAATGCAAGATGTTGTGTTAGAACAAATAAAGGGAATACAGAATGGTTTACAGTAGAAACAGGGGTGAAACAAGGCTGTATTATGTCACCACTACTTTTTGGAATAGCTATTGATTGGGTTATGAGAAACTATACCCACAATGAACAATTGGGTATAAAATGGACAAATGGAAAATTCCTGGGGGACCTGGATTTCGCAGATGATGTAGCATTCTTAAGTTCAACACCAAGACAATCCCAAGAAGCAATAAATAATTTGTGTCATCTCTCGGTTAAAATTGGTCTCCAAATAAATGCCTCTAAAACTAAAGCTATGAACTTTTCTAACGAGACCTTTGATATCATCTTGAACGGGGAAAAACTACAGAAAGTTGAAAGTTTCAATTATTTAGGCAGTAAAATGACTCAGGATGGTGACACAACAAGAGAAATCCATACTAGAATTGCTTTGGCAGCTAGCGCCTTCAATAGATTATCTAACATTTGGAAATTACGATCATTGAATATACATACCAAGCTTCGTCTGTTTAATTCAAATGTTATCTCAGTGTTAACATACGGCTGTGAGAGTTGGAAAATAACAAAATCATTGGAGAACAAGCTGAATACATTCGAGAACAAATGTCTTAGAAAACTCATGAACATCAGTTGGAAAGAATTCAAGACTAATCGACAAATAAGAGAAGACTCTAGGCAGAAATATGTCTCCGACTATATAAGGAAAAGACGATGGTCATATATCGGTCATGTCCTACGAATGCAAAACGACAGAATACCACTACAGGCGCTCACTTGGGTTCCTGAGGGTAAGCGGAAAAAAGGAAGACCAAAAGAAACACTCAGAAGAACAATAATAAGAGAAGGAAGAACGTTGGGCCTAAATAATGTGCAAGAGCTAAGAGGAGTGGCGTCACAACGAACAACCTGGAGAGCACTGGTTTCTGCCTTATGCGCCGTGTTTGGCGCTTAAAGAATTTATTATTTATTATTATTAAGCTTTCCTTCTCCGTTTAGAGTTCTAACATTCCATGTTCCTATTTTTAGGCTTCTCCTACTAGTTTTTAGGTGGTCTTTCTCAGAATGCTCCCTTTCAACAGAATTTAAGGAACACTCGTCATTATGTACTTCCTTACTCATTAGAGGAGTTGCCTCTTCCCTGTTAATTTGTATAGTAGATTCTTCCCCAGGGGACAGAGAGTTCTCTACATATCGTTTCTTATCTTGTTGTTGTGATCTCATTACGTTCTGTAAGAAGTACGTGGTAAGGCCCCAATCTCTTCCACGGTGGCTAGCCATTGTCTTTTTCTATGTCCGACACGCCTCTAGTGCGCCACACACTTTGCTGTTTCGCTTTGCGAGCCGTTGATCTTCTCAGATTCCTCCTCCTCACTCACCGTCTCAGTCTTTGTGTACTAGGGATGGACATTCCCTTGAGTAAGATTGCTCCTACTCCACCCATGTAGTTTAGCCAGTCAGCCAAGACTGTTGCCCGGGATGTGGCCACCGCCGTACACAAGCGGTATTCGAGGAGCCATACATGAGCTAGATAAAGAGAGGAGAACCAAATAGGATCCTGACTATCCTAAAAAGGACAGAAATAAATTAAAATCCCATTATTATCCCTATAGTCATGTAGCGCTGAAGAGACACAAATAAAAGAATATGGCTACTGTACACTGAGGCATGTCGTGCTGCAAGCCGACTAATATTAAGTTGTGCATGGCGCTGACCTCATAGTGAAGACCAAAACTGCGGTACATAATGCCAGTGTCACCAGCACATTTCTATATGGCAGCGAGATATGGGCAACCTATGCTAAGCAAGAAAGAAGACTCATTTTCCATCAACGGTGTCTACGCTATATTCTTGGTACTTCGTGGAAGGACACAGTGATAAATGTCGAGGTGCTGTCACAGCTGGCCTTCAAAGCATGTATACACTGCTTAGACAGCGCAGACTGCATGGAGGATGGTCAAATCCCTAAAGATATCTTCTACGGACAACTGACATGCCAAAAGAACAGCGGAGAGACAGCAGCAGATCAAAGTTGTGTGCAAGAGAGACATGAAGGCACTGGGCCATAAATTCAGCAACCTTGTAGGATGAGGCTGATTATCGCACCAAGTGGCGTTGTTCCCTACGGCGCAACCTCAGATTGGGTGACAAGAATCTCTCATAACAAGCAAAAGAGAAAAGAACACGCCAAAAAGGAACAGTAGAAAATGCAGCTGATGACTATCACCTCTTGGGCGCATAGAAACTGTAGCTGATGATTATCAACTCAGGGACGCATTCCCATAGTCAGTTATGACTGAAGGGGCTACATTACCATGAGGATGATTACAACATATTACCGCAGACTTACCGCTAGAAGAGCATGGGATTGCTTGGTGCAGGTTTCCTGCAGGGATTAGCTGCAGTGGTGGCTCAATGCTCCCTCCATAAGGAGCGCATAGGAAAAGAAGATTTTGATCCCAATGGCCTGTACATTCACGAATCTACCACAGCCATAAGCCTGAATTAATTACTGTGAAAAAGCTCTGGATAGATCTAAGAACTATCTTTTATTCTTTATTCACTTTCGAGCGTAATATACTTTCCTTTCATAGTCTGTTATTCATTTAAATTTACGTACACATTGCAATGATCATGTTCAACATTTTCCAAATCACCCGTATAAAAACTGTTCGTCCAATTTTGTGCACTGTTTAAAATCTCCCAGATTAGCTTTACATAACTGTCAACCTCTTGATATAAAAACATTACGTTGGGTCATTAAACGTACTTACGTAGTCATTCCTCTTCTACCATGAAGTGTAGAGGTTTGCCAGAGAGAGCGTCGTACTATCCTATCAGCTGTTTTCCTCCTGGCCCGGTTCTAATCAAGTCCTCGCTCAATAAAGCTCTTTCCTTTAGGATTGTCTAGTGTTCTCCCAGCGAATTCTGCGTCGTCCTGTAGGTCTAGATATCTAGCTCTTGGTTTCCTATATGTTTCGTGGAAGTAAACGTTCTGCCATTCTGCAGACATGGCCAAACCATGCGTAATTAGTGATAATTTGTTCACGACGTATGTACAACCAATCTATCACATATTTTTAATAAACCAACTATCTCTAGATAAGGAAAGATGGCTGAGTTGTTCAATGACTTGTTGTTATCGTTAGGCCTATACTGAGACTTCCAGATCTAAGTCAGGAATTTGTGGTTAAGACGGATGCAAGCAACGTAGGATTGGGAGCAGCAATATTGCAAAGATCGCAGTCACACCCGGAGAATTGAACCACGTTGCTTATGCAAGCCGCAAATTGAATAAGGCGGAAAGGAATTACTCCACTGTTGAAAGAGAATGTTTGGCGTTGGTCTGGGCCATAGAGAAGTTCCAGATATATCCTTATAGTAGGCATTTCGTGGACCAGTGTGATCACCAGCCACTTGTTTTTCTTGCTCAGGCTCGACATGGTAACACAAGGTTATTAAGGTGGTCTCTTTTGATCCAACCTTACTCGTTTACCATTGAATATATCCCTGGATCTCAGAATGTTGGGGCAAATTTCTTAAGTAGGCACCCACCTGAAGGAAACCAGGAGAGTAGGAAGGAAGAATAAACCTCCTATAGGATGAATGCCTTGTTGATGAATCTAGAAGGAAAGCTCCACCAGATTGATCACGCTTTTGAATTGGGGGCTCTTGTCGTGAATTCTGATTCACAACACGTCATTCATACCCAAACAGTACGCCATACTTTATAACAGTGTATCCTAGACGGACCAATGAAACGGCGTCTCTATTCGTTTGTTTACAATAAGTATTAGGCATTCAATATGGCCAGTCCAAATCTGTGTAACCCAGTTGAGTATTATGAGCGAAGTACCGCCTGGAAGAGGTCAGTAATTTAATAATAGTACTGTTACTGTATAAGTAGGGGTAAAGACTTCAACAAAAAGTATTATTATCACAGAGAAAAGTGAAATAGAATGCATCGAGACATTAGGCTAGTCGAAAATGTTGCTGTTTAGGCTACGCCTAGGAAAAGATGGAAGTATGATATAAAAAGACAATTATCTAGAAAGATAAAGACTAATCCAGAGCGTACTTTAAGCCTAAGATGAAGGACATCGCTCCAGGAATAAGGAAGATATTTAAATTCCTAGTTTTCCGTACACGCACATCTAGACAAATGTATGCCGATATTTGAGTATGCAACACACTTCAGCATAACTGCGTTCTGTGTCGTTCGGCCCTGCCCTATATAAGGACTTGCCCTCTTGCGAAAGCAGGCTACACAATTTTCAAACTACAGTAAAGAGCGCCAGGCGGTCAGTCAAACTTCCATTGCCTTCTGCATCTGAGAGCAGACTGTATGACCGTTAACAGCTCGACTGTATGTACTTGAGGGTAAGAAAGAATGTATATAAATATATATATATTTCTATTAATTAATCCCATTGTGCGTTAGGAAGTGTAGATGTGTTAAACCACTGTGTAATTTCTAGAGGCAAAACTAAGCCTGTGTATATTCAAATAATTTGAGAATGGCAGCGGACAGTGTGTTCATAGTTTTAGAAAAGCATTTAAAGAATTATTTCTTGAAGGAATGGGACAGACACCAGGAACAAAGGAAAGGATGAAAGGAATTGTATTACTGCATTGTTTTGGATATCACATAGTATTTTCCACAAAACCTAATAACTGTATGGAGTCGAATCATCGACAGATAGTTGTAACCAAGGATTTGGAGAAAGATTATATTCATAGTGACCTGGATTGTGTTATTACTGATTTATTATGCCCTGTGCGTCTACTTGCACTCTGTCTGAAACTGTCTCTCATCCCCTACATCTGTGCTAGAGAGATAGAGATGGACAATACAGTGGTTAACAATTGTATTTCAGGTTATATCCAGTCATAAGAGTACACTCTAAAGAGCGAGCCACAACTGAAGGAACTAGTGGTGCGAGCGCCCTTTGAGTTTAGAGGGACAGCCACCCAGTACCTACTGCCAGGAAGAATTTCATGTGATGTTTCTATCTAGAACAGAAGTGTGACAGGCTACAAAACCAAGAACTGAAGCTACGTAGCCACACAAGGCTACTGTCCAGTGTACAACATATATACCACAATTAATACGTAACCTAAGACATTAGCAAATGATGAAAATTCAGTGCATTTAGATAGGCAAATTTATATTCAATAATTGACAGTAATTCAGAAACTGTGAAGATCTAGTATTGATCTTAAAATAAAGACAGTCTACAACCAGATTGATATCAACCAGAAAAGAAGAAATATCCTTATAAATTTAAAATACTGTATTTAGTTGTGAACATTATACAAGTGATTTTATTCATTTTATGTTGTAATCAAATTTTGAGTTCAGTGAAAGATTTTCACGAAGAAAAGAAAAACTTGTATAAAATAAATTGTAAATATTTGCCAACAGACTTACTTGGATTATTTAAGTTAAGTTACAGTTCTTGATTGTAAATAGTTTAGTTTAATACCCCTAGCAGAGCTTAACATTATAAACAGAGGAGGATCTGGAGAGGAGCATTTAGGAACCTAGGATAATGCACTATCATCATACCTAGGAACGTGTACAGCTTGATCTTACCTTTGATGTCTATAGACTGTTACTATTTTCAGAGAATGGGGTATTGCTTATAAGACCAGTCAATTATCTGGCACTATCCTGGTATCACCTGATGCAACTTTGTGTCCATTGTCGTGGTTGAGTTAAAGTGGTAGAGTATTTATCGAGTTGGACAACTGTAGTGAAATCGACAAGGGATAGTGGACTGACAGAGTTATAGATTACACACACAGAAAGGTGTAAATAGGAGATGGACTTGAGACAACCTGGAAGAAGATTTGCCAAAATGATCTCTCTCTCCAAGCCTCAACTCACCTATGTCTGTCTAAGCATCTCCTGCTCTCTCTCTTTTCTCTTATCATACATAGAGATTATAGTAAAGAGCTAAAAACACAAATATGGATGGAAAGGTCGTGAACAGCGTATTAATAAATGTGTAAAATTTATTAAAGAAGAAAAGCATGAAAATAATGCATATCATCACAACAACATAAAATTACCTCAATAATCAAACATTCATCAAATAATCATATACACCAACAACCACACACACAGATCACCATTCATAAAACCTGTAGAACACAAAGAGATAAATAATCGAGTGACAGTCCTTCGGTTTTCGGGGACCAGCTGAAGTAACTTCAGTAAGTGGTGTTTTCGTATATATCCTCCATCGGTGATGGAATTAACCTGAATAACATCACTGTATAGGCGCTATCGTTGGTGACCCCCCCCCCCTACTGGCGCGAGTTGGGCCGGGGGACGCTGTTTATCTCCTGCTGACGTGCGAGGTTTTAAGTATCCAGGAAATACACCAGAAGAAGTCACTTGAGGACAAAGAGACCCAGGCGCGCTTATCCGGCGCAAGGCTCCGCTTGGCTGTAAATCCTGTTTAAACTGGTTTGGCTGTGGTTTGCTGAGTGCCCCGTTTAGGCACAAAAAGGCGGGTGATATGGAATTCTGCTATAGGCATGCTGAGCGGGTTTGATATTCTGGAAGCCGCAATGCTCTGGCTGGTAATCCAATAGGCGAGTAGAGAACTACTACTGCGTTTGGCGATGCCAGATTTAGCGTTGGCTCCGTTGCACTGCGTGAGCTTAACTTGGCGTTGACAAAAAGGGGTTTTGATTCAGGAACGGGGTTGACGATTCGTGACGCTAGCGGTATTCAGAACCCTCTAGATCGAAGAGAATATTTCGTTCTTCGCCTGACTGGAATCTGCTCTCGCGAGTCGGTCTCCCTGAAACCCGAAAAATGCCAAGAAATAGGCGAAAAACATTTAGTTCTGTGTTAATGTTTGCCTTATTTCCATAATGGTCTATCTCGGGCCAGGAAATTCACGAATGTCTTTGTCTATTAAAACCAGTCTACTCTTATAGATCACAAGGGACGCTCTCCCCGAACACCTGGCGTGCGTATTTCTACAGAAGTTCGGCGAAAGACGTAATCTAGAGTAAGACAAAAGAAATCGTGCGAAAGTTCCCCAGGTAGAGAAATGCATAACATTATGCTCTATCTTGTCTAAGGGGCGAAAACCCAAAGATTTGCCGCGATTGTTATCTTTCCCTGAAACAGATCACACTCGTTACCCAGGCCTCAAAGGGTACCAGCCGCTCGTCATCAAACGTTTTAAAGCGACCAGAGAAATTCCCCTGCTGGGACCACAGAGGGTACCCGCCGCTAACGAACCGTTCCTTTCACAGAAACCGTCTTTGGCTCGTTCTAACACTTAAAGCGGACCCGAGAAATGTTTCTCTTGTCGAACAGGTGCGTTGACGTAACATTATCGTCTAGCGTTAGCTGACCGCAGCTGGCCAGCGTAAACAACCTCGGGTGGGGTTTGCGAAGGTGAAAAATGGAAGAAAGAAGAATACCAAATGACGAGGAAACCCAGGACATTTAAAAAGTAATCAAATTATGGACAAGATGGTAAAATAAATTATCTTTCACGTGACATCCATGATATCTTATTCTTCAAACAATTTCACCCTCTCGTGACACACATACGCGCCACATAATCTGCATATATCATCTTTAGTGTTGTAAGAATGTAATGCCTTGCAATCACACACACACACACACACACACACATACACACACACACAGACACATCTATGTTTTCTAATGCTCCATGGCAAAAAGAGAGATTATTAAGAGTATTATGGGCCTCTGAAAAGTAGATAATGAGAGTGACACACATACGCGCCACATAATCTGCATATATCATCTTTAGTGTTGTAAGAATGTAATGCCTTGCAATCACACACACACACACACACACACACATACACACACACACAGACACATCTATGTTTTCTAATGCTCCATGTCAAAAAGAGAGATTATTAAGAGTATTATGGCCAGGGGAAAAAGACTGAAAAGGTAGATAATGAGAGAATTGTATTTATTTGAGAGCAGGTATCAGTTATGGTTATTGACATTGTATTCCGTAAACTTCTAATACATATTCTGATTTAGTGTATTCATATTTACCATTATATAGATTCATTTAATTTGTGTTTCATCTTAAAATACAGTGCTACTCTCCCCTTTAAACCAGGTCCGGAAATGAATATGAAATACAACGATTTATAATTTTTTTTTTTTAAATTGTGTGTCCGTTATTACTGGAGGCGAAATTTCCGGTTTATATGTCAAACCTGAGACTGATTTTGCGTGAGTTTCCCTGTAGAATGACAGGTGTTCTCTCGCCATTCAGGCAGATACTTGCCGATTTCGGAGGTCGATATGCAATGAAATAAATGTAATGAAGACAATGATCATCATAATCATTATTTAACTTTGTACTTACAGAGAATGAAGCCACACCTACAACTGGACCTGCTAGAATCCTGCTCCAAGCAGTCACATACTCTTACAGCGGTTTTTCAATGACCATTTGGTTTACATGGTGAGGTTGCCAGCTTCATGCACAACCTCATATTAGTCACTTTGTCCAAAATGCCTGTGAATGCAGTAGACTTATTAGCGATAAAACGATTCACTGTGGCATCTACGCTTTTTCGGGGCGCTCCAATTCACTGACGTTATCTTATTATTAACATATGATATCACTACAAGAAAATGACCATCATGACGTAAGGTCAATATTGCCCCGCCGGTGTTTAATCTCACCAAGGTTGTTTAATTAGGCCCAGCCTTGACATGAATTGAAGGAAGAGAGCGTAAACAATGACTTGAAATAGCAAATACTGTTAGAGGTAGAAAAATAGAAAGTGAAGAGCACAGAATGAATTTAAAGATGGCACAGAAAATTGTGACGATCGAGGTTATTTCGTCACAAATGTGCATATTATAGTATGTGTTAAAAAGTTCTGGTGAAGAAGACGCTGGCGATGGCTTGGACATACATTGAGGAAACAAAATGACAGAATTACCAGGGAGTTCGTATTCTGGAATCCCCAGGTTAATAGCTGTAGTGGAGGAGTGAAGAACACGTGCACAAGAGAACTAGGGACAGAAACGAAAATGATGAGGAAGACAAAGAACAACCTTGAACTGATGGCACGCGACTGGAAGACTTGATATGGGTAGAGTGTTTTTTTTTTTTTTTTTTGCGTACGCCCACTATTACTCGAGGCGAAATCTCAGGTTAGTGTGTCTAACCTGAGACTGATTTTTACGTAAGTATCCCCTTTTTTTTTCTTGTACAGAGACAGGTGTCCATCGCCATTCAGTCAGATACTCGCCGATTTCGGAGGTACCCATTAGAGCTGGGTCGGCTCAGGAGCCGCCAGTCCCTGGTCGACAACACTCCTTCCAATGTCCTCGCCATGGCTCGAGTTAATCCAGTCCAAATCCCGGTCGACGAAAAAATGTCCTCGCCCTGGTTTGATCCTGGGTCACGCGGTCGCCAGCGTAGTTTGGTAAACACTACACCAGCGCGGCTCCCTATGGGTATCGTGAAGAACCAATGCTACTTGGAGAGCTAAGGCGTCCATGTTTGTTTTGTGAGAAGTTTAAAATCCAAAAATAAGACATCTAGTGCTGCTCTTACTTTTCCCCACTCTTTTAGTCATTGAAAAAAGAATTAATATCAACTTAACAATGCAGAGCCTGTTTCCGTGTCTCTTGTTTTTGAGTTTGAATTATGTTTTCTTAATATGACTCAATAGTAGCTGTGGTTGACTGTAAGACATTCTACTGCGACAGTAGTTTTTATCTCACTGGGTTGTTAAACACGGGATTCTATCGAAGAATGTAGTAGTAAAATAAGCCTATCACATTAATATGTATCAATTTATTATTGGTTCTTTTCTTTTTAACAAAAGATCAAGAGAAGCTGGGGTTAAATGTTATTAATGCAGTAAATCTCTGCGTCGCGTTAATGTTAATTCGGAAAGAATGTGATTATCAATTGACTTACTTTTATTTCGGTGTTTACTCTTCCTGCTTTTCTGTGTTGTTGTTTAGTTTTCAAATAACGCTCAAAATATCATCATCATCAGCTGCCATCTCCTCAACGAAGGTCAGCTATAATGGATCTCCAACGTCTTTTGTCTCTTGTATAGATAGTGCACTATTACCGACCCTTTCCTGTCCATCTGTTGATTTTATCTTTCAACTTCTAGTGCTGTCTTCATTTTGCACATTTGTTTTCAACTCTTCCTCCCATTATTATACCAAGGTGTTATGTCTTTTTAACTTTTTGACACCGGAACAACGCTCAGAGCGTTGGTCAAAATTGACACCCGTGCCAAAACAATTCTCTGAGTGTTGTTTTTAGTCTATCACGACTTAAAATTACGGAACAGGGTGGAAAATAATTGCGGAGTCAAAGAGTTATATGGCCAAAATATTTAAGATGTCTTATTTTGACCTTCTTCTGTAGTTTGGTTTGGTTTGGTTTTAAGGACTATCTATCATTGCACACGGACTACTACATCAGTGCTCCGATCTCCTCCCTTAGATCACACAAGGAGGATCTCAGCACAGTCCACGAACTCCGTAGCTCCGGCGAGAATCCCAATGTGTGTATATAGGAATCACACATTCTGTAAATATTTTTGTGGTGGGTAGGTTTCTAATTTTTTTAACTTTTGACAGAGCATGGGCCTACTCTTTACGATTTCCAACTGCTGTGGGATTTTCAACGTGCGCAACTTCAACACAGGACCTCCTATTTTTTCACCCTTATCCGAGATGGCAAGACATCCGATCTCACTACCCAGGAGACCAGGGGGGAGTATGACATCATT
Organism: Oreohelix idahoensis; assembly: GCA_024509875.1. Lineage (NCBI taxonomy): Eukaryota > Metazoa > Mollusca > Gastropoda > Stylommatophora > Oreohelicidae > Oreohelix > Oreohelix idahoensis. Next base: position 85,847 of record JAMPIV010005496.1, read on the forward strand.
AGGAATACTGGTTCTGAAAAAAAATTTCCATAAATTATATTCCCTCAACTGGGAATCAAACCCGGTACCTCTAGAACTCGAGGCGGACGCCATACATCATAGCCACTCCGACCACTTCATTAATTCTCTTTTAGTACCTAGTGTAAAATCCAACTGTAAAGACCACTCTGTAAAGTGCCCATACTATAGAAGTGTGGTGTATGGTGTGTTCTCTTTCTTCTGTAAAGCTCCACTATCAATCACTGTAGCATGTTGTTTGTGGTGCCACTACTGTATATGTCCATTGTAGTGTACAGAGTTATTGAGATCAGGCATGCTCCAGTCTACCCAGCTGTAAATGGGTAACTCACCCTAGTCCTGAGTTAGGGAAGGCAAAGGCAGCTGTAAACAGTAGTTTCCCTCTAAGGCTCCAGGGGAAGCAGGCCCTAAACATGGTCAATTCAACCGACGCAGGATGGTGTATAAATGGCGTAGAAGTGTAGAGTGTGCTTAACGCGAATGGTGTACTGTTCGTGTTCTGACCAATCTAAACACTCATTCACTTGTGTCTACAAGGCACCAATGCAGACTGCTGGAATCTTTGTTTACACAGTTTATTTAGACGCACACACTGGGACATAACGAGTAAATCATGGGTACAGGTTGACACATCAATTTGCAGGCATACATAGTAGATCCCATGTAATGACACATTCATAAATAATAGGTAGTACATCAATAGCTTCCAATGTCATGATACATAATGGCCGCATCCCCTATCTGACTAAGCGCGTCAGTGAAGGCGGATCGGTAAGTAACTAAAGTTGCATTATGTTCATAGTTTATAGCATATTATGAAACCACGATAAGGGGTTTCTATCAAAATTGAGATCTCCTTGCCACTGTCCGAATAATAAGATACATGCCCCGTTCTTTGGACAGTGATTCAAAAATATGATGACAGGAATGTAACATGGCCGCCTTCCTGAGTTGTCGCTCTCTCACTCACCAGGAGGGTATAGATAAGCCAAAGTTAATTTTAAATGTATATGAAATAATTTCTTAAAGTTCCTCTATACAGTTCTACAGTAATCCAGTTACTTCACGTAGACATAACTACTGTATGGAAGCCTGTCATCTTCGTCGATACAAACATGACCCTAGCGTTGCGAAGCACAAAATTCCAGCTAGGTCTAACCGACCTGAGATCATCAAAAATAGGGACTGTCATTACCTGGAGTCCGAATCATACATGGTACCGTACATTAGGAGAGTCTCTAACACAAACTCTAGTAGAGACACAATCTCCTACAGAAGAAAAACCACTTCATAAATCATTTTTACTGAAGAATGTCTCAGCCCCTTAAAAATGCGTAACCGCCATTGTAAACGGTACATCGGAACTCATCACGACTTGTCAAGACAACTCCTACTTCCGCTAGAGCGGCATAACAAGAATATAGTCCTGCCTACCCATCCAAAATATACAATATAGGACTGATTCTACTTGTACTCATCATATGTAATACATATGAATTCAGGCCATAAACATAATAAGCAAATTAATCTATTTTCTGGCCCTAACAAATAAGTACGGACATGAGAGCAATATCCATGCGCCGGATCAATATCAAGAACGATTACTCCTATAATCAAAAGTGTGAATCAATCATGAATTATCCAGCTTTAACATAGACAGCATTTTCATACACAAATGAATGAATGTCTATATCTTTTCCATATTAAATAGCCATATCGATTTTTGTAATATGTGCGTCAAAATATGCACGCAACACCTAGATTGTCTAGGGTTTATTTATTTATTTTTTTCTTCTCTTTCCACAAGAATGCCACATTCAGAAGTAAAGAAAGTTTGAAAACAATCACTGTTAGCATATCTGTCACTCATATTAACGTAGATTTGATTTACATAACATTAGAATACAAAATAGTGTTTTTTTTTAAATGTATATAATAGTTTCATACGTGATGTCATCTTGTTTAGATCTTCTACAACAATTGAGAACACCAAGTTTACGATGCTAATTGTTTTAGTTTATTTTTAATTTTTTTACCTCATGATAACGCAAAGCAACATTAATAGCGATCGACTATTTTAGAACCTAAATTGCAGTGAAATAGCGCGGTTTGCTGTATTATTAATAAGTGATTTACTGTTATGATGTCTATTATTATTAAGTGCATTGGTATAACACTGTTATTTCAACCAATGTCGTATCGGAAAGAAACGTGATCCACGCATTAATTACATCATCATTATTTACTTTTGCGATCGTAGGGCCACACATTTAGATGATCCTCGTGCCTAAAGCCTCTAACCAAACATTTACATGCTTCAGCAGCTGTGGTTTCTTTGGGAATTAGTTTTACGTGACGAGATTGTCACCCCATGCACAACGTCGTCTTAGTCTCCTTCTACGACATGTCTGAGGCTACAGTAGGCCGATTCTTTCTTTGTCTCTTGAGAGATCCACGTGAGTTACCTGGCTTTTATTATATAAAAGGGAAAAGGAACCCGTTACACACCAATTGAGGCATATTTGGAACATGGTGTTAGGTCCATATTTTCTTGACCATCGGCACACTAGGGGTGACGTGGTCAGCATCACGCCGGCCGCCTTAACCTTCCCAGAGTTGCTCTGGTACCCAGAGTTAATCTGGTACCCAGTTGGGGCTGGGTCGACACAGGAGCCGTTTGCGGCCTAAAAAATCCCTCCTCATCTGGGGATCGAACCAAAGACCACTGAGTTAGGAAGCCAGTGCACTAACCACTATGCTACCGCGGTTCCCAAATATTTTTATTATATACTAGTGTTATAATGCAAAAGAAGAGGTAGTCTGATTAAGAAACCTTCATCAGCTTGAAAAGAAAAAAAAACACAAAAGTGAATATTACAACGACCATATAACAACTAAACATGACTAACAGCCAGACCATAATTGTTATAGCACGAAAGAACATATGTAATTCATGGCAAGGAGATGAATCACTGTTCACCAGCTAATCATACTGTGCAGTTTCAGGTATTTATCTTGAATAGCTCGAGAAACATGGCCCTGTATTTACTGCTCATGCAATAGTAAATGAAAATGTTCGAAGATGAATTGATTGATTCAAGAATAGAACACGCAGCTCCTATTACCGTAAGCGTGTTTCGATACTTTCCGTCAACAGACAATTCCGGTTCCGTTGACATACCAATAAATGTAATGCTCATTGGAGAGAAACAAGCAATGAACAGAGCAGCAATCATCGTAACCATCTTCGCAACACCATGGTCCCGGTTTGAAGTATTGGCGGCTTGTGCAGTTTTTGAAAAAGTCTTTCTCCATCGGGTTTTCTCCTTCAGCTTATATACCAACGTTATCGTGCAGACAACGATCACAGCAAATGCAGTGAATGGAAGAAATATATTAATGATTGGGAAAGTAATCTTCTCTGTAATCTCACGACTGTCCGTTGGGACTATTCCAATTAGAGTTTTATTCTTCGCAGGGAAGAATTTCATGCAGAACCTGTTGACAACGTATATAGGTGCTAACGAGCTTAAGATGATGACAAAGAAGCAAGCGATGACGATGGACATTCGCTTTGATGTGACCAAACTTCCGACCTGAATGTAGAATTTAAATAATAAGTAAAATTAGACAAAGTAAATAAATCCATATTTTATCCAATAAACTATTAGATAACTGAGCAGAGGATATGGAATATGATTACAATAATGATTTTAGTATATATGTTGCTCTACTTTATGCCTGTTATCATTTCTAGAGATAACATTATGTTTATTGAGTGTATTGACAAATTATAGTACAATAACTTTTACTCCAATATATGTTATGATATTTGCCTATAAAGAACGTGGATATATATACTACAGTGATGGCATCTGGTAAAAGTGGATGATAAATATAATTTAAAAATATATAATAATAGCCCCTTCAGTCATAACTGACTATGGGAATGCGTCCCTGAGGTGACAGCCCTCAGCTGCTTATTTTCCTGGTGTTCGTTTCGATGTTTTCTCCTCTCTTCTGCTTGTTGTGTGAGCTTTTCGCCCAATCTGAGGTGGCGCCGCAGATAGCATCGCAACTTAGTGCTATCGACAGCTTCATCCTCCCAGGTTGCTGGATGATAAATATTACATGTAGTTTAAAGCAATCCTTAAAAACGGATATATATATTTTGCTGTTAATAGAACATTTCCTGAATGTACAGATACATTTAGCAGACTAAGAAAATTAATCGCTAGATAAAACGGACTAATGGGGATGTGTGTTCGCATTTTGAATGTTGCTGATTGTATACAAATAATCAGAAGAAGGAATTGAACGAATATATAAAACATTTATAGAACACAATGAATCAAGACAATGGAATAAACATTAAGGACAAAGTAGCACAGTCAAAGAAACTTAATTTCTCTTATTAACAGAACATTCTTTACACACTATAGTATATAAGAAAGTTTAAATTCCATAAATTGTGAGTGATAAAAGCTAAAGCAGGACATAAATTTGAGCAGGATGTGAATGAAAGATGAACATTCAAATATAAACACGTGCACATATGCCATCAGATGCCACCTAGGTGCAACGCACTGAATAAATGTAACGTAAACTGTATCCACAACGAGGATAACACTTAACTCTTTTAACTCAGCTAGCCATATAGAGCACCAAGATATTGTATGCTTGTCTCCCAAAGGCCGCATGGTTGCCCGTTTTGTTACAATTACATTTAGTCATGCCCGCACTTGGTGCTGCAGAAAACCAAAGTTTCTTGCATCAAGTATATGGGAAGAAAGAAAAATAGGTTGGCCATCTCATGCGAATTGAGCCCAATAAATTATCAGCACGCGTCTGCAATAGTAGAAGATCTGGTTTCAGAGCACATGGAAAACCAAGTGGAAGACGGAGAGAATCTCACATAAGTCCTACAACATCTCGGGCTCACAGCAGCCTGTGCGACACACTTTGCTGAAGGACGCTAATTGCAGTTTCCAGCAAAGCTTTATAGGAAGAGTTGACCGAATAAAGCTTGTAAAATTAGTTAAACAACGTTATTTCTTGGACTTTAGACTTATAACACGTTATAGATTTGTTTAGCTATTTTTATATTGATATCAATAAACACTGTCATATACATATATGTCTTGCTGCTTGTTTTAAAACATAACCTGTTTGAAACATTGACATCCATTCCCGTGTGTGTATAAACAACTAACAGCTGCGGGGACAGAAGAGTTAACTCTAGAGCTCTGCGGCCCAAATATGACCGTCACACTCAGTGATCACTTCGTAATACAACATCTAGTAACGTACATTGCGTGAAATATGTGTAATTTTTTAAAGTGACTGAACGGGTTGTAAGTTTATAGAGAAAGTAACATTCTAAAAATACACATTCAGTCTTAGAAATATGAGTGAAGCATTGTTGCGTGCATATTTGACGCACATTTTACAAAAATCGATATGGCTATTTAATATGGGAAAAATATAGACATGCATTCATTTGTGTATGAAAATGCTGTTTATGGTAAAAGCGAGATAATCCATGTTTGATTCACACTTTTGATTATAGGAGTAATCGTTCTGGATATTGATCCAGCGCAAGGATATTGCGCTTGCGTTTGTACTTATTTTTTAGGGCCAAAAAATATATTAATTTGCTTATTGTGTTTATGGCCTGAATTCATATGTATTACATATTATTAGTACAAGTAGAATCAGTCCTATATTGTATATTTTGGATGGGTAGGAGGGACTAGATTCTTGCTAGCGGAAGTATGAGTTGTCTTGACAAGTCGTGATGAGTTCCGATGTACTGCTTACAAATGGCGGGGTACGTTTTTCTAGAGCTGGTCCTTTCGTCAGAAAAAAATGTCTCACGAAGTGGTTTTTCTTCTGAAGGAGATGGTGTCTCTACGATAGTTTGTGTTAGAGACTCTCCTTATGTCAGTATATAGATGATTCGGACTCCAGGTAAACCCAGCTCCTATTTTTGATGATCTCTCGTCGGTTAGGCCTAGCTTGACTTTTGTGCTTCGCTATGCTAGTGTCGTGTTTTGTATCGACGAAGATGACAGATTTTCCTGCAGCGGTTATGGCTACATGAATTAACCTGATCACCGTAGAGCTGTATGGAAACATTTATGAAATCCTTTATATACCCATTATAAATTAACTCTGGCTTATATTCTCCTTCCTATGAATGAGTGAACGACAACTCAGGGAGGTAGCCATGTTGGATTTCGGTCATCATATGTTTTGATCACTGCCAAGAGAACAGATTATTTATCTTATTATCGGACAGTGACAGGGAGATCTCAATCTTGCTAGAAACCCCCTTTCGTGGTTTCATAATTTATACTACAAACTATGGACGTCAAGTAACTTTGGTTATTTATCGATCCGCCCTTCACTGACGCGTTTAGTCAGATAGGGGGATGTGGCCATAATGTATCATGACATTGAACTTTTGATGTACTGCCCATTATTACTGAATGTGTCATGACTTCAGATCTGCTATGTATACCTACAAATTGATATGTCAACGAACCATGATGTACTCGTATGTCCCAGTGTGTACGTCTGAATAAATTGAGTAAACTAAGATTCCAGCAGTCTGCATTGGTGCCTTGTAGACACAAGTGTGAGTGGTTATATTGGTCAGCACACGAACAGTACACCATTCGCGGTAATCACACTCTACACTTCTACTTCATACATACACCATCCTGCGTCGGCTGAAGTGACCAAGTTTAGGGCCTGCTTCCCCTGGAGCCTTTGCCTTCCCTAACTCAGGACTAGGGTGAGTTACCCATTTACAGCTGGGTAGACTGGAGCATGCCTGATCTCAACAACACACCACTCTTCCTTACAGAGCAGACAGACTGATACTTTACAGTGGCGAGCCAGATCCCTGGGTCCAGCTTACGCAGTTTTGTGTTGAGAATCACAGTTTACAGTTGAAAGAACATTTTTTTGAACACATCAACACCAGTAGGACAGTTTTACAGTCGATGTCAGCTTGACCTGTATTACCGATAGGATGCTGTATCTAGGTCAGCGCTTGTTGACAGTTTTTCGCTGTACAGACAGTATTACACAGGACAGTGGTATCAAGTGTAGAAAATATCTGGAGCAATATTGTTGACATTTCTCAACGTACAGAAGAATCACAGTGTTGCTGAACATAAAGTGCATAGTTCATCGTTGGTTCTTCAGATGCTCAACAGAGAAAAATTGACAGTGTAATAGTTTAAAATTAAATCTATTACTGAATAAAGTGGCAAGTTATTAGTATTAAAATAAACTGTGCCTGCTTTACAACACTATACCTGCAACACATTCCATTCATGACATAAATGATATTGTATGCTATATGCTATTTATGCTTACATGTTATTTGTTTATATGTGTAGGTGTTTATATGTTGCGGGCCTGGATGGGTGGTGACTAGAACAGGAAATACCGAATAATATTGGTCTTGTTCTGGCGTTCGATAGGGAGCAATTTCTTAATTGAAATTTGCATGCAACATAGTTTGCAAATATTTGGTTAGTTGTGACGACTGTTTCATATTTGTATTTGTAACATTTTTTGTGTTCCTTAGTTTTGTTTGATTTGTTTGTATAATTGTAGGTCTCATCTTTTCTTTCATTTCAGTTTTTTACACCCTTATGTTTATACACTGTGGCGTTATTTGTCTTGTTATCTTATGGCAGTTATCATCACGGTTTCTGTGATCATTTTTTTCATTTCTCCTATTTAATTTAATTTGATCTCTGCAAATGTTTTCATATTGTCTTTTCTTGTTTGTCCTTTGTAATGTCTTTAGTTGACATATGACGTATAGTGGTATACACTGATAGTATAGTACAGATCAGTACTTTCTGATTGTTATTGTTATAAAACAAAATGTACAAGACCTTTGTAAGGCTTGTCTCCCAAAGTGATTGGTAAAGGGAAATATTTTTTTCCACAGGTACTCAAGTGATCTTTGATTACAGTGAGGTATACAAGACCTTTGTAAGGCTTGTCCCCACAGTATTTGAGATACAATTATTGTTGTCCACAGGTACTCAAGTTATCATTGGTTATTATAAACCATACAAGTTTGGACTAAGACTAAGTCTATGGTATAGACTTGTCTCCCATTAACTTGAAAGAGGGTAATTTATTTACTTTTTCAGGTTTCTGATTTAAGAAGACAATATGTCTACATTAGATTTTTCATTACACAAGGAAAATCTCTTGATAAGACTGGAAAAGACTTAGAACAATGGGCTGTTGCTCAATATGACAAAGCATTAGCTGCAGAAGAGAAAAAAATTGCTGCTGCTGTTGAAGAAAGAAAAGCTGCGGCTGAGGAGAGAAAACTTCAAATAGAAGAAAAAAAAGCTGCTGCAGAAGAAAGGAAAGCCTTAGCTGAAGAAAAAAGATTAGAAAAAGAAGCTGATACTGCTGCTGAACTTAAGAAATTGCAGATGCAAGTGGAGGAAAGGAGATTTGAGGCAGAACAGAAGAAATTAGAAGCTGATGCAGAGCAGAAAAAATTAGAAGTTGCTGCAGAACAGAAAAAAATTAGAAGTTGCTGCAGAACAGAAAAAATTAGAAGTTGCTGCAGAACAGAAGAAATTAGAAGCTGCTGCAGAACAGAAAAAACTAGAAGTTGCTGCTGCTGCAGAACAGAAAAAACTAGAAGTTGCTGCTGCTGCAGAACAGAAAAAATTAGAAGCTGCTGCTGCTGCAGAACAAAAAAAATTAGATAGAGAAGCTGAAGAGAGAAAAGCAATAAGAGAACATGAGTTTGAATTAGAGAAATTAAAATTGACATGTATGAGTAATGTTAATCAGGCATCTGGTGGTAATGGTAAACCCTTTGTATACAAGGTCAAGGTACCAGCGTTTAACCCTACCAGTGATGACATAACATTTTGGCTTTCTAGATTTGAACGGGCTTGTCGATCTCATAATGTTGACAAATCACAGTATGTGAATCAGTTGTCTGAAAATCTAAAAGGGGAGTCTCTGAGTAAGTTATATTTTGTTGAAGAGGCCGACAAAGACAATTATGATGCTGTTAGGGCAGCTTTGATAAAGAGATATCAGCTGTCTGAGGAAGGTTACCGTCTTTTGTTTAAAACAATGAGACCTGAGGTAGGTGTAGAATTCTCAGATTTCATCTCAAAAGCACGAATTACACTTTCACGATGGATTGAATTATCCAAAACAGAGAAAACATTTGATGGTCTTACGGATTTATTGCTAAGAGACAAGGTCATGTCTTCTGTAAATAAATCATTCCTAGAGTTCTTACATGAGCGTAAACCTGGTACAATAAAGCAAATGGAAGAATATTGTGACCAGTATGCCACGGCACACCCTGACATGATTCTTGGTAACTCTAACATTAAAGAGAGTATGCCAGTTGCTTCGGCAACAGAATATAATCAGAATTACTCACACAAATTCCAAGGAGCTAAAAATAAATTTGATAAAAAGGTTAATTGGGATAAGTATCAAAACCAAGATAACCGCTCAAATCAGAGTTCTTCTTTGAAGAACTGGAATCGGTCTGATAGTCCTCGACACGCGAGGGGTTCCCATAATGTTAGAAATTCTCGGAAAGGGAGTAGCTATAGGAACTACCCAAGTGCTTCATGGAGACAAAAGAAACAATATTACAGGGATACTCAATATAATGAGCATGATGATTATGATCATGAATATTATGATTCAAACCCAAATAGGGGTTATAACAGAGGCAATAATAATTATAGAGACAATTATAACCGAGGTAGATCACAACACAAAAGACATGGTAAATCTTATTACCAGGCTAACTCTGCACAACAGGAGTTCCACGACACCGATAATCAGAATAATGATAAAAAAGACTCCAATAGTGTAGCAAATTCCGCTTTCGATTTTGCTAGAGCATCTGAGTGTTCGCAATGCAAAACATTATTCGATCCAACCACAGTGTCTACTTTAAGCTGCGGTCACCCACTTCCCGCTCTTCATGCGTCAATCGCGCATAATGGAAGGGGTGCTCTTGTCTTTAATAGGGGCCTAATAGATGGTACTCCGGTATCAATTCTTTTCGACTCGGGGTGCACTACAATTGGAGTGAGGCAATCACTCGTAAATCCTTCTCGAGCTACAGGCAATATAGTCAAATGTGTAACATTTGGTGGCACATTGGAGAAGTACTCCACTGCCATTATCAATATTGCTACGCCTTTCTTTACAGGAGAGGTGCAAGCATGTCTCTTGCCGAATCCGATCGCTGATCTTATCATCGGTCGCATTCATGGAGTGAAAGAATGCACTCCACAGCAAATTTCTAATTGGGAAAATGTTAATATGCAATCGGCTAATGCAGTAATCACTAGGGCTCAAGCTCTTAATATGCCACAATCTTCACATTCTGAAGATAATGATGCGCAGATCCAAGATGATCCCTTGGAGATTTCCCACGATTCCTTTATCAAACAGCAGGAAGATGATCCTACTCTAAAGAAATTCTTTACTCTGGCAACAAAAGGTGATCCGAATAAGGATACAAATCGTAAATCTTGGATTACGATGAAGAATGGCGTACTTGTACGTATGGTACAAGACTCCGCTAAGTCCATTCATTCTCAAATCCTTGTGCCTAAAAATATGAGAGTTAAAATCTTACAGCACGCTCATGATTCGCAGTGTGCTGGACATATGGGTTTTTCCCGTACTAAAGCTAGAGTTCTTCAATCTTTCTTTTGGCCTGCTGTGAATAAGGACATACGAATCTATTGTCGATCTTGTAAAGTATGTCAAGAGATTAAATCCAGAGGTCCACGCCATGATGCACCTATTCAGGCTGCAGACATTCCCATTCGGCCATTTCAAAAAATGGCGATAGACATCATTGGTCCATTTAAGATAAAGTCTGCTAGAGGACACCAATTTATTTTGACGTGTGTTGATATGTGCACACGTTGGCCGGAGGCTGTTCCTCTAAAGAGCATAACTACTGCTGATGTCGCAGATGCTCTTTGGTTAATATTTTCTCGTCTGGGATTTCCAGCAGAAATATTATCCGACCATGGTACCCAACTCATATCGGATACCATGTCTCAAGTAATGTCGACTCTGAAGATAGAGAGATCGCTGAGTAGTATTTATCATCCTATGTCCAATGGGATGGTGGAACGTTTGAATAGAACTCTGAAAAACCTACTAGGTAAGATAACAGAAGATCATCCTCAGGATTGGGATAGGGTTTTACCCGCGGCTCTCTTTGCATATAGAGAGGTCGCCAACGAACATACAGGATTTTCTCCCTTTGAACTTGTCTTTGGCGCGAAACCGCGAGGTCCTATGTCCTTACTGCATGATCTTATAACTGCTGATAATATTGTCGATGACACAAAATCCTCTTATGAATATGTCATCGCACTTAGACACAAGATTATTGAAGCATGCAAATTGGCAACTGCTTCTTCTGAATTTGCGAAACAGAAGGCAAGGGAATTTGCCAATAAAAAGAGATGTTTGCGTCAACTTTGTCCAGGTGACAAAGCATTTGTCTTGCTACCTTGTAGGGAAAATAGACTTCTCATTTCTTGGAAAGGTCCGTACGATATAATATCAAAGGTTTCCGATGTTGACTATATCGTCGATATTGACGGGAAGCGTAAAACCTTCCACATCAACATGCTCACGGAATTCCATGAACGTCCTGATTATTTACAACCTGTTTTCCAGGCAACGGACGATTTTCCAGTCCAACATGGACAGTACTCATCTCTGTCAGTAATACAGGATGAGGAAACGAGTTTCTCGGATGTAAATTTACCTTTTCCACTGATTCCTCTTCACTCTAATGAATCATGGAAAGATGTTGCAATTTCTCCAGAATTATCTCCAGGAGAGCAGAAACAAGTTTCTACTATGTTAGAACAATTTCAGGATGTCCTTACTGACATTCCTGGTCAAACGGATGTCATTCAACATGACATTATTCTTACTGACCATAGTCCTATAAGAGTCAGACCGTATCCTATCCCGATACATTTTCAAGCACAGGTAGAGAAAGAGTTAGATGAGATGATAGAGTTAAAAATTATTGAACCATCCACATCAGCATATTCTTCGCCAATGGTTATAGTACGAAAAAAAGACAATAACATACGTCTTTGCGTGGATTATCGCAAATTGAATCAAGTGACTAAATTCGATGCTGAACCTATGCCTTTACTAGAAGAGCTACTTACGAGACTATCGAATTCTCACTTCTTTACTAAACTCGATTTGTCTAAGGGATATTGGCAAGTTCCACTATCCGAACACGCCAAACCGTTTACTGCTTTTTCGACGCCTAGGGGTCTATTCCAATGGAATTTCATGCCTTTCGGTCTTATGAACGCCCCTGCTACATTTGTACGCATGATGCGTCGAATCCTATCTCATCGCTCAGATGTCATTGCGTATCTTGATGACATCTGTCTTTTCAGTGATACTTGGAACGATCACTATAATGGTATAAATGAACTATTGTCTATCTTACGCGAGCATAACCTGACAGCGAAACCATCGAAAGCATGTATTGGTTTTAGCGAAATATCTTTCTTAGGACACCGTGTTGGTCATGGGTTCCTAAAAACAGAAGACCATAATACAAGTAAGATACTTAACATTTCTATTCCTAAGACTAAAAAGCAAGTACGAAGTCTCTTAGGTCTAATACAATTTTATGGACGATTCATCCCGAATCTGTCCTCCATTATGTCACCTCTTTCTTCCTTGCTAAAGAAAGGGTCTCCTAATGTAGTCCATTGGACTCAAGAATGTCAATCCTCTTTGGATAAGGTTAAAACTATGTTTTCTACTTCACCTATCCTAGTATTACCTTCTAAGGATAAGACATTTATTCTTCGTAGTGACGCTTCATCCACCGGGATTGGAGCTGCACTAATGCAAGAGTACTCTGGAACTCTGCATCCTGTGATGTATATTTCTCGGAAATTAAATGCCGCAGAGAAGAATTACTCGGTCCTAGACCGTGAATTATTGGCTATGGTTTGGTCAATCCTTAAACTGCAAAGATTTCTTCTGGGCGCGCATTTCATTGTGGAAACTGACCAGAAAGCTCTTACGGCTATTCAGAGTAAAAATCTGAAGAGCGCGAGATCAACGCGATACGCGATTGCTCTACAGCCATTTCATTTTTCGGTGCGAGCTATCCGTGGGTCAGAAAATGTGATGGCAGATATTTTGTCTAGATGCCCACATGATTCATAACTGTTATACAACTTTGATACAGTTGTTTCTATGTTGAAATGTGTACACATATGTAATATATCATATATTGATTGTAACACTACTTAGCGGTTCATTGATATGTATTCACCGCTGATCTTTCAATGTTTTTCGTCTTTGATGATCATGATGTTAAGATATCTTAGATGGAATTTATGTATAAACTAATGTGGAAATTGTGTCATTGCTAATATTGTAGTATGCGTTGGTGACACCTCTCTGGAAATATTTATACTTAGAGAAGTACTTTCTCTAAGGTCATAAAACTTATGCTTATCATCTGCGCATTGTTATTGGTGCGTTGTGAGCCTATTGTATGTTGCTCCTAGATGTATTTCAAAAAAAAAAAAGTACCATTTTTTTTTCCCGAGGGGTGTGGTAATCTGTTGCGTGCATATTTGACGCACATTTTACAAAAATCGATATGGCTATTTAATATGGGAAAAATATAGACATGCATTCATTTGTGTATGAAAATGCTGTTTATGGTAAAAGCGAGATAATCCATGTTTGATTCACACTTTTGATTATAGGAGTAATCGTTCTGGATATTGATCCAGCGCAAGGATATTGCGCTTGCGTTTGTACTTATTTTTTAGGGCCAGAAAATATATTAATTTGCTTATTGTGTTTATGGCCTGAATTCATATGTATTACATATTATTAGTACAAGTAGAATCAGTCCTATATTGTATATTTTGGATGGGTAGGAGGGACTAGATTCTTGCTAGCGGAAGTATGAGTTGTCTTGACAAGTCGTGATGAGTTCCGATGTACTGCTTACAAATGGCGGGGTACGTTTTTCTAGAGCTGGTCCTTTCGTCAGAAAAAAAATGTCTCACGAAGTGGTTTTTCTTCTGAAGGAGATGGTGTCTCTACGATAGTTTGTGTTAGAGACTCTCCTTATGTCAGTATATAGATGATTCGGACTCCAGGTAAACCCAGCTCCTATTTTTGATGATCTCTCGTCGGTTAGGCCTAGCTTGACTTTTGTGCTTCGCTATGCTAGTGTCGTGTTTTGTATCGACGAAGATGACAGATTTTCCTGCAGCGGTTATGGCTACATGAATTAACCTGATCACCGTAGAGCTGTATGGAAACATTTATGAAATCCTTTATATACCCATTATAAATTAACTCTGGCTTATATTCTCCTTCCTATGAATGAGTGAACGACAACTCAGGGAGGTAGCCATGTTGGATTTCGGTCATCATATGTTTTGATCACTGCCAAGAGAACAGATTATTTATCTTATTATCGGACAGTGACAGGGAGATCTCAATCTTGCTAGAAACCCCCTTTCGTGGTTTCATAATTTATACTACAAACTATGGACGTCAAGTAACTTTGGTTATTTATCGATCCGCCCTTCACTGACGCGTTTAGTCAGATAGGGGGATGTGGCCATAATGTATCATGACATTGAACTTTTGATGTACTGCCCATTATTACTGAATGTGTCATGACTTCAGATCTGCTATGTATACCTACAAATTGATATGTCAACGAACCATGATGTACTCGTATGTCCCAGTGTGTACGTCTGAATAAATTGAGTAAACTAAGATTCCAGCAGTCTGCATTGGTGCCTTGTAGACACAAGTGTGAGTGGTTATATTGGTCAGCACACGAACAGTACACCATTCGCGGTAATCACACTCTACACTTCTACTTCATACATACACCATCCTGCGTCGGCTGAAGTGACCAAGTTTAGGGCCTGCTTCCCCTGGAGCCTTTGCCTTCCCTAACTCAGGACTAGGGTGAGTTACCCATTTACAGCTGGGTAGACTGGAGCATGCCTGATCTCAACAACACACCACTCTTCCTTACAGAGCAGACAGACTGATACAACAAGGGTTAAGGCACTATTTCTTTTTTTTTTTCTATGTGAGATCCGTTACTGTGGCAACTGTTACGCCGAAGAGTTGTTGTATATAATGTGGAAAGCTAGTAAACTTCTAAGCAAAAAGAATACAGGAAATGAAAATAAGCAGTGTGTGTCCAATGGATAAGCTGACTTCTCCAAGCTTAACGTGCAATGTATAAACATATAAAGAGGGGAAACCTGAGGCCTGTAAACAGTAAATAAATAAATAAACAACACAAAAAGGTATGTTATCAGGCACTCAGTGAGAAATAAAGAAGTAGAAGACTAGACAACAGAAAAATAACAGAAGTGATAGGCTTACCGGGAATCGAACCAGGACCTTCCGAACGGCACCCACCGCCTAGCCAAGGTAGCGAATCTCCACTATTCACTCTGCCAGCTAAGCATCGCACAAGAAGGATCTCCTGACACAGTATACGAACCACGTAGTGCAGGCGAGGATCCCAATGTGTGTATACAGGAATCACACAATCTATTAATAATTTTACGGTGGATAGGTTTCCTAATTTTTAAATTTAGCCAGGGCAGCGGTCGTATGGCCTACTCTTAACTATTTCCAACTTCCAACAAATTTTTTTACTTGCGCAACTTGCACACGGGACCTCCTACTTTTTTGCCCTCATCCTAGAAGGTTAGGCATCCGATCTCACTACCCTGGAGACCGGGGGAAGGGGAGGGGGGAATAAGGCATTATTAGGAACCACTGGTTGTGAAAGTAATGTCTATTAATGTTATTCCGTGCTGGGAGCGAACTCGGTACCTTCAGAATTAGAAGCGGATGCCATACCTCTAAGCCACTCCGATCCCCTTAAAAATTATATATAAGAAGTGTTTAAAAAGCACAAACCTTTAATGGGAATGTAATACACAAACATCTCTCCAATGTGACTATGGCCGTAATCCACGCGGTGAGGTGAGAAAACGCCACATGAGGCCATCCGCTTGCCAGGTACTGAAATTCGATGGGTTCGAAAGGCAAATCTGCTGTTCTGAAACTCGGAGTGTAGCAGATGTTTGTCCAAATTGAAAATAAAAGACATCCAAGGTCAGACACGGCCAGTCCTGTAAAACGAAGAGAGAAAAGAGACAATGAAAATTTAGAGAAGAAATGTGAATGCATAAACCATAAATCCCGAAGGTTCTACGGGTTAACAAGAAATACTGAAAATAAATACAGTGCTTTTTCGATAATCCGAACTTTATTTATCCGAACCGTCAATTATCCGAACCACTGTCGCTGTCCAAAAAGAAAAACATTATAGCCATGTAAAACAATTAGATAACTTCAATGTAAATATACAGGGTGTTTATAAAGTCGCTGTGCAGTGAAATTTACGCCCGGGCGAGACTACGTCACCAGAAATGTGGTTTTCAATTGGGGCTTGTTGTGTGTCGTAAATTTATTCTGAGAGAAAGAGTCTTAGAAATAGTAGTCTGGAATGATGGTAAAATGTTCAGTGATAGAAATGTAGAGAGTAAATAGTTGCTTCACAGAGTGCTGGAGGAGAGTAAAGACAGACTTATTTACGACAAATCGTTTCTCTCAATCTACTCTTTCAGGCTCTCCTGGTCAAACAATTATTTGCCAGTTTTCCAGACACACACCTGCTCTCACACCGATTTGGTGCTTCAAACACACAGACGACGTGGATACAACTATCTTAAACAAATAGGGGAAAATTATGGGCTTTGGGTATTCCAACGCAGTAACAGTTAAGTTTATGTTGTTTATTAAAGTTAAAAAAACAATCACTACAATAACCAGGTGTTTACAGCAAGAATTATCAAAATTACAGAAAATGCAAATAACAAGGTAAAGAGGGGGTGAAGAAGATTGGTATTGACTAAGCCCGTCCCGCTTATTAGACAAAGATAAACCCAGTCCAAAGATAGATAGTTATCAGGAACATAGGTTACAAGCTTTATTCGGTCAACTCTTCCTATAAAGCTTTGCTGGAAACTGCAATTAGCGTCCTTCAGCAAAGTGTGTCGCACAGGCTGCTGTGAGCCCGAGATGTTGTAGGACTTATTTGAGATCTTCTCTCCGTCTTCCACTTGGTTTTCCATGTGCTCTGAAGTTAATTACTCTGAAAGGAGTGTTACAAAATTAGGTATGGGTGGTAGAAAGAATCCTGTTCTTCCCAATTGTTCTTCCCTTTACTAAGCAAAATGAAAAGGAGGGGGTTTTAAACAGAGTTAACAAATTATCAACTATCCCACTTAAAGGAACAATGCAGGGTATACAGAAAAATTATATTACCAGGTAAGCAAGTTAACAAAATGGTTACAAAAAAGATTAAATTTCCTGTCATTCATACACACGCGTGAGGATCCACACTCATATATTCACACACACTTACCGATTGTAGCATCAGACAATCCAATAGAATTATATAAAAACAGCAATTACACTTTTGACATGTGAACTGTCTAGTAGTTCGATGTCCCGCCCCAGATGTAGCGAGGTTGGCAATTAGCACCTATTCCCACTACATCGCTGGACTTGAAGCCTAAGAGTTCTTGTGTTTTATTATATAAAAAGGAGTCTATGGGATGGCACTGACACAGTTCGACACAAGGGTGAAAATGAAGTGGTCTTCCGCTATGGTAAAATTCCTTCAATGCGTGATGATAGTAACTGACCGGTAAGTTTATTAATCCAGTGAGGAAAAACTTAAGCCGTCACAGTTCAGGAAAATATGTACTCTCTCGCAGTAGGGCAGTAAATCAAGTTATCGCTACTGGCACGGTTTAACTTCCAGTTTATCTTACAGCTTGGTAATTTTAATATGATGATTGTTCCAAAATAATCTTGGGTAGGCTTTCTTTCATGTAATTATGATAGCTAGGTCGCATTAAACCGCCACAAGATTAAATTAAAAAAAACAGTGTTCATCAATATGTCTGGAAAGTTTTAAGATGATTTCTTTATTGCTGGGATCGCACAGGTTACGATCACTCGTTTTGCACAGAAATAGAATTCACTGCAAATATATATAAAAAATCCAGGGGATAATCTAGCAAGATTTCAAATATAGCTAGTGCTTCTGTTAAGTTCTGGCCAACGAGTGATGAAGTGTATTTCTACGTGGTCTGTATATATCTAAAATGAAATGAAAGATGAGTGGGACATGAGAGACTTGACACCTTTTTAGATCTCAGGACACTTTTGGGGATCTGACCGCCAGACCAAAGAGAGATGCCGCCCCTGGTCTCTCGTATCTTCGCTCGCTGCTTGCGTTCCGGCTTTCCCCGTTTGCTTTCACTGTGATCGGTTCTGCGTTTGGCACGGAGATGCGAAATACCGGCAAGGAACTTGCGTCGCTCGTCAGGGACCATTACTGTCTTTGATCGTAGCGCTAGTCTTTCCTGAGATCCCCCAGTCTGTGTCTTTGATCGTGGTCGCTGCTATCTGTTTGATTCTGGCGCCGCCTCCTCTGGGCCAAGTTAATGAAAATACTGCATATGATTGCTCAAAAGATGACCATGGGCGTGATTTAATCTCTCCTTAAATCAATGCGATGACCAGAATGAACGGTAGATAAACTGTCCACATATCAATCAGCAAAGGTGTTGCCAATCTGCGTGGAAAGGTTGCATAGCTAATGAGTCCAGGTGAAAAGAAAAATCCAGTTTGACGAAAGGTTACAATATTTCGGGGGCACTGATGTTATGAAAGGGTTCTTACCATCATCCTAACAAATTCAGGACGGATGAGTTGTCTGTCACAATCGTCCCCTCTTTGTAGACATGAAAACCTCTTTTCATGTTTGATTTATGACAATGAAGCTGCCCTGATGGGTAGCTTTAGGATGATTGGTATCATTAACTTCCTCTTCTTCCTCTGTAGTCCAATTTCTACTCTGGAAATCAGCCCCGACATTCTGTCTTCCTGGAATGTATTCCACTTTGAAAGAATAAACGCTTAAAAGAAGAGCTCAACGCATGATCCTTGCGTTAAATTCTTTATTGGCACCATGAAATGCTAACGGAGCGTGGTCTGTTTGCACTGTGAACGATGTACCATAGAGAATATATGTTAGCGTCTCTGATGGCCGTCTTTTTGTGATTATAGTAAAGGTTCAGTCATTAGTGTTGCCAGTGGTCTAGGTAAACGTTGAATGTTCTACACTGGATGTAATTCTTTCTGATAGTATCGCGCACCATAGCGTAAATTATCTATCAGGAACGAACGGAGTGTCATTTGCTTTCTACTGATTCTGAGGTATCGTTGCCCTTTGGTAGAACTTAGCGAATATCACTTTATATTCCTCTCATACAGTAATTTACTCTTTAAACCGGGGCTCAAGACAACATTGAATTCTAAATTAACAGGATTCCGTGTGAGAAATGTATGTTAGCCGCATGCTAGGAAAGTTTCTATCTGATTACAAGTGACCCGAAGAGAGCATGCCGATTGCTAGGTCAGCTTGGCAGTGAGGTACCCTTAGTTTCCCTTGTAGTTCTACCTGAGTGAGTTTATGCGCAATACCGTTAGGCAATAGATGTATCCGTCGTTCGGTAGTGTCATCCGGTGACAATTAGATAGATGTCCATTGTCTCATAAGAAATTATGGAATAATGGTGTGACTATTTTTGTCAAATGGTTCTTAGAAGCTTCCCTTCATTTTCATACCTGGTGAACTCACTCTCCTGTTGCGGGTTATGCAATCCTAATGGTCGCATCGACATGGGGTAAATATGTAATTCCTAGTCGCCTTCAGTTGGGCTGAGAGCTCTGAAGGCTGTAACAAAGGTCTTTAATTTCCCTCCCTTGACTTGGTTAATTTGATAATAACCTTTACTGAGGTCCAATCTTGGAGAAAATCTTTTGCTTTGGCCTGAAAGCTTGGGTGAATCATACTCAGGAAACAGTGTTTGGAAGAGTTTTTCGGGCTGGGAATTCCGTGTACACAGCGTTTAGCAGGTCCGCGGTAAATCTATATACACAGCCGAACTTCCTTGCCTCCCTTAATTTGGGGCTATCTTTCTGCAACAGCACAACAACTCAGAAGCATGGTAAAGGAGATGTAGAGACCAGAAAAAAGTCATCATTGACTGAGATTAATTTTCCTGCCTGACGCAGGTGGTGTACTATGTATTCTCCGGCGAAGTGCATCATCAGCTTTTTAGCGTTACGGGAAATTGGTGTAAATCGTATTGGGTTGCGAACAGGGGTCCGTCTTTAGTCGTGTAAGTTTCATATCTAAATTTCGATGAAGATGTTAGTGGTCTACCAGGTTACATTCAGTTAAGATAACATTGTTTGCACAGTTACTATATTTAGTGTATGTGTAGGGATCCCCTTTTTGTTACTGTTATTATGTATCTGTTTAGAGGATTGGTGTCGCCTCGATAAACTTTGTACATCTTATAAAAGGTAATACAGTGGGTTGTCATAAGGATTCCTCCATTCAGTACCAGTATCCATCGCATCATTCTCGATCGGTCTTCTCTGGTTGGCTATGGTGCTAAAGACGAGCCGATTGTAGAGATGACTCGGAGGATTGGGCAACCGTGCAGTTTGGTCTTCCTTCAATATATTGTCTTAATTGAGACAAGATTTACAGTCTATACTAGCCTATTCGATCTTATAATCCTTTAAATATGGAGATACTGTGTAATTAGCTGCTTGAGACTTCTTTGTTTAAGGACGGTAAATTGGGTACCTTGGGGGCCGATCACGATGGCGATCATTCGTTTAATATGCGTTGCCGGGTTAGATTTGGGGTTTATAAGTTTAGCATGGTTGGTAGCAACTCAAAACATCTTTCTTCCCTTCCCCTGGATGTAGTTCTCTTCTTGATCTTTTTGCATGTCTTATGGTGTTGTATCTGTTTATGTTGTGTTTAGTGGCGCGTGGGCTTTCTTAAGGTTGGTTCGTATCTTATATCCAACATCCTAGCTTCAGCTCGCTCTCTGATTGTGGCCTTTGAGCACGATTATCACAAACATACTTTCAGAGGAGACGACAGTACATGGGGGAGTCGTCAACCTTTATGGTCTGTCAGGGGATCCGATAGTAAGGGCTTTTCTAGTTGGGCGCCCTAGTATAGGTTTGTTGTGTACTGCCCTCGCAATATAAAGGTGAAGCGCTTGGAGCGATCCCGCGTGTGCGCGCTAGCTCTCGCGTGTGTGGGAACCCTCTCGCGCTAGGCGATAAGGCATGCAGATATATATATTCGGTTTGTCCCAAGTCCTTTCGATACCGTTGATCTCTGCACCTGGTCCTCAGTCTGACTTCTTGCTTGCTCGCTTCGGCTGACCCCAGGGCGCTTACGCGTAACATCATGGTGGAGTTGCGAGTGCCGTGTTATCAAATGTTAATTAGACAGAACGTTCCCACGAGCCGCGCTATTTGTCGCTTGCTGCCGGATGGTAGGGATCTCTTGTATTTGGGTGGATATGCATAGGGATGGCCCCTCGGAATGATCTATGAAACGAGTCATCCAAACTCCATAGAGACTCAGGTGCTACGCGGAATTTGTGGATTTTAAGGTGAGATTGTGCTCGCATGTTGACCAACAAATACTATGTTTAGGGAGAACCCAATCAGACCCGGTGAAAAGAGAAAATTACTGCAAACGCGAGGGCTTGCTACTTTGTTTCAGCGACATTGCTTGGAGTTCTGTGCATTGTTTAAGTCGGGTATATGGCGTATCCGGGTCCACGTCACATTGATGCAGAGGTGTCGACTAATGTCAGGGATGTAATCCTGTATCGTCTTTCTTTTAGGTCCATTGTTTCAGGCAGGGTTGCTACATTGAGATGGATGTTTCACGGACGGAACCTCGTTTCAAAATGGAGGTACCCACTATTTCGTATGTGCATTATTTGCCCCAGCCATTTCAGTTACTATGGTGGTTTGTCATGTGTCTTTGGGTGGCTCTAGTTCACATTGGGGGCCCTTGTGGGCAGGCGTGAGGTCACATTGCAGTACGCTTGGATTAATGTAACAGAGTACATTCCGCTGGCCACGCAATATGTGGTATTTGTTATATTCGCTGATTTAGTGGCGGGGTTTTTTTGTTCCCATATGTCCGCTAAAGGGATAAGAGAGTGCCCGTCCAGTATTGCATAAGATGCTGTGGCTGTATGTTATTCGCGTAGGTACTACGAGCTGGTTATTTCCCCGTGGTCGCGAGGTTTGTGCGTTCTACGTACAATACGCCGAGACATGTGTAGAAAAGGGATGGTACTTGCTATTGTGTGCTGGGGTCCCTTAACATTGGGGAGCTAGGTTTGTCTAAAGTAGCCCGGTGGCTATTCTTCCAGGAGGTAGGTGGTCTTTTGTTGGCGCTCTTAGTTACATTCTCGGCAACAAATGGTCCGTTGGGGCAGGGCTCCATGTCTCCTCTTGTGGGAGAGCTGTCTTGTCCTGTATGGGTGGTTATACCGCTGCAGATGGGCAAGAGAGCATTTGCCTCCTTTGGTCTGTAGCGCGCTTCTATAAAACATTATCTACATCCAGGTATATATGGGGTGAGATAGGTTTTTCATCCTCATTGGTGGCGCGCGCATTTTAGAATAATTCTGTTCTGACGCAAAGGTCAGTGATGTTTTACCAGGTGCGATTAGGTAAGCGGTCTCTCGGGTGTGCATCACTCTCTGAAGAAGTTCTTCTGACTCCGCACTTAGAGTTTGACAGTTTCCTTTGTCTCCTAGACTGGAGTTGACAAGGTGCCTGTAGCGGAAATAGGACAATTTAAAGCTTCAGGGTCCAGAGTCGAATGGAGACAAGTTGTTTGACGTGTATCTTTTCAAATACAGTTCCGCTTCGCGAGTGTGAGGGTCTCGGTTCCCCGCTCTAGGTGAGAAATTCACTGATAGATTGACCGTGTATCTACTTTGCGAGCGAGGCTGTATGGCAGAACATCTAGAATGCGGGTGTGGTGGACCGGTTAATGTTGTTGCCCTGATGAGCAGACTGTTCCTAGAGGTGTAGGGGTTTCCGGCCTTGTTTACCGTTGACCTGTGTGTGGCTAGCGTGCGCAGACGGTAGGGCGCTGTTGTGTACGGGATTTGATCAGAGAATTGTTGTTAGGGGTTAGATCTCGGGTTTTGTAGAGAATTTCGAATTTTTCTGGGGATGGTTTTGTTGGGGTCTCTGGTTATATTGTTTCTCGGTGGGGTGTATAAAATGTTGGGGGAGGAAGGAAGAGTTTAGGAGGTAATGAGTAGTGGAAAGGTGTGCTCTGGAGGTATGGTGGATGTATTGCGATATGGAAATATAATGTGAATCTAGATAGGTAAGTGAGGTATTTTGGTGGGAGGGAAGATGGGGGGATTGGGGATTTGAGTTATGATGTAGGGGGTGGTGGGAGACTGTGTATTGAGTTAAGGTCTCTTTCGAGGAGTTTTACTTGCGGTTTAGATCATATTTTAGAAGGGGGGTATTTTGGACGGTATTTCGTTGTTGATATAAGGTATTTATTGTGTATTGGGATTTATCAGGTGTCCACTGAGAGATGGATGTGTCAAAGAGTCCCGGTTGATAGGTGGTTGTTTGGTAGTTTTTGGATAATTGTAGGGAGTTGCTGGGTATAAGAGAATGTTAGCCGTTAGGTGAAGTCGTAAAGGGGGGGTTTATTTGATTAGGAATACGCGTGTGGAGGATCTTTCGGTGTGTTTTGGGGGGGGGGGGGGGGGGGGGGGTCGTGGGGGGGGGGGTTGGAAGAATGTCTAAGAGAGATGAAGATTTGATCGAAAGTCTGTAATATGTGCTGTGTGTGCACACGTGTTATAGCGTATGTGCCTTGTTGTCTGCATATAAGGGAATCAAGTAAAAATCGTTCCCAGCGTTCTATGTATACGTTAATATAGGCTAGGAGTAGCTCTTGTATTGATATTGGGGAGATTGCCGATATGAGAGTTTAAGTGCCGGAGAGAATAGATCTAGGGGGATAATGAATGGGGACAGAATAATGCGAGCTATTCGATATTTTATATAGTAATAGCTGTATGAGAGATGGGATAGGTTGGTAGGTTTGTGGGGGGGGTATTAAGATAGGAAAAGTGTAATACCTTGGATAGGAAAGCATGGAGAAAATCGCGAAGTTAAGATTGGGTAGGGGTAGTGGGAAGAGCTGGTGTCTCCATTGAACGAGATTTGTGGGGGTGTGTGGTTAGGGTGAGTTTTTGTATTTTGTTATTATTGGGGTGTAGTGATTAGCCCGTATTGTTTGGTAGGTTTTTTAGTTATGCGCCAGGTATTTTTATTGGTGGTTAAGAGAAGTTGAAGTTGATCGATGGGTCAGGGGTCTGTTGTTTACTCTATCGCTAAGCTAAGCTCTGCGGACTCTGGTAGGGGGGGTCTGCCTAATTGAGATTTGTCTTGTTATGGAAGTATGGGACTCTGGTTTTTTATGTTTCCGACTGGGGATGGGGTTATGTTATTCCTGAGTCTGGTTGCATTTTTTGCGTTTAATTGTTTTGATGGGAGTATTGTTTGATATTATCTGAAGATGATGATATATATAGTATTGGTAGCTTTATAGTTTGGTCGATGGATTGGGGATGCGTAGGTGTTATTTTTAGTTTGATAGCTTTGGTGAGAGATGTGGGGGTGATATGGTAGTATTGGGTCAGTTCTTGAAGTTGGTTGAAGACATGTTGCCCGGTGATTTTAGCGTATTGTTAGCTAGATAGTCTTTTCGCTTCAAGCCTGTGGGTGATTTGTAGTCACATCTTTGTAGTCTTCTCTGCCATTAGTCATTGTGAAGAATAAGGTGATAGTTAGGGTATTAGTTTATAGATTGTATAGATGGGGGGGGGGGTGATTACGGGTAGAGTACAAGAAGTTGTTTGAATAGTATTTGAAGAACTTCATAAGCCGTCGCGCTGTTTTGTAAAAAATAAAAACAAAAGGCTATTGTAAATTTTATGATACTTGTGGTTGATCTGTTGTCGCTAGTTTGTAGCGTGTGTTGTCAACTTATCGGCTGCTATATTGTTACTTATGACTTGCTTAAAGCAAGTCGACTTAGTTGCTCCACGTGTAATAATGGTAAGTGAGCAAATCTGGGAAATGCATCTGTACTTTTATAAACAGTAGAGAAAACGAATTTGTATATTTAAAACAATTTAAAAGGAAAAAAAAAATTAAATTATTTATTTTTTTAGTAGTTAATAGATGAAATTATGATTTGAAACATTTATATTTATTCCGCTTTACATCCTTTTTATTTTTTGATTTTATTTGTTTTTATTTGTTTTTTTTTTTAAATTTTTTTTTTTTGTTTATTTGTTTTGTGATAGTAAATTTTAATGTGTTTTTTTTTGTATTTGTGTTTTTTATTGTGCCGTAGTTTTTTATGGTTTTTGTAGAAGAATGTTTTATACTTTATGTTTGTGTTCTTTGTTTTGGTTTAATTTTGTTGAAATTGGGGTTATTTTTTGATTTTACTTGTTTGTGTTTAGTTTTGTTTTTGAATGCGTTATGTTGTTCAGTATTTTTAATTTTTGTATGTATGTTTTTTTTAGTGAGCGTTTTTTTTTTTTTTTTAGTGTAGTTATTGTTTTTTTGTTATTGTTGAGTTTTTTGGTTTTTGTTTTTTTTATTTTTTTTTGTAGAAAGAATTTTTTTAATTCTCTGAGACGCAGCAAATCGAGCGGTCTCGTGATGTGCGCAATTTATGTTGAGATGAGGACTTGTTTATATTAATTCATAGAAGAATTTCTTAGAACTCAGAAGTTCGCTGTCGCTTTAGCTAAGGCTTGACAAACTCTTTTTGAACTTCAATATATAATACTCTTATAGTTGACTATGAAACGCAGATCGCTATGCGCAGGACGCGAAATCCAGGGGAAAATTTCTTATGATAACGTATGTAAAATTTTACTTTACTCCGCAAGCGGAGAATATTAGCCAGCGAATTTTATGTGATAACTTCCGTATTTGTCTACTGCTGTGCGAAAGAAAAAACGTTTGATCGCAGTATGGTCTTCGCGCTCTGTGGTGGGATGTGGAACATATCGCAAGTACTAGTCCCCTAGCGCAGTGCCCCCCCCCCCCCCCCCTCCCCCCCCCCCGCCCCCCCCCCCCCCCAAATCCCCCCCCCCCCCCCCCCCCCCCCCCCCCTCCCCCCCCCCCCCCCCCCCCCCCCCCCCCCCCCTTAGATATTCCCCCCCCCCCCCCCCCCCCCCCCCCCCCCCTATGCCCCCCCCCCCCTTGTAGTCGCATCATCATTTTTTATATTCAGCCACCAAATGTCAGGGGGTGTGCCTCAACGCTGCAAATGTGCACCTCCAGTGTAGTGGTCAACGGGAGGCCAAAAACTCCAACGCATATCTAATATGGGTCGCTTATAAGAGTGATTTATCTTGAGCGAAAGATTGTCTGTTTTTGGAAAGAGTCAGAGATGGTTTAGATAGAAGGTGGATATATGAATATTCTATCAATGGCGTGTCCTGGTTAGTCAAAATTGAATCGTAGGAGGATGGTTTACTTGCCATTAGCCCTTCCAACAGCGAGTCGAAGGCTTTTGTGAAAGACAGATGATTTTGTATATGTACTAATCGTGTTGATCTGTTCTAGGGTCTTTTCTGGTACTCTAATATGGGGCAATTTTGTTTCATTCAGTAGTTCTGCCATAGCTTTGGTCTACGGTACGGCAGCCTGTATAACCATGTGACTAAGAACTCACCAAGCGATTTCTTTGCTATTCTGTCAAACACGTATCCTGCAGCAGGTTTCGAGCCTGGTATATGATGACCTAATAGAGGCCTATGAAAACTGAGATCATGTATCCATTCTTGCACATTTTTTAGAAAGCCGATGGGCGTCCTTTGGAAGCGGTATTCACAAGACGAGCGTCCAATCATGATCCGTAAGGCCAATTTATGTTGGTTGTAGCACGTTAGTTAACAACCTGCACGCTTTCAAACTCATTTGTGATCGGGATGCATATGCAGCTTATGTAAGACATACAGACCTAAATCAAATACATGTTATTGGGGGATCCCATGGGTGAGGATTAAGATTGTCACTGCAGATAAGCTATGTCCCTTCTATTACATGTGCTCGGGCGCAATCATAAAGCCTCTGTACAAAACCAAGTCTGACCTATATCGATAGTTCATCGGGTGTGGCAATCCATTAGCTGAGTGTACATGTATAAGATGATCTGACCTGTTATCATGTGATTTCGGGAGAAGGGGCATCCATAAGGCGAGTATGTAATACATAAGCTTGACCTTAATCATGTGAGCAGGTCGGGGATAGGGCATAGAATGATCCTTGGTTCACTGCTTATCTAGAGGACAATCTGTTTTTTCCCGTTTACTAACCGCAAAATGCCTGATGGAGGGGGCATCCATGCTGCTTATTATAGAATCTGGCTTCTAATAGTCATGTGACCCTGGGATAAATCCGGAATGCTGAGTCCCTAAGCCAGTCTAATTATTCGCCATATACTTATCTGAAGCCTATCATGTGATCGATGGGCATACCATGAACACTGTATTTATTGCCGTACATTATCCTGATCTACGTTAACGGTGTGGAGACGGTGGGGCATCCATGCTGCTTATGGGTAACATATTGATCTCCATATCATGTGCCCAAGCTCGCGGGTCGGAGAGGACATTCTCCAGCTGCTCCACATGTTAGGTATCGGCAATCTGACCTATAGTAGCATGTTACCGGTTGTGTAAAGCATCAGCCAATTGCCAATTATGTAGACATATCTGTACCTATATCATGCGATCGGGGCACTACGACATGCAGCTTATGTACCTTTCTATCGGATCCTATTAGTCGAATGTCAGCTATCCATGCTGCTTCGAGTTATACATAATCCCAGTTCACCTATATCATGTTGATCGGGTTGGCGCAATTATGCTGCTTATTGTCCACTTATCACTGACCATCAATGATGTGGACATTCAAACCGAACTGGGACAGAAAGGTTCTTGCACCTGCAAAATTATGTTATACATATATAGGAAAATGATATCAGATTGGGATTGGCTGAAGGTCCGGGCATTCCATTGAAGCTGCTTACTGATATCCTGAAAACCTTCAGGATGTTATCATTGATCAAGGGAGAGCAGCCATGACTGCTTAGTTACATACTGACCTTTATCGTGGGATCGGGGGGGCTTTCCATGCTGCTTATGGTAAAAATGTTCGCGACCTGGATATCATAGGTGAAAATCGGGTGCATGATGCTGCTAACCTGATACGGTATCTAACATTATATTGATCTAGTGGTGGGAAAGAGATAGCTTATAAGCCAGTATCTACCACGGAGTCAGGATTGGCGGTCAATCCCATGAGCGCTTTATGTATAATGCCCTGACCTGTACCAGTGCGAGATGGGCAGTAAATCGCGGCTGTCCATCGCTTCTGTAGCAAACCTAGCATCAGGTCCCATCATGCTTGATCAGTGTGGTTATGCTCTCTACTCTACACTCTGCTCAGAAGTTAACATATCAGGATAGTTCTCATGATGAATCGTGGTGGCAATTCATCTAAAAGCCATTCCTTGGGTAGGAACCAGCTTGTCACCTCCTAATTGGTGATCGGGGGCTGAGTGGGTGCGATATGAATGTACTTGGCCATTGTGTCTGGGAGGTTTGGTATTGGCAAGATGAATCCGAAAATGGGCATCCAACTGGTCTTAGGAGTTTACATATCCTCACCATATCTGATCTGGCGGGGGATCCAAGCAGCTTTTATACATGATTTCTGACCTTAAGGTGTCATGGAGACATCGCATCCATTACGATCATGTTTTTATGTTATACCAAATCTGGACCCTCATATTCATGTCAGGAAGGCCCACTCCGCAGGTATGTGCATCCAAGCTGGCTTATCGTATACATATCTGTTAGGCACTGACCTGATATCAGATTGATCTCGGCTTGCAGATTGCTGCAAAAAATGTGGAGGCACATCCCAACCTCCTATTCGGAGTCAAGATATGAAGCAAAACAAGTGATTTAGGCTAAATGTCAGGACCCTTGTCATCATTGCTTCTTACATGGCGACACGTTTTCTTAAGTATGAGTGCTCAGTTGCGCTTTCAGCATTGTTTCTATCTTTGCACCAAGTCACCCATCTCTTGCTTGTTTCTATCTAGCACAAGTCACCCATTCTTGCAACTTGAATCTATCTTTGGCACCAAGGGCACCGCAAGAGTCTATGCTTTGGCACCTGGTCTTGTAAGCTTCCATCAGTTGGGGGGGGGGTTGATGGACCTGTTTTGCACCAAGCTCACCGCATCTGCTTGAATGAATTCGGCTTTCACCCGATTTTGCTTTCACTGTGATCGGTTCTGCGTTTGGCACGGAGATGCGAAATTTTACCGGCAAGGAACTTGCGTCGCTCGTCAGGGACCATTACTGGTCTTGCTTGATCGTGGCGCTAGTCTTTCCTGAGATCCCCCAGTCTGTGTCTTTGATCGTGGTCGCTGCTATCTGTTTGATTCTGGCGCCGCCTCCTCTGGGCCAAGTTAATGAAAATACTGCATATGATTGCTCAAGAGATGACCATGGGCGTGATTTAATCTCTCCTTAAATCAATGCGATGACCAGAATGAACGGTAGATAAACTGTCCACATATCAATCAGCAAAGGTGTTGCCAATCTGCGTGGAAAGGTTGCATAGCTAATGAGTCCAGGTGAAAAGAAAAATCCAGTTTGACGAAAGGTTACAATATTTCGGGGGCACTGATGTTATGAGAGGGTTCTTACCATCATCCTAACAAATTCAGGACGGATGAGTTGTCTGTCACATTGTGTAATGCTGCACACGGGATTGTGGAACACGGCATTGGAACACAGAATATCATGACGTAAATTTGCATCCTTCCTGACGTAATTTCTAAAATATTTTTCAAATTCACTGCACAGCGACTTTATAAACACCCTGTAATACACAATGTTTCATCAGAACATGTTGGTCATTATTTACAACATTTCCTGAATATATCATTTTTAAATAGCACTTCCTGCATATTTCAAAATACAGGAGTAATAACCCTGCGTATAACAATTTAATTTTAGGTCTAATTACATTTTAGGAGCCTCGGTAGCGCAGAGGTTAATGCACTGCCTTCCAAGCTCGGTGGTTCATGGTTTGATCTTCAATTGAGGTGGGGATTTTTGTAGACGGCTCAGTGGTCGACCGAGCCTCAAGCATTGGTTACCAGAACAACTCTGGGGAGGTTAAAGGCGGCCGGCGTGATGCTTACTACATCACCCCTAGCGTGCCTATGTGTCACGGATTGCCTCTCCTTAGCTCTGCAGTAGTGATCCACCAGTGGCCAACACTCAAGAGTATCTAATATGGGTCTTCAAAGGTGTCTACCTTCGCACAAGATTACTCTTGGCAGAGTTGTAGGTATAAGGATAATGACGCTTCTATCTCGTGGGACAATTCACAAGATGTTTTCAGAAGTCAAGAACAATGCTGCATAGGGCAGAGCACTATTAACGTATGTCTGGTCCGTCGCCTTTTGTGAAGAATTAAGCAATGGTTTTAGCCCGTTCAAGCATCCAGCGAAATTCCTTTTTATAAGTATTTGCTCTATAGATGTAAATATATGTTTAGATGTACGTCTGTCATAAAATTAACAAGTGATACAACGTAAAAATATCTCCAAAGGATAAAATGTAAGGATAAAAACATAATGCGTAAGCTGCTGATAGTACATGATCGCCCTGACCGCGGGTCATCACCCTCCATAAAAATTGACTTGTTAGACGGGAAATCAAAACGGTTACCATTTGGAGGGATGAGAACGGCGGATCAAAACGAAAAAAAATATGACTGAAAAAAATTGCGTGAGACTAGCAAGGCTAAGGAGACGCAATTGGGGGGGGGGGGGGGGGGGGGGGGGGGGGGCGAAACGGAGGAAAAAAGTCACGTTCCCCAAGTTGACATAAAGTAAGGAACTCGACAGAAGGGACCCTGGATATGATACGCCACAGTCATTTATTGGACGCTTTTGCGATACCAAGCCTTTTATTTGAATTCAGCGGAAAAACGCAGATGCTTGAAATATTACAAAATTTAAAAAGTAACTTTTTCTTAATATTGATGTTAGGAATATAAAAATTAGATGGCCGGATGACCCATCTTGAGCAGTGAAATAACATACTTTTAATTTTACAGACGGATAGATAATAATGAAGATAATGACAAAAGACAGTGTTGTTCACATCAGCGAAAGACTGCATTGAATCTAACATATCACTATTTGCACAAAAACCGCGACCTTGAGACGCAAGTGTTCAAATCTAGTTAGAATGAAAGCGGGGGATATTGGTGGGAGCTGTGTCTAAAAATAACTTTTAACGACAAAATTTTGGAGGGGAGAGAAAGGTTGGTTCAAAAATCAAGTACGTTTTTGTGAAAACGCAAGTAGAGACGGACAGACTAACAGCTAAAAATCCATACTTGACTGAAGCATGACTGAAATGACTTTAGTGTAGGAAATTTGAATTTAAAAAAAACCAAGGCATTGATTGGCCACAGACAATCATATTATCCGCGCTCAGACGAGCTTTTTTTGCCATTCCTCAATAGTTGTCCAGTGATAGACACAGTAAATTTCAAGTGTGGTGATTTCCAAATGAAATAAATTGAAATAAGTTCAGGGACGCCATACTATAGCCAGCAGCTCAGCTGAGTTTTGCTAGCATTTCTGTGTTCTTTATTCATAATCTGGTAAGATTGAAATTATTTCTTTGTATATTTTGAATATTGTTTAATGTTCGAGTGATTTGATACTGCCATATCGAAATCTAGCCTTACAAACAAGTAAGGATTGGCTCTGGACCCCCCGCCCTAGTTCAGGGTCTAGGGACAAACAATATATAAACTACAGCAAGGTTTAGGAAGGGGTGATCAAGTGTTGAGAGCGGTGAAACATATCTCCTATCCTATTGTATGGCAGTGAGATAATGCACCTATTTCAGAATCTGTAGACTGGGGAAACTTACCCTATGCGAAACCAGCTAGGTAAGATGTGCTGTCTGGTCAGAGAGAACTGACACTGTTTATGTGGTGTTATTGTAATTTGTTATGTGTAGAAGTGGCTTATTAGGTAAGGTTCTGAGCAAAAACCAATACTTTATTTCTTCCAGCACCAGAACAAATCTGGCAAAGTTAAGTAGGCTAGCTGGCCTGCTGAACTTACACCAACTTCATAAAACTAGCACCCAAGAGAATTTACTACTGAAGCATCCCATTTTCTTCCATCATTAATGGACAATGTTTTGTAGGCATAAACAGGGAGGGATGAAGCCACCCCAACAGCACATCCATTCATAGTTTTCCCAGGAAAATTAACATTACGAACAGTAATACTATAATTAATCTTGAAGATTGCATATGTAAACATCTTTCATTTAACATGCCCTTTATTCATGCCATTCATTCATAAATTTCAAAATCTTTGCATAAGTTCTGGCCAAAATAAAACCTTGGTTCAGAACAAATAAATTTAAAAAAAGATTTTCTATTCTAAATTTAACCAGCTGAATTTAGTTCATTGTGTTATAAATTTTATTGATAGTATTAGACTTAATTAATATCTGTGTGTGTTTGTATATGTCCATACAACACATTGCATTCAGTACCCTAGATTTTAACGTAGCCACATTCATTAGTAAAAAAGGGGTCCAAATGGGGCAGTGATGCGCAATACAAGACTCAACATGTCTCTTAGCCTCTCCTGCCCAAGTCTACCTCACCTACTCGTGGTGGACCCCGTTATACCCAGTAATCTTGCCGAAGGTTGGGTATCAACCCCAGCGGGAGGCAAGATGGGACAGCAAACGAGGTAAAGGCAAAATCAAATCCCCCAGCCAGAGGGGGAGGCATGAGCACACTCTGCCTTAAGAAACAGGTGCTGAAGTCAGATGTACCAGGCCAGGAGGCGCACCAGCAACCATGGTACCATGCAACCCGCTTTGGTTTAATATGTCTACACAACAGATGTCAAAAAATTATCGTTATGGTGCTCGCCCTGTGAAGTCCCTCCAGGGTCTCCTTAGTCCGCAGGAGCAGTGCCGGATTCTGAGCCTCGACAGAATCCACCCTCAGCTACTGGAGGTCTCCTTAGTCCGCCAAATGGAGCCAGGAGGCGGAAGGAGAAAGTAACTGGCCAACCAGATAAGACGACGGCCCCTCTGAATGTCATGCATTGGAATGCAGAGGGAGTCAACAACAAAAAGACTGAACTAGAGAATACCCTATTTCGGAAAGAAATTAGCATATGCTGCATACAAGAAACTCACCTACAGGAAGGAAAACATTTTAAGATACGGGGCTATCAATGCTTCAGAGTTGACAGAAAAGATCGGAAGAAGGGTGGCATACTAACACTGATAAGGAATAACCTCAATGCTATAGAATCCAAGACATATAAAGAAGGTGCAGAATACCAAGTAATCCATCTAAAACATAACACTCTGGAACTGGATCTCCTAAACTTCTACTGCCCCAATGACATACCACTGAACATGACTAGCATAGATGTCCCCATTGGCAACTTCATAGCGGTGGGAGACTTCAACAGCCATTCCCAAAGCTGGGGATACAACCAGCTAGATAGAAGGGGCGAAGAGATAGAAAACTGGCAAGACGACAATAACCTAACCCTTCTAAACAACCCTAATGATCCTCCAACCTTTTACTCCAGAAGATGGCATAGCACCTCTACTCCAGACCTGGCATTCTGCACACCTGATTTGGCTGGGATAGTGGAAAGGGAAATAGGAGAACAACTCGGTGGAAGTGATCATCGTCCTGTATTCATCAAAATTAATAGAACAATTAATACAAGTCCAAGTCAGCCAAGATGGAATTATAAAAAAGCAAATTGGTCCATTTATCAACACAGAGCAAATCTGCTTACAAAAGATATTAAGGTACTAGACAGAGACATTAACAGAGTCATCTGGGATTTTAATAATGGAGTACTCAAGGCAGCAAAGGAGACAATACCGAGAGGAGCGAGGAAGAACTATGTACCATATTGGTCCAACACACTACAAAACCTACATGAAGATATGAATGAAGCAAGGCACACTGCAGAGGTACAACCATCCCAACAGAACCATATCATGCTACAAAAGGCAAAAGCAAAATTCATTAAAGGAAAGCTAGAAGCCCAGAGGAGAAGCTGGAGGGAAAAAACATATAAACTAAACCTTGAAAAGGAAGGGAGAAAGTTGTGGAAACTCACTAAACAATTGAATGACGATAACAATTCTCAACGACAAACCATTACACTAGACGATGCAGGGAAACTATATACCGGCAAACAAGCAGCAGACATATTTGCGGAATCCTACAGAAATGAAAGTAACATCTCCGTCAATTTACGCAGACAACGAGACATTCGTCAAGAAATAATCCACACTAGAACTAATGGAAACAGTCCGGACGTTATGTCCAAACCTTTCAATATGGACGAATTAAAAACAGCCGTGTGGAAACTTAAAGACAGGAAATCACCAGGCCCGGATGGTATAACCAACGAAATGCTAAAACACCTAGGATATACAGCAATGAGCAAACTGTTGCAAATATACAACTACAGTTGGATGACAGGCAGTGTGCCACAGATATGGAGAGAGGCGCTCATGTGTCCCATCATAAAGAAAGGAAAAGACAACAGGAAGGCCACCAGCTACAGACCAATAAGCCTAACAAGCTGTGTATGTAAGACAATGGAGAGGATGATCAACAGAAGATTGAAATGGTACTTGGAATCCGAGAAAATTTTAGTGCCAGAACAAGCAGGGTTTAGAGAGTGCAGCAGTCAATGACCTCATCCACGATCTGCCACAAGGTGTGAGAGCTGCCCTATACGCTGACGACTTGGTGGTGTGGTGTGTAGAAGAACATCTAACTATCGCTAATAAGCGAATACAAAGGGCAGCAGACAACATAGCAGCATGGGCAGAGAAATGGATGGTGCAGATCAACGCTGAAAAATCATCAACAACACTTTTCACGCTCTCCAACAAAGACAAAGCAGGAGAGATACGACTTGGAAATATACATGTCCAAACAGATGAGGAACCGGTGTACTTGGGCATTACATTAGATAAGAGAATGACATGGAGGCACCACATCGAGAGAACAGAGGCTAAAGCGAGAAGAAAACTTTCCATACTGAGGAAAATAGCTGGATCAAGTTGGGGAGCTAACGAAACAACACTAAAGAAAGTGTATACAGGTGCAATAAGACCTATATTAGAGTACGGATCAGCAGCATGGTCTACAGCAGCCAAATCACACCTACAAGCCTTAGATAAAGTACAAAATCAAGCGCTTAGGTTGATCACGGGTGCCATGAAGACCACACCAATAAATGAAATGGAAAAAATCACAGGCATTCCACCTTTATTATACAGACGAGACACTAAGACCCTGATCCAAGCAGAAAAGTACAAGAACATGCCCGCACATCCAATGAAAACTAGATTTGGAGATTTAGCCAGTGGGAGGTTGAAGAGAAGCAGTTTTGTGCATCGGTCCAAAAAACTAATTAGAACATACAAGGATGAACTACCAGACATCACTAAGGAAATAACTCCCACACTCCTCCCAACCCCATGGAACAACATCAAAATTTCAGTATTAAGACCTCCATAACTACCACCTGCCCCATGGGAGAGCTAAATACTCTCCAAAGGAAAATAGCAGCATGTGACATGATTGAAGAACTATACCCCAGAGAAGCATGGATCCAAGTATATACTGATGGATCTGCAACCAGAGCAGTGAAGAACGGAGGCGCAGGAGTTTATGTGGTCTATCCAGACAAAGAAAATGAATCCACCTGTTCACCTACTGGAATATTCTGTTCAAACTATGCTGCTGAAGTACAGGCCATAAGCATTGCTGCAGGAATAATAAATAACACAATAAGCCAATGTCAGCAGGTTGTATTCCTTACCGATGCAATGTCAGTTCTGCAAGCCCTCAACAGTGATAAACTGCCAGAATTAAACAAAGTCCTATGCGAAGTAAATATCAAAAGAAGGGTAGTGCTACAGTGGATACCATCACACTGTGGCATACCAGGAAATGAGAGAGCAGATATGTTAGCAAAAGAGGGAGCAACACAGGAACAAAAAGAACAAACAATCACATTCCAGGAAAAGAAGACCCTTATCAAGGCCATCAGGAAAATTGATCAACAAAGAGACAACTATCAATATCTTGATCGAGCAAAACAGGTGATCCTGTTCCGTATGAGAACAGGACACAACAGACTGAACAGTCACTTATACAGACTGAGATTGGTCCCATCACCCCTATGTACGTGTGGACAGGCAGCACAGACAGCCGAACACATCCTGCAAGACTGCCACATGCTTAGTCAATTGCGAACTGAACATTGGCCCACAGAGACGCACATCCACACAAAGCTGTTTGGGAGTCTTGAAGAACTTTCAACCACAGCAACATACATCCAGAAAACCGGACTTCTTGTGTAGACATTTCTAAACAACAGCGAACGAGAAGAAGAAGAAGAAGATTAGTAAAAAAAAGATATGTGTGAGGTCATAAAGTGGTAGCACGAAAGGGCCTTCTGTATATTCACAGCTACAATTATCTCAGGAGCCTTCACAGCTGACCTCACGCATCACACTAGGTGATAACACCACCATACAATACCATCAAAATCCACTACAACGTCTTGCTCATACGTTTGCTTTCATGTCTATAATAACTGATTCAACGATGACTGCTGGTTTTGAAATAACATGTAACAAATTTAATAATCAATTAGTTTAAACTGGTTAAAATAGCGATGGAATGATGGCGAATTTTAGTTGTAAATAAAATTGACTTCACTGTGACTTGGTTTGAAGATTTTTAAAAAAAATTGTCCTTTTGCTGTTTCCTTAATAAACATAGCTTGTCTAAGTGAGTCCTGCAGTCGTGGTTTCGTCAATTCTTTTGTGATGAAGGCACTTTTTCACACCACTTGTCAAATTTGGGCAGGTTCTGCTGATTCTGTTCTTTTAACTCACAACTAGTGGCGTCGAACTTTCGTCTTGCAGCTTCGTACCATGACCAGTCTGATAGATTCGCTCCACGAACTTTAGACAAAATAAAAAGAACAAATGCCTCTACTTAGAAAATTTGGTTGGAAGATTAACAGGTTCATTGTCTCGCTGTTCACCCACCAATGTTAGCCTCTCTGAATAATTAAATTCTTGAGTATTCACTACGTAACTCAGGGAAGATGATTAGAAATCACAAACATTCTTCTGGGTAATAAGCTGGGAAAATATGTGCTTGGACAGCGCGAGGGCAATGGCGTGCCTGAATTACAATTAACAAGGTACATATATCTCACAAAATGATACTATACACTTGATGCACGTGGGATGTAATCATCACTCACCACTGCTCCATTCGGAGTCTGAGGCTGCTGCTGCTTTCGCGTTTCTGAGGGAATTAGCATAAAACAAACACCAGCGCTTACTGTAGTTGTTTATGAATATACTATTTTCATATGTTGAGGTTGCCAGACTCATATATAACCAACAAGCAAGGAAAACGTGTCTCATTCGCATGGTAAAATAAATGTTTACACTTACCTCAAAGTAACTTTTGGAAACACAATCTCCTGGCACAATTAGAATGGACACAGCACGTTGATGCTTTCGAATCACTTGGTCTGGGACATTTTTGTATTCCTCTTATGACGGGTGATATGATTCGTAAGGTCTCCAGTCTTTGTATTTAAAAACGCGGGTTTACATTTAAGTTTCAAAGTTTCCCAAATACTTTGATCTGTCACTTATAATTTTGGAATCCTTTGTCCGATCCTTCTTTCTGGGTCTGGTGAATTGCTAGCTTGATGTGGCGATGCAGTCTGATTTGTGACTCCGATTTCGCTAGATTATATTTCCATTTCTCATTTCAAATCCCAGACTATATTTTCCACGAATTTGTCAATGAAATTCAAAGTCTATCCCGGCTCTCAAATTAAGCGAATGGTAAGCTCTTCGTCACACTATGGTCTAGAAAATATGGACCTAACACCATATTCCCAATATGCCTCAATGGGATTGTAACGGGATCCTTTTACTCTTTACCTGATTACACAATGTTTCGTATAAATTGGGTCTTCTGATGTGTGTTTGATTATCCAAAGTATTTGGTTAACCGAACCAACCTTGTGATTGCAAGTTAGGTCGGATAATCGACGCTGTACTGTAGTATAATATTTGGATTTTGCATACCAGAAGACTGCATATCTTTAGGTTCACAGGCCGGAGATAGTATCTTTGCGTTCGTATAATACTATACAGCTTTGTTCATCCTACCATAAACTTCATTATGATAATTTTCCTTAACGTTCCTTACGGAGCATGGGGCACCACTGCACCTGGTCCGCTCACAGTAAGCCTGCACCAAGCAGTCGCATGTTTTTACAGGAGTGGTTTCTGGCGCCCGGGCTTGAACCTTGAACACCTGATCGCCAGCGCAATGTGGTAACCATTACACCAGTGCGGCTCAACACCGTGGAGAAACTCTAGGCCTTCTTTTATTATGCTTATCTAATATGATCGACATTGGAATTACTAGAAATTAGAATTTCAACGTATATTTATATAAATGTTTTACATAGGTATTTCTTTTGACAGCGGGAATTATATGCACGATATGTCACTGTTCACGGGGACGTGTCATGTCCATCAGGTGCACACTATTTATTGGGCTAACATCATCTGGCGTGCAAATTTAAAAAAAAAAAAATATTATTTTTCAGTCACGATCTCTCGTGGAACCCCTAGCCACCTCTTGCGGAACCCTAGGGTTTCCTTGGTACCCCGGTTGAGAAATCCTGCTTTAGACAATTCTTTATATAGACCAGACTGTAAATAGTAGAAGGAGGCCGAGAACAGAACCCTGGTGTCAATTTTCGTTGACAGTGGCAAGAAGTTATGTTAGGACACTACTTATTGTCTGTCTGTAACAGATGAGTATATTATTGTCACCAGGTTTAGGTACTCTCACTGTGTCTACTTTTCTAACTAACATGCGGTCATCTATCGTATCTACTGTTTTTCAAAAATCTGCAATAAGTATCCTTGCATAACTCTAAAACGTTCTTGATGTTTGAGTGAGTTGTCTATCATTGTAGTCACAGCTGTCATACATGAAGAGAATGGTAAAAAGAAAGAGATAAATTATTCTCACATAAAAAGGAAGCAAATGTGAAAGATTAATTAAAAGAAAGAACATTATAAAAATGTATAACACTAGGAACAAAACATGCAGACCCTCATTAGAAGTAAAAACATTTTAAGTCATTAATGCCATCTCCTTATGCTTGCAATATTACATAAATATGTCTGCTACTTTATATATAAAAATATAGGTAGTCCCATAGCAGATAACGCCGTAGGGGAGTGAAGTGTTAGAGACTTCACTATACTAGGTCCAGCATCAAGAGGTGGGGTGACCAGTTTCCTTCCTCGCTGCCTTTTCCTTCCCTAACTCAAGTGCAAAGTCAGATATCCATTTGCAGCTGGGTGGACTGAAACGTGTCTATACCGTGAATCGAACCCGGCACCTTTGCCGCGAGAGACCAGAGCTCTAACCACTCAGCCAATCGGACACTCCATTCATATATGCATACCTAATAAACTGATGTTGACTGGATCCTTCAAACCTTGCTTGATAAAACAGGTAATATTGATAATGTTGCTGCCGACACCAAAGATGCTGATTGCCTGACACAACACCGCGAAAAGAAACCAGTGGAGAATACGTGTTGTGTCATTACTTATCAGAAAATGATTTTTCACATCTGAACTCAAATTCACAGGAGTAGCTGATATATTTAAAACACTTTCAGTCATTGTTGCTACGCAATGTGAGTGCGTCATAAAGCAGCCATCTTAGATCATGCAGCTAAAAGATATTCACATCACGACAATAAATTATATAGCATTATTACCTTTTTTATTTGTTTTTGGAAGATTACGTTTCAGTTTTTAAACGATACGGTCATTTCTTTGAATAGCTAAGAATTGGACAAACAGATGTCTGTAAATGTGGGGAGGCCTAGCAAACAGTAGAACATGAGCTCCAAAAGTATCGCCTACATGAGAAGAGCAGAATGTCAGAGTGACCCTCTCCAACCTAGTTGAGGCAGAAACTGTATGGTGACGACAGAAGCCTGAGACGGACTGTCAGCTTTATAGATAGATAGATGTGGTTATTTGAGAGCGAACGACGAAGACGTAGAAACAAATGTCTTTGAATACTCATATTTTATGGAGCATAGACTAAAATGAAGTGTGTGGACGGCTTAGACGTGACTATTTATAAAGTTGTAAAACCTATTACATATAGGTGAACGTTGCTTATTAACTATGACAAATCATAAAGTTCATCTGGAAAACACATTGCGTCAGCAATTTACAAAAAAAAACCAAAAAAAAAAAAAAAAAAAAAAAAACTAGAGAATAAATGATCTGGACACTTCACTAGAACTGATCCTTATGAACTACCAATGAAAGCCTTACAAGGAAAATCTATCGCCAGTGCGCGGAGACGCCTGAAAAAAAAAACTGTTTAGACAGTGGTAACGAAATCCAGACAAAAAACTATTTATAGCAATTACAAACAGCGGCGGCTCTAAATGTTGGGGCCCTGAAGCTTGTAATCTTGGAGGGGTTCCTTTTATCATCTTCCTCTGTATCTCTGCCATGAAGAATGCCAAAGTTACATGTCAATATCTCAATGAAAGTATTATATTTGTACATCATGAAACAACTGATAAAACTGTCAACCACAAGGACATTTTGGCATTGTGCAAGAGAAGGAACTGGATTGGACATTAGAACTGTCACTCATATTAGTGAATTTTGTGGGGCCCCTGGGCTCCCTTGGTCTTGGGGCCCTGAAGCTCAAGCATTATTAACTTCATAGTCTATCCAGCACTGATTACAAAGGTGACACTGCTTTAATAAGAACCCAAAAAAAAAAGGAGAGAAAGCTATTACAGTGAAACATTACTGTATGGACGAAAAAAAAAAAAACAATGGAAATTGAGTCAGAAGGTACCAGCCTTTAATCGCTGTTTTTTTGTTTATGTCGCTAGTGCTTTATTCGTTCGTTATTTCTATCTAACAACTTTTCAGATGAGTCATGCTTTGAAGTTATATAACTTACTTCCTTTCTGAAGTGTTAAAACTATTTAGGGCCTAGTATTCAAGTACAATATGTTTATTTTGTGGTGCCGATTGAAATATGTCCTCAAACACTTTCTAAGATGTAGACTTTTAAAAATGTTGTACACATGTCCATGTTAACGTTAGCAGTTTTACACGAAAGTTGTATACTGCAAATGTAAACTTTACAAAATATGGCACGAACAACAATGATGAGACTAAACCGAGAGCGATCTGACAGCGCGGTGTTGATTACATTGAAACTTTATTACATTTCAGCAAGATGTAAAGATCTATAATTCTTGTATCTTTTAAGATATGTCTAACTCTGTTCTATCTTTTATGTGAACTGTGTTAAATACCATATTATTAGCTTAGTGAGTTTGAACGAAACGTAAATAATATACGTGTTATATAATGACTACACGTTGAACGTTTATTAAAAGGTTTCAACCTTTGCTTTTCTGACTCGGGTGCTATAAGATGTTATATACACATTAATCAGAAGTATCTATGGCCCATCTGTAATATCACACTTCGTGTAGATAAAATTGATATATAAACTCAATAATTTTGCAGAATACATAATTCTACAATTTTAGTAATTTATAACACTGTCATGTTCTTAAATCTATGAGGAAGACATCGGCCATACAGCAGAGTTGATCGCTAATTCATACTTTAACATGTCAGCATCAGGTTATTTCAGTCATAAAAAATAGTAATAAGCCAGTAAATTGTAATACATGTATGGTTCCTGTTACAAGCAGAACTGTTCTTATAAAACACAACACTAGAAAAAAGACAGCAGGGACGATTAGCTTTAGAAGATGGGTGGTTACAAACAGTAATAGGTAAATAACACTTTAGATTAAAGTTTAGTTTTTGTAATGTTGTAGTGGAAATCATTTCAAGTTGTAGTATCATTCGAATTTAAACGATTACATCTTGTAAGAGTTCCATCAAATCCTGGTACCAAAGGCACCAAATTAGAGGTATGTGACCGATGGGGTTGATTTTGGTCACGGTATCAAATAATGTGGACTCTCAGTTGATATATGTGGCTCCTTACAATAAGTCCCCAGGTTCTTTTTCTGGAATAAGCGTGGCCCTCCAATGATGTTAATGACTGGGATTGGTGTGATCGGTTGCTGATGAAGTCTTCTTTTCCACTTGTGATTTCTTCTTTGATCCTTAGCCGCCGACCGTCAAAGCAGTCAGTGGCCATCACGCCTGGTGGCGTCTTGTAGGGCAACAACAAATTGATTCCACTTTGCTCGGTTGGTGGCCATCCTTCGTACAGTGCCCCAACTTTGGTTCATTCTTTGCATGTCAGCCTCCACAGTCCTCCGCCAAGTTGTTTTTTGTCGGCCTCTCTTTCGTTTTCCTTCAGGGGTCCAATGCATAACTGTTCTTGTGATGGCATCGGGGTCTCTTCTGAAGACATGGCCAACCCAGCTCCAGCGTCTGCCAGCTATGATGGTGTGCATGTCCTCTTGCTTGTGACTTCACCATTAGTTTATTAACAAGTTGAACTCAATGTTCAAATACCAACAATAATAAATTTAGGGAAGGTCAATAGTCACTTTGAAAGTCAGTTTATTTTCTCACAAAAGTCATTCCATCATGGACAATCTTCCAGAGAAAACGCAGGATGCAAGTTTACAAATTCTTCAAATGAATATGTAGGAAACTTGTTGCAGTCTATTTTAATAAATAAACCTTCTGGTAAGTCTTCTATCATCAAACCCTCTTCCTCTGGGATTTGTACTACACAAGGTAAGTTCTCTGCTTTATCGTACGTCGATAATTTCTTCTTTTATATTAGCAAGTACCTCCACAAAGGCAGGCTCATGTTCTTCATCGATCATTAAAAATAGTTCACAGTCGTCATTTTGTTCATCAAAAATTTCAGTTATTAGAATTGCATTTGGCTCTGGGATATTGTCTACTTTTGAGTCATTGTCTACCTCTGGGTAGTTGTTTAGCTCTGTGACATTGTCTACCTCTGGGACATTGTCTACCTTTGGGTCGTTGTTTAGCTCTGTGACATTGTCTACCTCTGGGTCATTGTCCTGCTCTGTGACATTGACTACCTCTGGGTCGTTGTTTAGCTCTGTGACATTGTCTACCTCTGGGTCGTTGTTTAGCTCTGTGACATTGTCTACCTCTGGGTCATTGTCTAGTTCAGTGACATTGTCTGGCTCTGTGACATTCTCTACCTTTGGGTCAGTATCATACAGCGCTTCTTGTGTAGAAACATTACATTCTGGAAATACAGTTCCTTTTTTTTTGGAGCCAGTGTAATTGGTATCTTGTTAACGTCTTGTTAGCTTCTTATCTCTTGATCTAATAACAATGTTCAGTTCAATTGCGATAAGTAATGGTACTTATTACTTATGCCAAGTCTTTCTGTCACGTGCCATCAGCTTGAGGTCATTCCATGTTTTTTCGTGATCTTCACGTGTGTCTCCAGTTATCTTCTCACCGTGTTTCTTGGTATCCCTCTCCTTCTATTACACTGGGAATTCCCGAACAAGAACTGCTTGGCAATGCTACCAGCAGGTTTCTTTACTGTGTGTCCTAGCTATCGTCAACGCCGTCTTCTCACGTCTTGTTCCATTTACACTCGTTTGGTTCTTGTCTAAGATGTAATATTAGCTTTTATTGTTTTACTTTTTAATTAAAACACACTTTTGTCTTAAACTGCAATCTCGATTATATATGCTA
The DNA here is from genome assembly GCA_024509875.1 of Oreohelix idahoensis. Taxonomy (NCBI): domain Eukaryota; kingdom Metazoa; phylum Mollusca; class Gastropoda; order Stylommatophora; family Oreohelicidae; genus Oreohelix; species Oreohelix idahoensis. Next base: position 129,952 of record JAMPIV010005496.1, read on the forward strand.
CTTGTGTAAACAAATTTACAAAGAAAAGGATACCTTCTATGTTTAAATGCAAATCTAATTTAGTGTTTACTTTATTTTTCTATTTTTTTAAAATACAGGTCGGAAAAGGACGAACTTAAGCTTACACAAGAGACTAAGATCGAAATTGTTGCCGAATCCCTGACCTACAGTTATAGTTTTGAGATTTAACAAGTTTTACTTATATCTAATGTTACTTATATAATAATACTCAGATCCGTAGCAACGCTCTCAGATTTGGTTTGACCAATCTCTACACATTGTGTGCTGCGCAATATCTTTATTAGAATCGTATTGACACCTCTTTTTCTAGTTTAACTTACATAGAGCTGTATTTTATATGTTGAGAACCATTGTGGTACTTTTGATTTAAGAACGAAAAAATGCGGGGACGATAAACAGATACTTTCATGCAGCCAATGCTCATCGTTTTAAGGCACAACGTTTAAATAAATTCAGTAAATTTACTTCTCTGATCATTAGCATCAAAGGAACGTGTGAACTACTTAAATTCCATACTCCATAAATGGTTAAACTCTTTGTGTTGATGGAGTGATATTTGGAACCAATGGAGTGATATATGGAACCGATGGAGTGATATGTGGAACCGATGTAGTGATATATTGAACCATTGTGACACCAGATCAAAGAATTCGCGAGAACTCCTGCTGTTGTATAAGTGAAGCTGTCATGATGGCAATAAAATAGATTTGCATTGCAAGAACAACAACAACAACAATCATATTCAACAAAACGTTGAGTTTTTTTTGACTAATAATGTTACTGCGACTGTTTTACTACTGCCGCTGTTGCTAAACTAGTTTTAAATAAATATTAGACAAACATAAAGGCGTTTTCGGGCACTCGTAAGAAATAAAGAAGTAGAAAGCTAGACAATAGAAAAACAACAGACGTGAATGGCTTACCCAGGACTCGAACCCAGGACCTTCCGTGCGACAACCCCGTCTAGCTATGCAAGCGAATCACACTATCCTCCCTGCCATCTAGGCATCACCAAAATGTGATGCTTCGATGACGGGTCATTAGTGCGACTCGCAACACATAACACCGGAAGTTTACCATGGGCAGTTCAGCAGTAGGCCTATTTTACATTTGTCTCATTAGAGACTAGAAGAACCAGCACGGTGCATTGATTGCACCTGCTATATTATATTGGCAAGGGAGATAAAGAAATAGAAATGTGATAAAGGGGTGTAGAGTTGCTAGAAATTACATGTGTATTTGATATCTGCTGAAAGAACGGTAAGATAATTAATGTCAGTGAGTCAAGCAAGAACTAGTTTTCTTGTTAAAGAAAACTGTAAAAAAGTTCATTATTTTTTACTCGTTCATATATGTTTAGTTTTTTAAGTATACGATAAATGTTACTTACTTACTTAGTCGTTCCCCTTCTACCGTGAGGTGTAGAGGTTTGGAAGAGAGAGCGCCAGACTATTCTATCGGCTGTCTTCCTCCTGGCCTTGTTCCATTCTAGTCCTCGGTCCTTCAAAGATTGTCTAATGTTGTCCTCCCAGCGGACTCTGGGTCGTCCTCGGGGTCTGGATCCTTGGCTCTTTGTTTCCCATGCTTGTCGTGGTAGCCGATCTTCTCCCATTCTGCAGACATGGCCAAACCATCTTAGTTGGGACTGTTCTACTTGGGTCTGTATGGGGTGGCATTTTAGGCCTTGACGTATCGTCTGGTTGCGTACCATGTCTCTTCTTGTTACTTCAACCACCTTCCTCAGATACCTCATTTCTGAGGTTTGGATCTGGCTTTTATGGGTTGTAGTCATTGCCCATGACTCGCATCCATATGTTAAGACTGGGACATAGGTGGAGCGGTATACAGCCATCTTCGTTTTTTTACCAACCTCTCTCTTGCTGAGGAATCCTCGATTTATGGCCTGAAAAAGTCTCCCAGCTGCTGCTTTTCGAGTGGCCATCTCTTCTTTGATGCCTCCCTTTCGGTCTATAATAGCTCCGAGGTATTTAAAGTGGTCGACCTGCTCCAGGACCTGTTCTCCCAGCTTAATCTGATGTCTTCTTTCTTCTCGTGATATCACCATGGATTTTGTTTTAGAGCTGCTTATGACCATCCCTCTCTTCTCCAGCTCTTCCTTCCAGACTTGCAGGTTGGATTGGAGATGTGCCTCTGATTTAGCAATCAGGGCAACATCATCAGCAAATGCCAGCTCTGAAATATAGACCTGTCTCATCTTCCAGTACCCACTGAATACTTTCTTGTTCTCTCCTTACATGCCTTGATGACATCGTCCATAAGGAGTATGAAGAGGTAAGGTGATAGGATATCACCTTGTCTTACACCAGTGGTGGTCCTGAACTCTTCTGACTTATGGTTTGCTGTCCTCACATAATTTCTGCAAGACTTGTAGAAGCTCTGTATAGCATGAATCAGAGGTGCTGGAATATTCTTCCTTGCCAAACAGTCCCAAAGTTTGCTCCAAGGGACCCTGTCAAACGCCTTTTCCAGATCTATGAAACAAAGATGGATCTCACTCTTATACTCAAGGGCCTTTTCACTCAGCTGTCTGAGTGTGAAGATTAGGTCTTGAGTACTTCGGTTTGCTCGGAATCCGCACTGGACCTCATCCAATTGTGGCTCAGCTAGGCGTCGGAGTCTCTGCTCTAGGATTCTAGAGTAGATTTTTCCAGGGACACTGAGAAGGGATATGCCTCTATGGTTTCCACACTGTCGATTGTCACCCTTTTTGAAAATTGGTGTTATGATGGCGATCTCCCAATCCTTTGGTATGGTCTTGTTGCACCATGCTGCCTGTAGGACCCTTAAGAGTAACAGGTCGCCTGATGCTCCCATGTACTTAACCATTTCTGGTGTTATACCATCATGCCCTGCTGCTTTGCCCATCTTGATTTTCTCCAGTGCTGCCTTCAGTTCTTCCATCTTTATGTCATCTTCATCACCATTGGTTTCCTCTTCTGTGCTAGTGGTTATCATTTCTGATGTTTTACCTTGCTCACCATCAAGGAGTTCTGAGAAATATTCTTTCCATCTTTCCATTACTTCCTTCGGGGCAGTAAGCAATTTGCCTTGCTTGTCCTTTATAAATTTGAGAGGGCATTGTTTTTCCTTCCTCATGTTCTTTAGGGTCTTATAGAACAATTTCTGGTTTTCTTGTGCATCTTTTTCTAGCTTTTCTCCAAATTCTTCCCAGGACTTCTGTTTTGCTGCTAGCACTTTGTTCTTTACTTCTGTTCTGAGTGTCACATATTCTCTATATTTTTCCATTTGTCCTGTTGTGTTTTTAGCTCCTAAGTATTGTTTCCATGCCATTTTCTTCTCTCTTATTTTCTCTTTGACTTCCTCTGTCCACCAAGGTGTCCTCTTTCTCTGGTTCCCAAGTCGGACTTCACCACATGCTTCTGCAGCAGCTGTCTTTATGATATCCTTGAATTTAATCCAGAGGGTTTCCAAGTTATCAGGTTGTTCTTCTGTGTTGCTCACCGATGCAGCAATAAGCCCCTGATATCTGGTCTTAATTTCTGGCTCTCTCAGCTTGTAGGTCCTAATGCTCATTTCTCCTGCTCGTTTACTTGGTTTCTTGCGTGATGTTGAGCAGTTCCTAGGCTGAGCAACTCTTTCAGTTGTTCGTTTGATTATTAGCAGGTAGTGATCACTTCCAATCTCTGGCCCCCTCCAGACTCTTGCATCTCGGACATATTTGAATGAGCTTCTCCGAACAATGGCATAGTCGATCACTGACTTCTCATTCTTTGTTGGTTCACATCTAGTGTATGCATGTATGCGCTTATGGGGGAACTTTGTGTTTGTAATGATCAGATTCTGCTCACTGCAGGATCTAAGGAGTCGCTTTCCATTGTCATTGAGAGTATCTTCTCCATATCTTCCGATAACTCCACCCCATCTAGCATGGTCATTTCCAACTCTGGCATTAAAATCTCCGAGCATGATAACTTCATCTAGGCAGTCATCCACTGTCCTTTGAAGCAGCTCGAAGAATTCCTCCTTGACCTCTGCTCTCTCATCCTCCTTTGGCCCATACACTATGACCAGGTTGACTATGGTTTCTCCTTCTTTTAGTTTCACAACCATAATGCGCTCTGAGACAAAGTTCCACCCCTTGATACTATCTTTTTGATTTTGGGCCACAATGCAACCCACACCCCCTTTAGCTATTTCGGATATGGGTACACCACTGTAGAGCAGCGTGTTGCCATTGAGATCCATGACTCCTTGTCCTTTTTTCTTTGTTTCCGTTATAGCCAGGATTTCTAGTTTTGCTTTCCTCATCTCTTCCACCAGCTCCTCTTCCTTCCCATTTATACTTCTTGTGTTCCATGTTCCATAAGTCGTAGTCCGTAGTCCGTTCCAGTTCGTCGCCTTTAGAATCAGTCCGGTTTTCTCTCTTGTGTTACTCGTAATCATGGTTTAAAGCAAACAGGTGATTGGCCTGTTGTGCCTTTGCATGGTGGAAGGGCTGCCTCCTTACGGCCTCCATGCAGGCCGCCCTCCTCTTTTTTCATCCGGGCTTGGGACCGGCATAGGCGGAGTTACGATAAATGTTGACTATTTAAATACAAAATTAACTTACTCGTGTGGCAGTTAGGGAACGATTTACAGTCAAAGGGAAGGAATAAGGAGAATTATGAATCCGAAGGTTCAGATAGAGTACAAAAAATAGATGCGCAAACAATGATGCGCATGACAGAGGTGAACGATAATCTAGTGAAGCACGCTTTCCCAACAGGCAGTTCAGAAGCGTGAGGCAGAGAGGGAATCCGCATATACGCGGGTAGCCATGTTAATGGCCGTACTCAAGTAGTTCAGGTGATAAATATTTCATGGACAAGAAGTAGTTTGGGTAATGATTAACCCGAAATATTGAATAGTGGGAATTCTTGTCTAGAAGGAGAAACGGTGTGAGTTAGATATTATTCAGAAAGGAGAAGGTACGTAGAGTGATTTACAATACATATAGACAGTAATCATATTCTTCAGTGAGGCAAGAGAAATTAACAACCCCGGAGAGGCCCGCTCCCATCAAGATAACCTGAACACTGAGAGGATATAAATAACAATAATCTAAGAAATCGTAAGGAAGAAAGAACAGAAATAGAGACTATAGCACCTGAATGATCACTGATGGTTAAAAGGTCAGAAGGTGTAGATTCGATACTGAACGAGAGAGAGAGAGTGAGGAAAGAAAGAACTTACATATTATATCTAGTCTATGATGGACCAAATGTGGAGGTCAGAGCAGACAGCAATGATCCTCTCATATGTAAATAAACAGTATTCAAATTACCATGGCGTTATCACATCACGTGCTGTGTTTGTGACTGTTGTGGTATACAGCATATCATAGCTAACCACAGAGGTAAGCGAACCTTGACAGACATTGCCATACATGATTCATGATATAACCACAAGCCTGCCACATATTATGATTTTGGTGCCGTAACCAACCTCTAGCAGCACACACACAATGTTTCTAAACAGTAGGTCAGCAACGAGGGTATATGCTGTCATCTCTCCTCGCTTCAGGCAGAAGACATAGATACGTTTAACGCTGTGACAAATTTCACAACCACGGACGACGGATAGCCATGATAATACAGAATAACACAGACAGAAGACACCATAATACATTTTCGGATCTGTGCCAGATCGCACCAACTACAGACGGCAGAGTACAACTCAGACAAAAGTCATATTTACGTTTTGATAACATGAAAAAAAAAACAGAGTGACAACAGTATAAGTTGTAAAGAGAGAATAAAGTGAGCAGTATCGGAACCAGCCAATCGAAAACGCGACCTTAGAAACCAAGTCGGAATTTCCTTCTTTCAAACCGATCTGCAAGAGAATAAGTCGCCACAACAAGGCAAAGTACGCCACACATTATTGATAAGTCTCTCTAGTTGATAACTCTATTTTCTTTGCTCATCATCAGTTGATAAATATAAGCTCACTAGAACATCACCAGAGCTACATGCTGTGTTGTTGTGTTGCTTGTGGTTTGAGTATGGAATGTCAACTCGACCTACGCAGTGGTGTGTAGACATAGATTGTGAGTATAATACGCGAATGATAAGAAGAGTTCGAGGTGTTGACAAATGGTCTTTTTCTCACACTCATGTATGGCTGGAAGTCATCGACACCAACGACTGTGTACCTTTGCTACAGTTTAATTGGACGTACACACTCGACAGCACGAATAGTGACAAATCACAGGTTGGCATAATACATCATAGTACAGTGGATAAATGGTCTTGCAATGATACATGGGCACTCATGTAGAATAATAGCATAATGGACTGTCAGTAGACAAGCACTCAGTATTGCCCATATATATATATATCATCTGAGTTTTACTGACAAAGAGCACGTCAGATTATAAACAACATTCAAGATGGCTTCTAGACCTAACCTCGTCTAGCGAAGATTCCTTGAAATAATATTCAGCACATATTTTTTCATGCAATCATATTGAAACCGCTAGTACTGGGTTCCTCATGTGTAGCAGTGATCTCTGGACTCATCAAGCGGTAATACGGGGGATCCCTTTCTCTTCTTGAAAGTCACAAAATCTTGGTATACAAGATGCCTTCTCGCGTGAGCTGTCACTCACGTTTGGATACAGATAAAGAATCTGTATTAAAGTTAGTCATTCATTAAATGTTCTCATAGCTCTGTAGATTCTATCATGATACAATTGACTTCATCATACAAGATATAGTGCTGCTAGGAGTGAATGTCATCTTCATCTAGTTAAATATATTCTCTCAGAAGTACAAATCGTGCCTATCGAAAAACGGTGGCTTCGTAAGAGAGTTCATAAGGAGAATCTTTTGTTACCTTGGTATCAGAAATATGATTCTGCCATTCCTTGGCAATAAGAAGAAACACTGGGGTAAAGCATACACGATAGGTCTAGACGACTATCACTTTCCCCATAAATACTGAGATCACTTTTTCCGGCGACAAGCCGCTACACAAAAATCACAGCCCCATCAGGACGAAGCCAAATCACCTCTCTAGCGACACATCCGCCCTTTGACCTTTCTAACGACAAAAGACCATATAGTTCGACTTAGATATGTAAAGATATACAGATATAAGACAGACTCGCCCTACCCAGACAAACAATACAAATAAATTCAGGCCATAGATACACTGAAGCAAGAACAACCTATTTCTACCCAAACAAAGAATAAATCGCAGTAAAACTGGATTCATCCGCGGAGTTCGATCGAAGTGACGACACTCCTTCAAGGGAAGTAACTCAATAATGACTTTTCCTTAAGCACTAAAAAGTATCTATTTTGTTTACAAAATATTTGCGAACATAACAAGCATACAAATGTATTATATTGTAAGATATCAAAGACTGCACGTAACAATTATACAATTCGGGAGCCGAGACCAACCTCAGTCAGCATTGAAAATCAGTCATTCATCAAGACAAAGTACAACACACAAACTGGTTGATGACAGACTTCAAGAACCACAGACGGCAGAAGAACGCAGATAGAAGGCAAAATTGCAGTTTCACAACATACGAAGAAAATAGTACAGTCAAAGTGTAAACAGAAGAAGCTGACAGGTTGGGAACCAGTCAACCAGAAACGCCAGCTCAGAAATCAAGTCAAGATTTTTTTTCTTCACGCCTTCCTGCACGAGAGGGGTTCGCAGAAACACAGCAGGTACAATATTCACTGTCCTGTAACGCCAAGTCGGGAAAATTGTTTTCACTCAAATCTTCCAGCACGGGGACGACTCATCACAGCAGACGTCAGGTCGAGGTGATTCGCTCAAACAAAGGAGGGTCAGACAGGTCATAGAGTGCAGTACAGTAACCGATTCACGGACAGGTTTGTGTGTAGCAAAACAGTACAGTTTTTAGTCCAGATGGTAGAAAAATATAACAATAGTGTTTGTTAAAAAGAAAAGTCGGTCGCGCGCGCAACATCGCGGCAAACGAGTACTCCAACGTAGAAGTCTTAATTAATTAGTTTAATTAGAATTTGTTGTATTATTAATGTTGTCTTATTACTGTTCCTATCATTATTGTTACCATTGTAGTGTCAGATAATATTAAAATTGTAACAGTGTATGCATAAAATTTGTTTTGGTAACCATAACATTGTTTTTCAATAAACCCAAGACTAGTAGAAAAATGTCCATTCATTTTCAGGAGGAAGTTAGTTAACCGTAGAAATAAGTAACTATTTTTCAGATTGTATGATGGCACAGGCCGAACAGACACAGTATAGCATGCAAGACAGTCAGACTTTGGCCCTCATAAAGACGATTACCGACACATTAGCCAAGGTAGACAACAGTGCTAAATACGCAAACATAAAAGGTAATGTTGACTTATTTTCAGGTGACCCACATGCATGCCGTAAGTGGCTCACAGACATTGATAAATATGCAATGTCAATAATTGCAAATGAATTGGAGAAAGTTAAAATTGCGATTTTTTTCATCTGTTGATCTGATCACAGACTTTATCAGAAGGCAATTAGACACATTACTTAATGAAAGAGATCTTCAAGCAGAGTCTAAATCGTACGATACGAAAGGGAAAGGACATTGTCACACTTGTGATAGAGAAAACAAGGACACAAATAAAATCCCAGAAACAGCTGCTGTACGAGCACACTGGAACACACTTAATAAAAGAAGAATAAGAATGGCGGTCAGGAATTTTGTGGGAGAAATTAGAAAAGGGAAACCCATAGAAATAAATAACGTCAACATAGCAAACCAACAGAAGTGCCAGATAAGAACACAGAACGGTTGGGAAATGAAGGTAGAACCGCTAGGAGTGTGGAGAAACATAATAGGATCTGGTCAGCAAAATGTCACAATAAAGGAAGAAGGTAATAGGAATAGACCATGGACAAGTCAGGTTAGGACAACAGTCCAGAAACAAGAAAACATACAGAGAGACAGGGTCAGCGTTGGTACACAAGAACCAGAAACAAATGAAACAAAGATGATTAGTGCCGGAACACAAACTGAGATTGATACTGTAGCGTCACACTTGGGGCCAGCACACAATGAGAAAGACGTCATGAGAGAAAATGAAACATGGTCACATGGGTTAGACAATACGAGAAAGTCTAAGATTCCACTCAGTGTAAAAAGGATGAACCAACAAACGGTTAAAGAAGTAGTGATACCACAGCATATGGATAGCATCGAGGTAAACAATAAGAAGTAAGATGAACCGATGCAGTCGACCAGAGAAAAAAGTCGACAGACAGTTAATGAAGCAGAATATAGCAGTAGACGGAGATGGTCGTCAGAATCGGTGTCGACTGACTCAGACAGTGTAGTATCTGACGAGTAGTGACGGTAGTCACAGACACAAAAGTACTTATAGAAGAGGAGAGAATAGTAGAAGAAGTAAGGAAGAAGGGAGCAAAATGTGGAGTAGTTGTAGAGAAAGGGAGTTGTCAGTATACAATCTGGAGAAAATAATAGCGGACAATGCAGAAATGTGGATGCGACATGCAGTAGAACAATCACGCAGACTGAATGGAGGGGAGGCGGGATATAATCGACAAATTTGAAGACTCGGAGAAAAAGAAAGACGAAACAGGAGGGTGTAAGTACAGTACACGAAAAGTACCAGCTTGACATAGAATCAGAATTCGATTCGTCAAGTGGGGAGGATAGAGTTATGCACTCCGACGAATATGGATACAGGTCGGAGGAGCTCGAGCATAGAACGGACGACGAAGGCCGTAGAATTTATTGGCCGAAAAATGAGAATAGTGATCTTGGGCGTATAAATCAGATAAAGACGAAGGAAATTACCAAAATAATTGAACCAAGCATAGAGGAGTTGAAGAAGGTAATAGAAGCCACCATAAAGCGGCCTGATTTTAACTTCTCAAGAAGCATGGTATGGAGAGTGCTAGAGGAAAAGTATCTGTTACGTACATTTATTACCTAAGGGGGTAGTCTTCGGTCCTGCCAAATGTACGCACCAGTCTTAATATAGTTATATTATTTGTGCGTTCAATTGATTCACGCACTGACGTGCACAATGCAGTGTGAGTTGCTTTGGACGCACGGGTAACCTAGTTTAGGGATTGTGACGTCATGTTTTGTATGGGGCAGTACGGACCATGTTGATGTCCGTGGAATATTTCTTGTATTCGTGGCAAGTTAGTGGAAGCCATAATTTCTATTGATATATATATTGGTCTTCATGTCGAAGCCAATAGTGGAAGTATCATGTAAGTGTCGCCCCATTTCACATTGAATGTTTATTGATTTTAATTGAAGTATCAGGCCGCTCCTAGTTATGGTCTAGCGGGAATCCATCGTAGTATGTCATTCCTAGAATGGACAAACGGAGTCGATTGCCTTGTTTGAATTACCGTAGAGGGAGGATACCTACGAGGAAACGAAGTTAATTGATTTTGTATGCTTCACATGTTTTAATATGCCGTTTCGCCAATGCCAAAGTCATGGCATGGATTTTGGGAGAGGTTAGTCAACAGAAGACTCTAACCTGATTGTATTGCCGTGTATAACTTTGTCTGGATTATATATATGCTACATAAGTATTGTATGAAGAAAGTCTGGGAATTTTACGGGTATGATATCAAAGATTGATCCTTGAACATGAATCCGTTTACCACGATAGACGTCCTTGGAAGAAGGTCAACGGACTTCATTGTAAATGTATATTAGAGGGTAACAGAAGTGATCCTCAGCTCACTTGGATAGAAGAGGACTTGATTGTTGAAGAATCTCCAAGAATTTAAGAGTATGATCAGCAACTTTAAAGTATGACATTTGCATCTGTAATCTGTAACCATGATCGTCTTGTGTGTTCCACTCCGTATGTGTCACGTTAAATAAAATATATGTACAGTCATCACAGACTTGTGTGCTGCCAGTAAGTGACCAGTTAAATACTACTTGTTGGAGTTCGTTTTGAAGAACATTTTCTGACATTTTGTTTCTTTGCAACCATTCGCGTAATGAAGCTCTTTACAATTAGAATGAACGGACCCAACAGTATCATACACTTTCCAGAAACAAGAATTAAAATAGATATGGTTCTGACGAAAATGATAGATGACGCAAACATGAAAAGGTGGACAGGAAAGACAGAGCAGGCAAATCGTCATCGAAGTCAGACGAAAAATAAAGGAAGAAGCAAATATAGATATTGCTAAACAGATTTCGTTGGAAAGGCGTAGTGACAAGGAAGTCACTGTAGCGAAAATAGTGGAGTTTATGAGTAAGTGAAGTACAGGGGGGAGATGAGGGATAAAATGTCATGAGAAATGACGAGGATAGTATGTGAGAAGAAGAAGAGCCATAAGAGATGGCGAAATTAAGAGTGAGTAATTGAGATATTGGACGGTGAGGTATTAAGGGCCATGGGAGATGGCGAACACAAGAGAATCGCTTAGATAAATAAGTATGGGAAAATTGAGAGTCACGGAGAACTGACGAGGGTATTGAGAAGCCACAGAAAGGATGGCACGGACATATAGAAGAGATAGTTCTAGAAGGAACTTATGTAGAAGTGAGAAGCCATGGAATAAATGGGAAAGAGAGATTTTTTGCGGCAGTGGCCGAGTCTTATGAAGACTTTGGGGAGAAATCATATTTTCTTTTCTCCGTAATACATGAAGATAAAACAAATGTGTTGAGAACATTCCAGGGAGGGAACGAAAAACATATAAAAACGTTAAGTGCGGCGTTTATCAGACTACAAATGTGAGTCTATTGAGGATAACCCTCACCGAACATATACAACAGAAATTCAGACACGGGGAGACAGTGTTGTAGAAAATTAGGTCAAGTGACAGGTCAGCAGCAGAAAAATACGCAAGTAGGTCAAAGCGACAACGCGGTTTAAGATAGGTAGACCAAAGACGTTGAAAATATTTCCGCGTAGTAGACCAAGGACAGGAGTCTAGTTAGCAATGGGTGGATAGGAGGATGGCAATTCAGTGGTGCCATGATACTAAATGGCTCACGCCATCATGAACTATGTATATAGGGAGACATGACAGAAGACATGTTTGGCTTTATACGAGAGAAGAGGAAGGCCAGACAGTTCACACCATGTGTGTGGTGACAGAAGATAATACGATATGAGTAATTTACATGTATGCCAATAGGAGTGACTGGATGTGTAAAAGGAAATAAACTTTGTATGGATAAGTACAAAGTTGGCAGAATGTGAGTGAGAAAGACAAGTGTCAAGAACAGTCATAAATGTGAAGAGGAAAGGTCACTTAAGAAAAGTGACGGAACAAAAGTAATTCCTCAGTTTTGTTATGATAATATGTTGTAACATAAGAAAATAATGACATGTTAAGTTGTATGAAAAAAAGTAAAGAAATGAAGACTACTACGGAAGGTGAAATGTATAACAAGTCAAAAGTATGTTTTTGAAATCATGTAATATGAGGAGATAGGAGAAAATGCAAAGATGAGTGGTCATAAATGGGAACGAGATGTTGGTGAATGTACGTTCTCAGTACAATTTAATTGTGTTGTGTAAAGGGAAATTGTCCTTTGGCACAGATAGTAATTGGTAATGTGCTGAGCTAGGGTTGTAACAGCACATTGCTAAGGATATTGTTTTGTTTTGATACATAGTTAAGTACAATAATGGCTGGTACAGTCATTAACATAAATTTTTTCTCCTACGGATAAATAATTTATTTTTAGGGGAGAAAGGGAGATAATGGGGCAGTTAGGGAACGATTTACAGTCAAAGGAAAAAAAATAAGGAGAATTATGAATGGGAAGGTTCAGATAGAGTACAAAAAATAGATGCGCAAACAATGATGCGCATGACAGAGGTGAACGATAATCTAGTGAAGCACACTTTCCCAACAGGCAGTCCAGAAGCGTGAGGCAGAGAGGGAAGCCGCATATACGCGGGTAGCCATGTTAATGGCCGTATTCAAGTAGTTTATGTGATGAATATTTCATGGACAAGAAGTAGTTTGGTTAATGATTAACCCGAAATTTTGAATAGTGGGAATTCTTGTCTAGAAGGAGAAACGGTGTGAGTTAGATATTATTCAGAAAGGAGAAGGTACGTAGAGTGACAGTAGTCATATTCTTCAGTGAGGCAAGGGAAATTAACAACCCCGGAGAGGCCCGCTCCCATCAAGATAACATGAACACTGAGAGGATATAAATAACAATAATCTAAGAAATCGTAAGGAAGAAAGAACAGAAATAGAGACTATAGCACCTGAATGATCACTGATGGTTAAAAGGTCAGAAGGTGTAGATTCGATACTGAACAAGAGAGAGAGAGAGAGAGAGAGAGAGAGAGAGAGAGAGAGAGAGAGAGAGAGAGAGAGAGAGGAAAGAAAGAACTTACATATTATATCTAGTCTATGATGGACCAAATGTGGAGGTCAGAGCAGACAGCAATGATCCTCTCATACGTAAATAAACAGTATTCAAATTACCATGGCGTTATCGCATCACGTGCTGTGTGTGTGACTGTTGTGGTATACAGCATATCATAGCTAACCACAGAGGTAAGCGAACCTGGACAGACATTGCCATATATGATTCATGATATAACCACCAGCCTGCCACACTCGTATTGGTCCCATGCTAAGTCCGTGGTAGTACAATGGGTGCATTGTATAAGATTTTTAAAAATCAAAGAAAGAAAATGATCTCTCGTTTTGGCGAGGCGCGTCTCGATCAACCATGCCGTTTATATTAGGGCGCATGTCCAAATATACAAGACCTTTAGGTCTCGAGAATTAGTTATGTGTTGATTACTTTTTTTTTAATGTAAAACTTTTGCCTCGTTTTGGCGAGGCGCGTCCCGTTGAACCTAGTCGGTTATATTTTTTCCCCCTCGCATGAGGTCGCATATTTTTTTCCTCGCATGGGGTTGCATTGGCACACGCCCGATCCCGGCCCTGGTCAAGACACATGTCCGAACACGAAAAAACCCAATGACACATGTGTCACTGTAGCGATCTTCTGTGTTCTCACGCAAAGGACCTAATGACAGATGAATGTCACTGTACTGATCCCTTGTGTTAAGACACATTGATCTTAGCCAAAGGTCGGATATTAGGGCGCATGTCCAAATATTAACGACCCTTAGGTCTAAGGATATTATGTGTTGATTATGAATTTTAGATCAGTACACATCAAGAAGATCAAATGAAAAAAAAAATCGAGTTTAGAAAATTAGCATAACGGCGGTAGCCGACTGTTGGACCTTGCTGAAAGGGAGTTGAAATATGATTTGTGGGGTTTGAGGCAAAGGGAATTACATCTTTCATTGCGCCTCTTGTGAAAAGTAGTGGTTTTAGGAACTCATGTGTTAAAGAATATGGTTTCAAAAATTTGCATAACGCTATTACAGTAACTTAGTGGCTATGACATAGTCTTATTTAGCAGAAGGCGAGAATTTGTAATTTGTCCCTTGAGGCTTTAAGTGAGTTGTTGTTTTCGAACAGTGTAAAGGAAGCAGGTTTTGCACGTGAGTTTGAGTCGGAGTGAGTGAACGATTCGTGACAGAGTTTGAGTTAGAGACGTGGTTCATAATTGTAATTGGGAATCTAAGTTAAAGTTATAATCAGTTCAGATCCAGAAGCGTTAGGCGTAAGTTGAGGAAAATAGGTTCTCTCCCAAGGTGTTAAAGACTGAGATATGACAAGCGATATTAAGGGAAGCCACCCAGACAACATGCCAATGAGTTGGTTGCTTCTGTGATGACAGAACGATGCAATGTTGTCTAGCTCCTTAATCGCTTGGTACGCCATCATGATAGTTAGCAAAGCTGATTCAGCAGTTCGTAGACAGTTTCACAAGATTCAAGTTGTGCTCGTTTTCAAGATTTTACAAAACGACCATGTAAGATAAACTGTTTTGAAATCAGTGGAAGACATTAGACAATAGTTAATATTCACGAGTGGTGTGATCGATAGACATTTTGCTAGAAATTATCACCCCTGGCGGTTTAGGACAGTCGTATCATAAAGATACACCAAGTGTTCACACATAGACTCGAAGTTAGAACATCGTGAAGATAGGAGACTCGAAGTTAGAACATTGTGAAGATAGGAGACTCGAAGTTAGAACATTGTGAAGATAGGAGACTCGAGGTTAGAACATTGTGAAGATAGGAGACTCGAAGTTAGAACATTGTGAAGATAAGAGTACGATAGAGCAAGTAGAGTAGAACTAAAACATCAAGCACTGAGATAAAACATCATAACAGTAACCGTTAAGTGACAACAGTGGTTCTCAAGCCATTTACACTTAGACTACTAGATTCAGTAGACAAATAGAAGCATTGACAGTATCTAAAGAATATGGGGAATGAAAAGGACAACGTGGAGAATTTCGACTATGACTATGAGAATTTCGCTGTATAAAATTTACCAGCCTCAAGAGGAAGGTTAGGCAGAACATCCCTGTAAAGTGGATTTTCAGTTGTAGTAGGGGTGATGGCATAACGCGAATGGTTTAAGTTCTGGCATATAACGATTAAACAAGTCCCAACCGTCCACCATTAACATAGGTACAATTCAGCAAGTAATGTCAGGATGCAATTGAAGGCCATTTCATCACATTTAATAACATTCTCCATATTCGTGTGCATGCAAAGTATATTGTTGCGTAGAATACAATTCTTCGTCCGTCAGAAGTCAAAGCATGCATTTATATATGAATAAGCTTGACTGTTTCAACTTTAGATCAGTCCACGTTATGACTTGATCGAAGTCCTACGGCAGGTTAAACATTCTGAAGACATCTTCGTCTTGATTTATAAAACTCGATTGCATGACTTACATGAGAAGCTGCAAATCGTAATAGCCAATAACATAGTGGCGGCCAGTCTCGAACAAATAGCCACGGCATTAATTTCTTGAAAAACCTCCACTGCTTGGGAGCATCACTTAAATACGTCCTCTCACTTCAACGAATACTTGAGAAAGGCCAGAAATATAACGGCTGTCCTTTACCAGCAGACGATGCTTACGAGACATAGTTAAAATTACGTCATATCGTTACAAAAAACTGTGGCTTTCAATAATAGTGTTTTATTGTACAAAAATGGTGCTAATACATACAGATGTATCTCTGAAGATAATGGAATACGCCTGTGTGCAAAAGCATTACGCAACATTACCCTTCACCCTGAAAGAAAAAAGAAAGAAGGTTTTTTTTTCCGGAATTGAAACGGACAAAATGTGACATCAATACATAGTCATAATGTAATACTTCAAGGTTCATAATGGGTACATGACATCAAAATGTGTGCATTGACTGTATTGAACAAATAATGTGCCTGGTGTGCGTTTTCATTAACTTAGTTTTCTAAAATCGATACATAGTCTAATGCTTTTATATTTTTTTCTAATAATGATCACGGGGAAAGCATATGAAGAGTTTGAAGGTTCTATGATACCTAGACGTACCATATCATCAAGTTCTTTCTCAACTTGATCTTGAAAATGTAAAGGTATGGGGTATGGTCTCACCCGAATAGGACGGTGATCCGTCAAAATGATATCATGAGTGATAACGGATGTGCGAACTGGGATGTCTGTAAGAACATCCTTGAACGACTGAAGAAGATTAAAAACTTGTTGTTTGTCGGATGACAGATCCAAACAGATAGTCACATCTTTCCATGTCTCAGTAGCCTGTAGATTCACGACAGGAAGGTTCATAGGTAAGTTTGAAAAGGAAGATTCCACTTCTTGGATGACTGATAAGGAAGAAAACTGATTAGGACGACGAGTAGGTTCGTCAACTGCATGAAAAACTGATTGAAGATAATCAGGTCGAGTGTGGAATTCTTTCAACTTATTTATGTGGAAAGTTTTGTGTTTACATTTAACATCAAGTGCATAATCAATACGTTAAATACGTGAAATGACTTTGTAAGGGCCACTCCAAGCAATGAGTAACCTTTTTTTCCTTTCTAGGGAGAAAGTACGAAAGCTTCTTCACCAATAGAAAGGTATTAGTCGTTTATAACGGTTTTGAAACTGACAAGCTTTTTCTTTGGCAGTCTTAGAAGTTGTTGCCAGCTGACAAGCGTCAATATTTATACATCGTAGATTGACGACGTACTTGTAAGATGTCTGGTGACCTGGGTGATCCTAGATTCTGGAAACAAATCTATTAGCAATTACGTGTCGTAAGTAGGGCTATCTAATATAGTAGTCTGACTCATGTCAGAACCAAAGGTTAGGTTTATGTTAAGAAAGATTATTATGTATATTACATGTTGGCATCACTTAGGTTTGTTAGCAGTTTAAATTCACGCGGTAACATATTTATCTGAAGTCAACATGATGTATTTGCACTATATTATATTGTAAGTGAACGCGATTATATGTAGGCGTCACTGGGAAAGGATGACGTAATGAGGTGCTACGCCAATGTATGCAAACGGTCTTTCAGGGCCTTTCGTCGTTTGAATCGGTCTGAGTAAGACGTGGATTATTATTGCTCCCAAGTTGTTGAAGTTTACAGATCTCCTACGTGGCTAAAAGTATTGCGAAGTTCGCCACTTTGATTCTATACGATGCAGTATTTGAGCATCCTTTATTGATAAGCATTTTGATGAAGAAGAAAGTTCAGGGAGTATATTTATAATATTGCCATCGCCAGAACGCTACCTCCCTAGATCTCACACGGTCACTATTTTGGCTCTAGTGTCTGGTGTATGATGTACCTAGTGTCTAGGGGAGAAATGAAATGATGGTACACAACACAAAAAACACTTTAAGTTTCTATGAGGAAGTGAATAAAACCTGTGGTTAAGTTTTTCTTTAAATTTGATAATTTTTTGTACAATTTATTTTGCCTGTCCAGTCATATCGTTTGGACAGGTCTTTGAAAAACGAGAACAAGATAGTTTACATAAAAGATTAACTAAAATTGTGTGGACAATCTGCCCAAATAACTACAAAGTTAATATACGTCTTTCCTGTTGGAATGTTCACAGCTTACACTTTAATCATCTAATAGGGAGAGTCACTGTGTATGAGGGGCTGTATTATCATCATACCCCATCAACTTCCTGAGTATGATTTGAAATACCAGTGTTTATTTAAAACGAAATTGTCAGATATACCCAGGCCCTTAATACTCCTCTGTTCACAAAGTTCCAGACTCATTTTTTTTAAATTTAATAATAAACTTACATACTAGTTGGTTCTATCTCCTTCAAAGTAGTTCCCTTGTGAGTGTACACACTTATTCCAACGTTCCTGCCACTGAAGGAAGCACCTCTGGTAGTCACTTTGCGGAATAGCCCTCATTTGTCTCGTCGCGTTGGCTTGAATCTGCTCAATGTCATCGAATCTACGACCTTTCATTGTTTTCTTAAGTTGCAGGAACAAGAAAAAGTCACACGGAGCAGGATCGGGTGAGTATGGAGGATGCGAGAGCAATGGAATGTTGTGTTTCGTCAAAAATGCGTTTGTGGTGACAGACCTGTGTGCAGGTGCATTGTCATGATGAACAAGTCAATTGCTTGTGCGCCACTTCTCAGGGCGATGTCTGCGCACAGCGTCGTGGAGGCGTTGCAGGACTGTTTTGTAGAATTCAGCATTGACACTCTGTCCTATAGGGACGTATTCATGATGCACCAGGCCATCAATGTCGAAAAACGCTATTAACATGGTCTTGACATTGGACTTGACCTGTCGTGCCTACTTCGGCCGAGGAGAGGATTGCGTTTGCCACTGGGAGGACATTTGCTTTGTTTGCGGGTCATATCCGTAAACCCAGCTTTCATCACCAGTTATTATCGAGGACTTGAAATTTGTGTCTCATTTTTCTATCTCAAGGAGGTCAGTGCAAATGGACAACCGATTGTCCTTCTGGTCCCCCAGTCAGATGGCGTTCCACGAGTTTTGCTGACACCCGTCTCATGTGCAAATCTTCAGATACGATTTTATGGCACGTACCAATTGATATTCCAATATCATCAGCAACCTCTCTGATAGTCAGACGTCGGTCAGCGCGTATCATTTCTTGCACACGTGCTACGTACTCGTCGGTGTGGGAGGTGGAGGGTCTCCCTTGACGGGGGCCATCTTCAAAGAATCGGAGTCCACTATTGAAACGGGAATACCACTCAAATGTTTTAGATCTACTTAAACAGGACTCTCCGAAAGCTGTTTGCAACATTTCGAGAGTTTCGGAACCAGTTTTTCCTAGACAAAAGCAGAAATCCATGCACACACGTTGTTGAATTTTGCCGTCATTTTTTGAAACGCGACGAGCACTACTACGTCACATCCGCTTATACGCTACCACACAGCGCATGCGCGAAATTACAAATTTCAGGTTTGGTACATATAGTGGCACGTATTTGACACGTGCACTATGTTAATATCACCTAGCTCCTTATAACGGTTTTCCGGATAAAAAATGAGTCCCGGAACTTTGTGAACAGGGTGGTATATCACCTGGGGTTTCTTGTTGAAAGATAAAATAGTGTGTAGTTGCAGAAATATCGATATCACATCACACGCCCAAGCTCCTGCTGTTAGCTCTTGACAGCATACATGAATTTCCGGAGACTTTTTGGCGTTATCGTCACTCCTCAGGTTTCCTGTTACCAGCTGGCAACAGGAAACAAAACCTCTGCAACAAAAGGACACCCTGGCCTTTTATATCTGATCACTTTTGGTATTATTTATTTCCCTACTGTGATATGGGGTCAGCCTCGCGTGCATTTCAGGTGCACTCGCCCCTCGTTTTTCATGACTCCCACCTTGCTGTGACCACACCTCAGGACCCTATGGCAGATACGCCCCTGTACATTTACATAGTTTTCCTCAATTATATAATGTGGGGTAACCACTTTTTCTTTTATATACTTTTCTTTTTCTTTTTAAATATAAATGCTTCAGGCATGTTTAACAGTGTTCATGGAACACGGAGGCTTACTAATATATCCTAATACAATAATATTCAAACATAATCATGACAACATACATTAGTTAGATACATTTCAACGTGAGGACTCAACAATGTATGCTCCCGGCACGTCCTTCACTTTTTCCCTATAGCAGTATCTAACTTTGGTAATGGGATTAAACATATTAAATTCATAAAGCATTCTTACCACAAATCAAGAAATATAAACAAATGACGCTCACTTGCAAAGAAATGGCCTCCGTTTCTTCTGCTCCGTCCAGACTGTGAAATACTTATTTAGTTATTTAATTTACTTTTAAATTTATCACAGCTGTTCTCAGCGTATCTGAATAAAATTTACTGTTCAACTGGCAATGAATAGTGAAAGCTTTTTGCTAATATTTACTAGCACTGACCAATTGAAAGCTTGCGACCACCAGAATTCAAATGCAGTTTTTGAAACACAAAATTAATTCCAAACATACTCTGCGTCTGGTAGTCGATTGGCCAGTCTGCTTTAGTTATGCCAATACAAAACGATGTTAGTTTTTGGTAACAATTTTCCTACCGCTCCCCTCTCCTCCTATACTCTTGTTACCCAAGCGAATTTGAATTTACCTCAATGCCTCCCTTCTAAGCCGGTGTCCCCACTAACGTTATGAAAATCAAGCAGGAACAATAGTCTGTCTGGTCGTGCGTCCGTAGACATTTTGTATTTTCTTAATAACTTGGCTAATACTGGGACTATCATATTATTTAAAACACATTCTTGCTCAGTGGACTCTAAGCTATACTACCATATGATTTTTATGGTTAGATTCATATTGGTTTAGATTTTCAATTTTTGTCATATTCCATCGTCAAATAAAATTTTACACAAGACGGCCATCTTCCCCTCTCGCTAGCATGTATTTTTCAAATAACTAACTTGTTTTTGTGACGTCAGAAACATTACCGCGAGGAGGCAATAAAATTGTCTGCGTTTTTGCTTCTGTTGGCTTTGTCGCAGTGTGTATATATGCATGGCAGAATGTGTCAAGCGAAGCGGGGTGTTGACGTGGTGGGTTAAGAATTGGCGTTAATAATTTGTATTGTATCGTGTAACACTACCAAAAAATGTAAGGATTACTACTAAATTTTGCGTTAAAGTTCACAGAATACGTTAATTCAGATAGTTATTTTGCGGCACACTTCCGCAAAATCGTTAATTATAAGTCTAGGCTGCATTGTGTATGCAGCAGATCTGGCAAAATGTTAAATATTGGTAGTACGTTTTCGAAACCGAAACTAAAACGCGTGTTAGATTTTTACCGTGGGATCGTTCTATAGGCTTTAGCACTGCACAAATTTCAGCGCTATGCTGGCGTGTGAGAGGATCACCGTCAAACACAATAGGGCGGGTTTATTTATTATCATTTTATGACTAAAATCTTACTGAAATGAGCGATTATTCTCGCAGATTTTACTACACACCTCCCATCCTAAAACATGCAATCATTAGCAGGTTATAATCTGCGAGATAACTTAGCTCAATGAAGTCTTACGCGTTTTTCTGATCTTCCTCATAAGGATGTCTACTCAAAAAGTCTCCACCTATGTTCTTAGGGCCAGGAATATATTCTATCAGAAATGAGTATGGCTGCAATAATAAAGACCATCTCAAAAATCTGGAATTTTCATGCTTTGCCTGTGACAGGAATACGAGTTTTGAATGATCCGTTTGGATCACAAATGTCCTGCCATATAAATAAATCTGGAATTTCTTTATAGCCCATATCAAAGCCAGACATTCCTTTTCACTTGTTGAATAATTTTTTCCGCCTTGTTCAACTTGCGGCTTGCATAAGCGACTGGGTTCAATTCCCCATCCTGTGAAGAGGACCTTTGCAACAATGTAGCGCCTAGGCCCACATTGCTTGCGTCACTTCTCACGATAAATTCTTGAGTCAAGTCAGGCAATTGCAACACTGGCCTGCTTGTGAGTTTTTCTTTTAACTCCTGGTAAGCCAATTCACACTGTGCGGACCAATTTATTGTATCAGCTTGACCTTTGCGAGTTAAATCCGTCAGAGGAGCACATATAGAGTTAACATTTTTAATGTACTTTTGGTAGAAACCACACAATGACACGAAAGATCGCTCATCTTTCTTTCTTTGTGGTCTAGGTGCTCTTTTCAATTTTTCCAGATTCTTGGGATCAGTGGTCATGCTGCCCTGATGTACATTATGTCCCAGGAATTCCAACTCTTTACAACCAATACAACATTTTGTTGCCCTAGCGGTTAAGTTAGCCTCTCTGAGTCTATCAAACAGCATATTCAAAGAGGTAACGTGTTCCTCAAATGTTTCTGTAGCAATGAGGATATCGTCCATAAAATTCGAAATACATGTATTTTTCAGGGGATCCAGCAATTTTCGCATCATCCTAGAAAACACACTCGGGGCATTTTTCAACCAAAACGGTAACATGTTGAACTCATAATGACCTTCCGAGGTGCTAAAGGCTAAATAAGGTCGAACCTCAGGCTTTACTGGAATTTGGTAATAGCCTTTGCTAAGATCCACCTTAGAAAAATATTTTGCCTTGTTCAGCCTGGCAAATAGTTGAGTAGTATCAGGTAATGGATCCACCTGACCTTCTGTGACAGCATTCAGTTTCCTGTAATCTATGCACAGTCTATGTTCTCCCGATGGTTTCCGCAACAAAACCATACAGGAACTATAAGGAGACTCACTGTGAGAAATAATCCCTTCTTGTAACAAATAATCAATCTCCTCTTTCAAAGCTTTTTCCTTGGCGAAAGGAATAGAATAGGGCCTCATACAGATAGGTGCTGGGTCTAGTAGTTTCATATCATATTCCAACAAATTTGTGTGCCCTGGTTTATCCGTTAACACATCTGTATGTTTCTCAAGGACCTTTTGAACCTTCTCCTTCTGTTCTTTTGTCAGGTGATTACTGATCTTCACCTGTGCAAACGTTTCACTGGGTTTCAGAGAATATTCGAATGAGGAGAGAGGGTCATTTTTCATTTCGGTTGCAATAGACAAGGCCAATAGGTGTGTTCCTTCCTGGATTTGTCTGTCCAGATATTTCTTCAAAAGGTTCACATGATAGACTTTTTCCTTTCCCTTTTTGTCTATCTTATAATTTGTTATGGATACCTTTTCCAAAACTGTGTATGGCCCTTGCCATCCGATCTGAAGTTTATTGTTGCTGCCTGGCAAGAGAAGAAGCACCTTCTTCCCTACAGCAAGTTCCCTATCCTTAGCTTTTTTATTATAATAAGCAGCATGCTTTTTCCTAGCTTGTCTCAAATTATCATTTGCCAGTTTCCAACTAGTTTTTAAACGAGTGGTCAGTTCGTTCACATATTGATAAGATGAGGTAACAGTCTCCTCTGCCTTCTCATCTGTCCATGTCCTTAACAAAGCTTCGAGAGGACCTTTTATTGGCCTCCCAAATAACAGAGTTGCGGGTGCCATTCCGGTTGAGTTATGTGGTACTTCTCGGTACGCAAATAATGTGGCGGGCAAGTAGTGGTCCCACGTATCAGGTTTCTCATGTGCCAGCTTTCTCAGGATAGAAATGAGAGTCTCATTGAACCTCTCTACCTGGCCGTTCACTTGGGGGTGATACGGACTACAATGAAAGTGTTTGGCTTGGAACAACCTGAAAACCTCTTCTGTTAGTTTCCCCTTGAACTGAGAGCCATTATCAGTCAAGATTTGATGCGGGAATCCTAACCTTGTGAATATCGTAAGTAATGCCTCTACCATATGTTTCGAATCGATTGATGACAGGGCTACCGCCTCTCCCCACATAGAACAAGTGTCTACCAGAGTAAGGATGTAACTGTTCCTCCTCTTGGTCCGAGTGAGAGGTCCCACAATATCCACTGCAACTCTCTCAAAAGGGGTTCCAACAATGGGCATTTTCCAAGAGTTGCTGGAGCAGTCCAATGCTTTGGAGCTACTCTCTGGCATTCGGGACAGGATTTTACATATCTCTTTATGTCTTCCGTTATCCCTGGCCAGAAATAATGACAAGCTATACGCTGTCCTGTTGCGCTAATTCCCATGTGACCACTGAAGGGGATAGCATGACCTAACTCCATTACTTTTTCCCTATATGAATTGGAAAGGACCAGCTGTCCGTGACCAGCTGAACCAGTGCCGGCCTTCCTATATAGCAATTTATTCTTCATATAGAGTTCTCCTTTATTAGGAGGAGTATGGCTCTTTAAGAGTTTCTTATAACACGGCTTCAGTGACCTATCTTCAGCCTGTGCCTTCCTCATCTCCTCTGGATGAGTATTTATAGGTTCATCTTTTTCCTTTCTGGATTGTGATCGGGTCTGGACTGCTGCCAGGACCACAGGTCTCTTGGGATTTCCCAAGTAGACATAACGACACTGCTGCTCTGATTATCCCTTCCACATAGCGAGTTTTCACTGTTATCCTTGCAATGGGAAGTTTCATGAGTGGTAGGTCCTTGGTCGCCCCTTGTACCTCCACATTTTTTTGGTATACTGATCTGGGTTCACCAAATGCGCGTTTACGACAGCATCAAAATCTAGACCTGTATCATAGAGACACCTAATGGTGACCTCATTGCATACAACATCCTCACAAACTGGGGCGTGATAAGGTTCCTGCTGTCCAGCAGGTTTGTCCTTTACTTCCTGGTTCCCCCTTCTCATAGCAGCACATCCAGAAGGTTTACTTTTACAGAATTCGGTGTTATGGTTGTCCTTTCTACAATGTTTACACCACCTCTTTCCTTGGTTAAAAGGTTTTCTTTCATCATTCTTTCTGTCATTGACATGTGAGGTTTTATTTTTAAAATCATTTCGAGGCCTATCAAAGTTCTGCTTACTTCTGTTGTCATATTTATTATGGTTTTGAGGAGCCTTATACTGATCTACTGGTTTTTTCTTAATACCAGCTACCTCTGCCTGGGCTGCCTGATACCTCTCTGCGACATTTATGATCTCACCCAGTCTCTCCGCGCCCTGTTCCATGAGAAATTTTCTCATGTCTGGAGCCATGGACTCTCTCATCTGTTCAATATCATCTCTTTGAGATCTTGGGTTTTCCCCAAAGAAGCCCATTTCTCCATATACGTCTCCACCCGGGCGGAGAACTGGTGATAGGTCTCACCCGACAGTAGCCTGGCATTCCTAAATTTCTTTCTATAAAACTCTCCGTTCTTTTCGTATCTTAACAGAAGAGCCTGCTTCAACATATCATAGTTGTCTTGGTCATCCCTGCTCATTTTGGGAAAAAACTTCATAAGCTGTTCCCCGAAGACCCTGAGACAACTTTACGCCCCATTTTTCTCCTTCTAACCCATAAGTAGTGGCTAATATTTCGTATCTGCTTAAATACGAATCAATGTCATCATCCTTTTCCACAAAGTAATCTAAATGGAACCCCATGGCTGATGAGGAGGCCCCCTGGCTGGCAGCGGAGTCGGAAGTGGAGGGGCTAGTTCCATTTTCAGGAGCATGGCCTTGCAGTTCTAACTCCCTTAATCGTATCTCATGTTCTCTTTGTAATCTTTTTTCTTCCCTTTCTGCCTCCAATCTCCTTTCTTCTTTCTGTCGTTCCGCCTCCAATCTCCTTTCTTCTTTCTCTCGTTCCACATCCCTCTGTAGACATTTTTCCTCCTTCTCAGCTTCAAGTTTCTTTGCCTCAGCCTCAAGTTTCTTCGCCTCAGCCTCAAGTTTCTTCTCCTCTAACTGCAGCCTCTTAATCTCAGCCTCCCTATCAGCCTCTAATTTCTTAGTTTCCCTAGCATCTTCTAATTGCATTTTCCTTTCCTCAGCTAACCTATGTTCTTCCCTAGTAATAAATTTATCACATTCTGGGGTGACATAGCCAATTAAGATTTGACCCTCCATATTCATTTCTTTGGCAGTCTGAACAGCCGCAGATCGAAACTTGGCCAGATCTGCCATTCTAATGAATACAAAATGTTCTAACAAAGTTTCTAAATAAGTATAAATTTATCTAATTAATTCTGGGTTCTGACAGTTTCTTGACTTCCCAAATCTTGGGCAATAATGATTATGGGGATTCCCTGGGACAATTGAATGTTGTTTATGCTAAGACCCAGACCCCAATGTATGTAGTACTAGGAGAAATTCAAATGCACGGACAAGCCTACCAATTTAAGTTTGATTTTGCTGGGAAGGTTATGATGGTATCCTAAAAAAATGAAATCCGTGTATGTATTAACCGTGTGAGGTCAAGCACATGTAGGCCCCTGACTCTATAAATGATGATGATGAATTATGTGCAGGGAACCTAACGCTACCTCCCTAGATCTCACACGGTCACTATTTTGGCTCTAGTGTCTGGTGTATGATGTACCTAGTGTCTAGGGGAGAAATGAAATGATGGTACACAACACAAAAAACACTTTAAGTTTCTATGAGGAAGTGAATAAAAACCAGTGGTTAAGTTTTTCTTTAAATTTGATATTTTTTTGTACAATTTATTTTGCCTGTCCAGTCCAGTCATATCGTTTGGACAGGTCTTTGAAAATGAGGACAAGATAGTTTACATAAAAGATTAACTAAAATTGTGTGGACAATCTGCCTAAATAACTACAAAGTTAATATATGTCTTTCCTGTTGGAATGTTCACAGCTTACACTTTATTCATCTAAGAGGGAGAGTCACTGTGTATGAGGGGCTGTATTATCATCATACCCCATCAACTTCCTGAGTATGATTTGAAATACCAGTGTTTATTTAAAACGAAACTGTCAGATATACCCAGGTCCTTAACATATCACCTGGGGTTTCTTGTTGAATGATAAGATAGTGTGTAGTTGCAGAAATATCGATATCACATCACACGCCCAAGCTCCTGCTGTTAGCTCTTGACAGCATACATGAATTTTTGGAGACTTCTTGGCGTTATCGTCACTCCCCAGGTTTCCTGTTACCAGCTGGCAACATGAAATAAAACCTCTGCAACAAAAGGACACCCTGGCCTTTTATATCTGATCACTTTTGATATTATTTATTTCCCTACTGTGATATGGGGTCAGCCTCGCGTGCATTTCAGGTGCACTCGCCCCTAGTTTTTCATGACTCCCACCTTGCTGTGACCACACCTCAGGTCCCTATGGCAGATACGCCACTGTACATTTACATAGTTTTCCTCAATACTATAATGTGGGGTAACCACATTTCCTTTTTGATGCGTGATGCCATATGATGATGGATGGCATCCGCATGTCTGGTTTTGTGTAGTGTGTAGATGTGTTCAGTCAAAACAATGTTCATGCAACAATAACAGGGCAATCCACATAGGACGTCAGTAAACTCACGACGTATAAAGTCAATGAGTCTTGAAACAGCCGTTGACGTTTTTCTTCATTATTTATTGTGGACGCCACAGTGACAAAATGGTTACGCAAATGTGTAGGCACATCAAACAGTCATTATCACAGCAACATTCAATACAGCAATAAATGGTAGACAGCATTACAATGATGAGTCAGATGCATGTTATATTTCAAAGTGCTGTAAATGTAGTCAGATGAAAACTCCATCCTTTTCTATAACAGCCAGGAGATAACCAGATGTATGAGATCAGTTCACTCTCCTTAGTTTGACTTCAGCAAGACAGACACGTCTGCCGAAGTATAAATAATGTCCTCAAAAATATCCTCTAGATAATAAAGGTTTTCTAAACCTAGTTCATTTAACAAAGTAGCAAGTAATGGTCCTTGGTACATGCATCAACCGATGCAGTACAATGCAGCGACATGTGAGCTGGGAAAAAACATCTCGTGACGACGACTTTCGCAGACAGGCTATGAATCGAAATCGCTCACGACCCAAAATCAATAGAGTTAATGAAAATGTTAATTTACCTTGCTTTCAAGAAATACAGAAATATCACGCCTCCCGGCATGTGCAAATACACTAGAGGTATTATCTCGACTAAACGAAATATCCATAAGAGGACTACACATCCCTGACAGAACAAAAAAAAGCGGAGATCCCCTCTTCAACGAGGCATCTCTTTCGCCATTCCAAATCGCTCACCCCCACTAGTGGTGGGCGGAAACCGATCGACCAAACAACAAGACAAGTCATGCGCAGTCCAGCGCAAAAATGACCACAGCTCAAAAGTTAACTGCATTCGATACTAACGCGAGAAGACAAATGCTTACCGAGAAAAGTGACTATAGATTTCAAGCAGTTGTTGCCCTTGCGTTATAAAACAGATATTGAAATAAAACGATGTTGCGAGAATTTATCACGCAACATATCACCACCTCCTCCCGATAAAAAAAAAAATGTGGAACATATTTTTTTTTTTCAATATCAAAGAGCAAGCGATAAGCGGCTCAAAACGCACGAATTATGCGCTGATAATTAATTAAATTGCCAAACAATAGGCTAATTATAGAGTGTCTGGTGAGGATATACCTCAACAGAAAAATAAATATGTCTCAAAAAATATTCACATCGGGGAGGTGTCACCAACACACATCACGTTAGCATGTAAACACAATATACGTATGCAAGTTACTATAATCATCATTAAACAGCATACTCTAATATTGTCTTTAAAAATGGATGTACAAATCTGATAGGAAAATTTAAATAGTACATTCTTTGACATGTAATGACATAAGTACATAGCAAAGTTAAACTACATGACGATCCAGGACATATGCTCTGGTATTCCGAGGGTAAGTACACAATCTAGAACTCGTAAGGTAAGTCCTCAGCTCAACAATGACATTCTGAGAAAGTACAAGCAATATAATGCTAATTAATAACTAATATGCTTCATAAGGTACAATACATTATTAATAATTGTGGCTGTTTAGTAAACTAACGGCCCTTATATTAACTACTCAGTCCTCCTCTATCATTTTAAAAAACGAACAGAAGAAGATGTAGGTGTGTTATGACTCTGTAATATATAGAAATATAGGACAGAAGTATTAGTTGGAGTCATGTGGGCATCTAGACAAAATGTCAGCCATCACATTATCCGCACCACGGATAGCTCGTACCGTGAAGTGAAAAGGTTGAAGAGCTATAGCATATCGAGTGGATCTCGAACTCTTCAAATTCTTAGTCTGAATAGCTGTAAGAGCTTTCTGATCAGTCTCTAGAATGAAATGTGCGCCCAGGAGGAATCTTTGTAGCTTTAGAATTGACCAAACCATCGCTAACAACTCACGGTCTAAAACCGAGTAGTTCCTCTCTGCCGCATTTAGTTTTCTAGAAATGTACATAACAGGATGCAGAGTATTTGCATATTCTTGCATCAGTGCTGCTCCAATCCCAGTGGATGAAGCATCACTCCGAAGAACAAAAGTCCTATCAAGAGTAGGTAATCTTAAGATGGGAGGAGAAGAAAATATATTCTTGATTTGGTCTAGTGAAGATTGGCATTCTTCAGACCAACGGACCAGATTAGGCGAACCTTTCTTCAACAATGTTGAGAGAGGTGCCATGATCGAAGATAAATTTGGAATAAATCTCCCATAAAATTGAATTAAACCTAAGAGACTCCTAACTTGTTTTCTTCGTTTTAGGAACAGAGATGTTCAGTATTTTGGAAGTATTGTGGTCTTCTGTCTTCAAGAGACCATGACCAACACGATGACCCAGGAAAGAGATTTCACCAAAACCAACAAAAGCTTTAGAAGGTTTTGCTGTCAAATTATTCTCACGTAGAGTGGACAGTAAGTCATATAACCCTAAATAGTGATCTTCCCAGGTATCACTGAAGAGACAGATGTCATCTAAGTATGCGATGACATCCGAACGATGTGACAGAATTCGACGCATCATGCGAACGAAAGTGGCAGGGGCGTTCATGAGACCAAAAGGCATAACATTCCATTGAAATAGACCCCTAGGTGTAGAAAAAGCAGTAAGAGGTTTGGCATGCTCTGCTAAAGGCACTTGCCAATAACCTTTAGACAAGTCAAGTTTAGTGAAGAATCTAGAATTAGAAAGTCTAATCAGTAGATCTTCTAACAAAGGCATCGGTTCAGCGTCGAACTTTGTGACCTGATTCAATTTGCGATAATCAACGCAAATTCGTATGTTCTTATCCTTCTTCCGGACAATAACCATGGAAGAAGAATATGGTGAAGTCGATGGTTCAATTATATTTAATTGAATCATTTCATCCAATTCCTTTTCCACTTGCGACTGAAAGTGTATAGGAATAGGATACGGCCTAACCCTAATTGGATTATTGTCGGTAAGAATTATGTCATGTTCTATGACATCTGTGTGTCCAGGAATGTCAGTGAGAACATCCTGAAATGTTTGTAACATCGACGAGACTTGTCGATGTTCGTCACCAGAAAGATTAGGAGAAACAGAAACGTTTTTCCAAGATTCCGTAGAATGTAATGGAACCACTGGAAGGGGAAGGTTGACATCAGAGAAGGTAGCTTCCTCATCCTGAATGACAGACAGGGATGAATAATGACCGTGAGGTGCAGGAGCATCATCCGTTGCCTGGAAAATAGGCAGCAAATAGTCCGGACGTTCGTGAAATTCCGAAAGCATGTTTATGTGGAAAGTTTTATGCTTTCCATCAATATCGACCACATAGTCAACATCGGAAATCCGAGAGACTATTGCATACGGACCTTTCCATGCAATAAGAAGTCTATTTTCCCTACTGGGGAGTAGGACGAATGCTTTGTCACCTGGACAAAGTTGTCGTAGACATCTATTCTTGTTAGCAAACTGCCTTGCCTTCTCTTTAGCAATTTCTGATGAAGCAGTTGCTAGCTTACATGCCTCAATGATCTTTTGTCTAAGAGCAATGACATACTCATATGAGGATTGAGTTTCATCGCTAATATCATCGGCAGTGATGAGATCGTGTAATAAAGACATAGGGCCGCGTGGACGCGCGCCAAAGACAAGTTCGAAGGGAGAAAATCCTGTGTGTTCATTAGGGACTTCTCTATAGGCAAAGAGAGCCGCGGGTAAAACCCTGTCCCAATCTTGAGGATGATCTTCAGTTATCTTACCAAGCAAAGTCTTGAGCGTTCTATTCAGACGCTCAACTAACCCATTAGACATAGGATGGTAGATACTACTGAGAGATCGTTCAATATGTAAGGTAGACATTACCTGTGACATAGTGTCAGATATGAGTTGAGTGCCATGGTCTGACAATATTTCTCTGGGGAACCCCAAGCGAGAAAATATCAACCAAAGAGCATCTGCGATATCTGTAGTAGATATGCTCTTAAGAGGAATAGCCTCTGGCCAACGTGTGCACATATCGACACATGTAAGGATAAACTGATGTCCTCTGGCCGACTTGACCTTAAAAGGGCCAATAATATCTATGGCCATTTTCTGAAACGGCCGAATAGGAATGTCAGCAGCCTGGATAGGCGCAGCATGTCGTGGTCCTCTAGATTTGACCTCCTGACATACCTTGCATGATCGGCAGTAAATACGAATGTCCTTATTGACAAAAGGCCAAAAGAAAGCCGCAAGGACTCTCGACTTCGTACGGGCAAAACCCATATGTCCAGCACATTGCGAGTCATGAGCATGTTGTAATATTTGGACTCTCATGCTCTTGGGAACAAGAATTTGCGAATGTGCCGACGTAGTCGAATCTTGTACCATACGTACAAGTACGCCGTTTCTCATTGCAATCCAAGATTTTCTATTTGTATCCTGATTCGGATCACCTTTCTTCGCAAGAACGAAGAATTTTTTTAAAGAAGGATCTTCTTCTTGCAATTTTATGAAAGAGTCACGAGTAATTACTAAGTGACTATCTTGGCTATCAACTTCATTATCACTATTCAGTGAAGTTTCGGGTGTTTGTAGAGCTTGTGCTCTTGTAACTACTGCATTTGTAGCTTGCATGTTATTATCTTCCCAAGCAGCAATCTGCTGTGGGGTACACTCCCTAACTCCGTGAATACGACCAATAATAAGGTCCGCAATAGGATTAGGTAAGAGACAAGCATGCACATCTCCAGTAAAGAAAGGAGTGGCAATGCGAATTACAGCAGTAGGATATTTTTCTAGAGTGCCGCCAAATGTGACACATTTAATAACCCTTCCTGTAGCACAAGATGGATCTACAAGCGATTGTCTAACACCAATAGTGGTGCATCCGGAATCGAAAAGTAGTGAGACCGGAGTATCATTAACAAGACCCTTATGTAGAATTAAAGAACCCCTCCCGTCATGCGCAACAGCAGCAGGAAGAGCGGGAAGTGGGTGACCACAACTCAAAGTAGTTATGGTACCCGGTTCGAATAAAGTACTGCATTGGGGGCATTTGTTTGCTCTCTCAAAGTCAAAAGCAGAACTAGTGACAGCGTCAAAGTTTTTACTATCAACAACATGATTACAGGCTCCCTCAGTTTCCTGTTGTACAGCATTAGCCTGCTGATATCTCTTTTTTTTTGTGTTGAGATCTACCCCGACTATTATTACCTCTGAAGTTATCAGAGTTATTATTATCTCTGCAGTTATTATTGTCTCTATTGTAATTGTTATACTGGTTCGAATTCCAGTTTCCACGATTACTATCATGTTCACATTGATGCGAACATCTATTTGTTTGGTTCTGAGGTCTTCGGCAGGAATAACCTCTATTACCATATCCTCTTTTGAAATGCTTATAATTATTAGGGTGATAGTAACGACCACTATCAGGTTGTCTCCAATTCTTCGAAGAAGAATCACCATGAAATTGGTTTCCATGATTTTGACAGAAATTACCGCTGCCCTTTCTATCAAAATTTTGTTGGGATCTACGAGCAAAGTTTTGACCATACGGAGCTGCCGAAGCAACTGGTAAACCTTCTTTCACCTTAGAGTTACCCATGGTTATGTGTGGGTGCGCAGTTACGTATTGGCAACAGAAATCTTCCATTTCTTTTATTGTTTTAGGTTTACGTTCATGAAGGAAAGCAAGGAAAGACTCATTGACAGACGACATGACTTTGTCTCTAAGTATTAAGTCCATAAGTCCTTCATAAGTTTTTTTCCGTCTTAGATAGTTCAACCCATCGTGAGAAAGTAATGCGTATTCTTGCAATAAACTCGGAGAATTCAACTCCATTTTCAGGTAACATGTTTTTAAATTGTAGACGATAGCCGTCTTCGTTAAGCTGATATTTCTTTAACAAAGCGGCCCTGACAACCTCATAATTGCTCTTGTCAGGTTCATCCACCATATTTAATATACTTAGAGCTTTACCTGTCAGTATCCCTGATAACTGATAAACATATTTTGCTTTGTCTATGTTATGAGCTGTACATGCTTGTTCAAATCTGTCCAGATAGAACATTATGTCATCACTGGAAGGACTAAATGTTGGTAACTTAATCTTAAAAGTATCATTATTAGCCTTCCCAGAAGATGAACCCTTGTTTGAATCATTACCATTACTCATGCTCGTCAATTTCAATTTCTCCAACTCTAAAGCTAAGAGTTTTTCTTCATGTTCCATTTTTGCTTTCCTCTCATCAGACTCTCTTTGTAACTTCCTTTCTTCAGCTTGAGCCTGCATTTGAAGTCTTTTTCATTTTCAGCTTCTTTTTCAAGTCTTTTATTTTCAGCTTCTTTTTCAAGTCTTTTATTTTCAGCTTCTTTTTCAAGTCTTTTATTCTCAGCTTCTAGCTGTAGCTTTCTTTCCTCAGCTTCTGATTCCCTTTTTTGTTTTTTCCATTTCCATTTGGAATCTCTTTTCATCCACCTGCATCTGCAGTTTCTTTTGTTCAGCTTCCATATGCAGTTTCTTTTGTTCAGCTTCCATTGCTTTATCATATCGAGCAGTTGCAAATTCTTCTAACTTATCACCAGTCTTCCCAAGCAATTTACCCTGCTCAATAAAGTGCTCAAATGTAGACATGTTGTCTAACATATGAGTCCAAAACCTGAAATAATTAACTAATTTATTTCAAACCTAAGTGTAACAAGTCTTAATTAAGCACTTGTATATTCACATCACATTATATTATCCCAGTCTCTGTGGGAAACAAGTCTCCAATCAAAGAACTTGTATATGAAATATCAGCACTCAAATCTTGATCATAAGTGCACTTCTCATTCAATAGTGCACGACACTATTCATCATTCATTTATCATCAGTATAGTAGTAACAGTGCATTAGCATAGCCCATTAACTAATTACTATAACTGTAAACAATGACTATGTAAACACATGCAGAATGTAAACATTGAAAATGTAAACAATACAAACAATGTAAACAATAACAATGTAAACAATAACAAAGATCAGCAACAATACAAAAACTTTCGCAGAAATCAACTAAAAAATAAAGCAGAAATTAATGAAATATCACAAAAAATGTGACGATATCTGCGATAGAATTAAACAAAATACATGACACCACAGTGTATAAACAAAAATGTTGTATGAAACTAAATTATAGACAAGAGTAGGCTAACAAATACAAACAAATCACAACAAAACTAAAGAATGTGAAATAATAACGAAAACAATATTAAAACATGTCATCACAGCTAACATAAATAGCAACAGAAGTCGCTTAGCAAATTCCAGTATCGGAAATTTGCAAACCCTACAGAAAACGCTCACAATAGACGACCTCTATGACGTGGCATAATCTAACGGAGACACCACCCAACCGAGAACCCGCTGAAATATAAACATATAAATATACAAATAACATATAGACATATAACATATAGAATGAGATGATACACAGAAGACTCAGCAGAAGTATAAGGGCACAGTTTACATACAAACAGGCCACTTAACTTAAAGGCTTCCAATCGTAGAACAGCAGAAAAACGGATGTCAATCAACGTCCTAAAGAGCGAAGCTCCAACGATGATGGCACATCTGAACTGCTTCCACTGCTAACACGATGGTACAAGAGCTTCTGAAATACTGTGTGTTGAGTTGTTTCGGCACTTGACCTTCTAATCCAAAAGTAAGTTGATGGAAATCGGTACTTGGCCTTCTTCAGAAAACAACCCGTTTCAACCGGCACTTGACCTTCTCAAAAAACGACAGCACTGGAACCTTGACAGCAGCAACTTGCTTGACTTGCGTAAAAGATAACAGCAGTCCGAGTTATCCGGCAACATGTAACAACGCCGGGTACTGTCAAATTCTTGTTTTCCGTCAAAAAGTTGAAATTTTGACTTTTACCGGGCAACGCCGAGTACTTTGAAAATTTTGAAGATGTTGACTGTATTGAAGAATGTTAATTTCTTGAAGGATGCTGATGAATTCTTGTTGAAAATGAAGTGGGTAAGGGACCCCGTGTTTGCTAGTACCAGAATCAAACCAGCTTATGGCCACCAAATGATGCGTGATGCCATATGATGATGGATGGCATCCGCATGTCTGGTTTTGTGTAGTGTGTAGATGTGTTCAGTCAAAACAATGTTCATGCAACAATAACAGGGCAATCCACATAGGACGTCAGTAAACTCACGACGTATAAAGTCAATGAGTCTTGAAACAGCCGTTGACGTTTTTCTTCATTATTTATTGTGGACGCCACAGTGACAAAATGGTTACGCAAATGTGTAGGCACATCAAACAGTCATTATCACAGCAACATTCAATACAGCAATAAACGGTAGACAGCATTACAATGATGAGTCAGATGCATGTTATATTTCATAGTGCTGTAAATGTAGTCAGGTGAAAAACTCCATCCTTTTCTATAACAGCCAGGAGATAACCAGATGTATGAGATCAGTTCACTCTCCTTAGTTTGACTTCAGCAAGACAGACACGTCTGCCGAAGTATAAATAATGTCCTCAAAAATATCCTCTAGATAATAAAGGTTTTCTAAACCTAGTTCATTTAACAAAGTAGCAAGTAATGGTCCTTGGTACCTGCATCAACCGATGCAGTACAATGCAGCGACATGTGAGCTGGGAAAAAACATCTCGTGACGACGACTTTCGCAGACAGGCTATGAATCGAAATCGCTCACGACCCAAAATCAATAGAGTTAATGAAAAAGTCAATTTACCTTGCTTTCAAGAAATACACAGAAATATCACGCCTCCCGACATGTGGGAAAACACTAGAGGTATTATCTCGACTAAACGAAATATCCATAAGAGGACTACACATCCCTGACAGAACAAAAAAAAAAGCGGAGATCCCCTCTTCAACGAGGCATCTCTTTCGCCATTCCAAATCGCTCACCCCCACGAGTGGTGGGCGGAAACCGATCGACCAAACAACAAGACAAGTCATGCGCAGTCCAGCGCAAAAATGACCACAGCTCAAAAGTTAACTGCATTCGATACTAACGCGAGAAGACAAATGCTTACCGAGAAAAGTGACTATAGATTTCAAGCAGTTGTTGCCCTTGCGTTATAAAACAGATATTGAAATAAAACGATGTTGCGAGAATTTATCACGCAACAGTATGCTTCCGGCACGTCCTTCACTTTTTCCCAATAGCAGTATCTAACTTTGGTAATGGGATTAAACATATTAAATTCATAAAGCATTCTTACCACAAATCAAGAAATATATATTAAATGACGCTGACTTGCAAAGAAATGGCCTCCGTTTCTTCTGCTCCGTCCAGACTGTGAAATACTTATTCAGTTATTTAATTTACTTTTAAATTTAACACAGCTGTTCTCAGTGTATCTGAATAAAATTTACTGTTCAATTGGCAATGAATAGTGAAAGCTTTTTGCTAATATTTATTAGCACTGGCCAATTGAAAGCTTGCGACTACCAGAAATCAAATGCAGTTTCTGAAACACAAAATTAATTCCAAACATACTCTGCGTCTGGTAGTCAATTGGCCAGTCTGCTTTCATCATCTCATCTCAGCCCGTAACCCGTCATGGGTCGTAAGGGTGCCATGGTGGAAGCATCAGCAGACAGGGTCCTCCACTGCTCTCTATCCTCAACAATGCGTACAAGTGGGGAAAAACCGTGTCCTGCCCATTCTTTGAAGTTATCAGCCCAGGATTTTCTCTGCCTTCCTCTTCTCCGTTTACCTTCGACTGTTCCCTGAAGGATCGTTTTCGAAAGGGAGTCATGACGAGTTACATGCCCAAACCAGGCAAGCTTTCGACGTTTCACTACTGACAAAAGTGGTTCTTGGTGACCTGCATAGGTGTTTATCTTCTCTCTAACATAGACATTTGTTTTGTGCTCTTTATAGCAAATGCGCAAAATTCTTCTATAACATTTATGCTCGAAAGCCTGAATCCTTCGCTCCGTATCTGCAGTGAGTGTCCAGCCCTCACACCCATACAAGAGAATAGATAATACAAGTGATTTGTATAATTTGATCTTCACAGGAAAACTGATGTTACTTTTCCAGATCACATTCAACCTTGTCATGGCAGCTGAGGCCATCTCAAGTCTTGTCTTGATTTCTTTAATTGATCTTCCATCACTACATATAGTGGACCCGAGATATTTAAAGGTGTTAACTTCTTCTAACGTTTGCCCATTTAACGTAATGTTGGTCGGAACATGTTTCTTATGGCTATTCACCAATATCTTGCTTTTTTCTATATTAATTTCCATCCCATACGTTCTTGTTACTTTTTCCAGTCTAGAGGTAAGGTCTTGAAGTTCTGATTCTGTTCCAGCTATCAGATCAATATCATCAGCAAAACGTAGGTTGCACAGTGGTCGGCCTCCAATCGATATGGTTGATTTATAATCGTAGAGAGCCTCCTGCATAATATGTTCTAGATATATATTAAAGAGCACTGGTGACAGGATACATCCTTGGCGAACTCCTACAGTTGTTTTGAAAAATTCTCCAATGTCGTTGCTTACAAAAACAGCACTGCTTGCGTCCTTGTATAGTGCTTCAATGATATCTATGATGTTGGTATCAAAATTGAATTTTCTCATTACTTGCCATAAGCCTTCATGCCAGACTCGATCGAAGGCTTTTGTGAAATCGATGTTGGAGATGTTTTTCGATAAGTAATCTAATATTGAAGATTTGTTCTGAGGTACTTCTTTTTGGTCTAAAGCCAGCCTGTTCCTCTGACAAGATTTCTTCTGATTTCTGTTTTATTCTGTTCAAAAGTATCCTTAACATTACCTTACTTGGATAACTAATAAAGCTAATGGTTCTGTAGTTCTTGCACATTTTTAGATTTCCTTTCTTTGGAAGCGGTATTACTAATGACTGCGTCCATTCTTTTGGCCATTTTTTTGTACTCCATATCTTCTGGCCAATTGTTGTCATGATTTTTACTATATCTGGTCCTCTATATTTCAAGAGCTCTGCTGGTATATTATCCACACCCGGTGACTTCCCTCCTTTCATCGAACATATAGCCTCTTCCACTTCTTCCCGTAATATTGCTGCATTTCCGAGTTCCCTGTTTTCGCACTTAATGTTGTTTAATATGCCTAAGTCAGTGTCAAGTTTACAGTTATATAATTCTTTACAATATTTTGTCCACCTTCTCGTTACAGCTGTTTTTTCATTGAGCAGAGCCCCATTGCTATCTTCTATGACAGTTACCCTGGGCTGTTGAGGTTTTGATAGTTTTCTTAATGTGTCAAAAGCTGCCTTGCTGTTACCTTTTGCCAATACAAAACGATGTTAGTTTTTGGTAACAATTTTCCTACCGCTCCCCTCTCCTCCTATACTCTTGTTACCCAAGCGAATTTGAATTTACCTCAATGCCTCCCTTCTAAGCCGGTGTCCCCACTAACGTTATGAAAAACAAGCAGGAACAATAGTCTGTCTGGTCGTGCGTCCGTAGACATTTTGTATTTAATAACTTGGCTAATACTGGGACTATCATATTATTTAAAACACATTCTTGCTCAGTGGACTCTAAGCTATACTACCATATGATTTTTATGGTCAGATTCATATTGGTTTAGATTTTCAATTTTTGTCATATTCCATCGTCAAATAAAATTTTACATAAGACGGCCATCTTCCCCTCTCGCTAGCATGTATTTTTCAAATAACTAACTTGTTTTTGTGACGTCAGAAACATTACCGCGAGGAGGCAATAAAATTGTCTGCGTGTTTGCTTCTGTTGGCTTTGTCGCAGTGTGTATATATGCATGGCAGAATGTGTCAAGCGAAGCGGGGTGTTGACGTGGCGGGTTAAGAATTGGCGTTAATAATTTGTATTGTATCGTGTAACACTACCAAAAAATGTAAGGATTACTACTAAATTTTGCGTTAAAGTTCACAGAATACGTTAATTCAGATATTTATTTTGCGACACACTTCCGCAAAATCGTTAATTATAAGTCTAGGCTGCATTGTGTATGCAGCAGATCTGGCAAAATGTTAAATATTGGTAGTACGTTTTCGAAACCGAAACTAAAACGCGTGTTAGATTTTTACCGTGGAATCGTTCTATTGGCTTAAGCACTGCACAAATTTCAGCTATATGCTGGCGTGTGAGAGAATCACCGTCAGACACAATAGGGCGGGTTTATTTATTATCATTTTATGACTAAAATCTTACTGAAATGAGCGATTATTCTCGCAGATTTTACTACACACTCACAGCGTTATATATATCAAAATCAGCACGATACTCGACCAATCTCTCAAAACCCCATTATAAAAGTTTACCAGAGCAAAAATCAGCATACTCGTAAGTAAAATCTTGCACAGTAAACAAGAAGTGTTGACTGTAAATGATCTAAAATTTCCAAGGAAATGCCAAGCAAATGTTGGCAGCTTAGACACATTAATAAAATAAATTATGCAACAAAGCCAAAATAATCGCCAAACCATTATGTTTGCATATTCTGGGCGAATAACCTCAGTCGCCTCATAAGATCTTTGTATGTCCAACTTACTAGGTGTAATCCTAGTAGGTGTTATTAGTTGGAAAAATTTACTGGAGCTTGTACCATGATTAACGTTATGTCGTCTTAACGTCCAACCTGGCCTTCGCATCTTCTTTATTGTTGGAGATTAGGTTTGTGCAAGAAGGCTGAATGTAAAACTGTTACCGGCATAGTTGTATGCCTTATCAAATGTTAAAGAAGGGACCTTTCCGAAGTACACCTTCAACATAAGCAAGTGCTAATGCTACAGGTGAAGGTTGAGTCGCTATTTGGGGGACATGCCAAAGGATCCTTGATCTACAGCCTTAAAAATTTGTTGCACAAAATAACTACAGTAGTCGCTTGTGATTTCGTGCCCTGATAAAAATTTTGCAAGATGGCGAATTGTATCGTTTGCTATCCTGTGAGAGGTTACGCATCGAGATTTGCAATGCAGTACTTTCTTGTTCCAGTCAAAGGGGGAACGTATTCAAAGTATATGGTATTTACTGCATCCTGCTTCGTTTGAGATTTCAAGTGTTATGCCGAATATGCGATTTTCAAGACTGCGATGGACTAAATTGAAGTCCTTTTCGAGTTAGCTGTTACGGTGTTCTAGACCTAACGTTGGTCTGCTTGCCTGGTTTGCATCGGTCCTGGAAAAAAAAGGCGGTGGAACTAGGAGGATTTTTTTCACTGGCAATCAGATAAGTTAATTTTTAGCTACATACAGCCTGTGATGCTAAATTATCTCGTTTGCCAGGGTTCTTTTTTCCATGTTTGGCGTAATTCTGTCATTATGTCTCTATAATTTTGGGAGGCTGGTGGGACTTATGAATTTGTCTATACCGTTTCGGCTGGTCGATAAATTCATGAGCGTTCTGTAGGGTTTAGTTGATGATTTTCTCAAATAGCGGGGCCGGCATGAAAAAGCTGATTGTTAACTGCTGCTATTGACTTCTCCATCACCTAATTTTGTCTAGTTGTAAGGTACTGTTAAGTGTATATAAGTTTGTTATTGTTGTAAAGTTACTTGTAATTTTTTATTCAGTTTTCTACATTATTGTTTGTGACGTTGTGCATCTAACTCACGCTGTCTTTTATTTACTAGATGTCATACATGTTGTAAACTCGTGCTTGTCTTGTCATATGTGTGATAGAGCTAATTTTTAATTATTTGTTCTATAATTCATACATTTCTCCCTTCTTTTACTATTTGCATTTGCTTCTGTTGGCTCTGGTCACTGTATTTAGTCATCCTGTTTGTACTATTGTCTTTTATTGCTCCATATATATATAACATCTTTATTACTATCTACTATTACATGCAGTTGAGTGAATTTGAAGTGGTGAAATAAGTATTGAATATATTACTCACATATTGATAATATAATATATGTATATATTTAGATTTTTTTATTTAGCTATTGAATAGCACAATAAGGGTAAATTATGGCAACCTTGAAAGATTTAGTAAAGGTTGGAAAAGATTTTGGTTTGGAGGGTGAAGGCTTAAAAACTTATGTAGACAAGGAGCTCATGAGACTGGAAGAAAGGAGAGGAGAATAACTGGCTGACAAAAAAGACAAGAAGAATTGTTTGAAAAAAGAAGACAAGAAGAAATACAATTGGCTGAAAAAGTAGAGAAGAAGAATTAAATGAAAAAAGGAGATAAGAAGACTTAGCTCTTGAAAAGGGAAAAATTCGGTGAAAAAAGAAGAGCAGAAGAGATGGCTCTTGAAAAATAAAAATTAGCCTATGCTCAAGCTGAGTTAGAAGTTCAACAGACTCAGGCTGAGATAAGAGCTCAACAGGAACTTTTACTGGCTGTAGTAGAGATTGAAAAATTGCGACTACAACAACCACAGGTTAATCCTTTGAATGGTGGTGATGAGAAGAAAGATTATTCTTCTTTTAAGTTAAATTTGCCAAAATTTAACTCATCTATAGATGACATATCATGCTATCTGAATAGATATGAGACATATTGCCAAGAATTTAAAGTTGATAAAACTACATGGTCCAGTAGGCTAATGAACTTATTTGTAGGTGAAGCACTTACTTCAGACTTATCCTTAGATGAGCAGACTAGGAAAGACTATGATGCTATAAAAGCCATGTTATTAAAGAAGTATCAATTGGATGATAATGGCTATAGAATGAAATTTAAATCACTGTTACCAGATTCAGGAAAAAATTTTACTGAATTCATTTCAGCTTGTAAGCTTTACTTTGCTAGATGGATTGAGTTGTCCAAAATTGAGAAAACATGTGAAGGACTATCTGATTTGATTCTGAGAGACAAGGCTTTGTCTTCAATTAGTGGAGACTTTTTATCATTTCTGCAAGAGAGGAAACGTGAGAATTTAGTGAATCTCGAAACTCTCGGTAGACAATACCAAATTGCACATCCAGATAGAAACCTCAGTAAGCCATTAAGGATTCATTGCCAGTTTCATCTGCTAGGATGGTAAATTATAATACACCTAGACAAAGATCTAACAGCATTGACAAACATTATAGAGTTAACCAAAATTTTAACTATGGCAATAACAGAGGCAGATACAATTTCAATAACAAAAATCAACAGCCTCAGAGAAATTATAACTCTAAGGATGACAGATACTATGGACAATAGTCATCATTCAGATCCAATAAGTATCAAAACTGGAAGATATAATAACAGATCAAGCAAAGGACAAAGGTTCTTCCATAGAAATAATGACAGTCATACTAATAATATAGGTTCTTATCAGAATCATAATTTTAGACAGTCCAGGAACCCTGAACGTTCAAATGCTGTCGTAAATGTGAGTGACAATAATTCATGTCAGAATAATGTTGGTGTGGCTCATGCAAATGCAGGTAGTGTTGATCTATCCAACAGTGCTAATTGTACTGAATGTAATTCTTTATTTCAGCTACAAGGAGTGCCAAGACTTTTATGCTGACATCCTGTACTAGTCATGTCTTCATATGAGAGAACTGGTTCACTGGTACTTGATAAGGGTTTTGTAAACAATAACGTAGTGTCACTTTTGAGGGACACGGGCTCCAGTACAATCGGTGTGCGAAGGTCTTTGGTGGATCAGTCGGATTACACAGGCAGAGTAGTGGAATGCATTACTTTTGGTGGCACAGTGGAATACTATCCAACAGCGGAAGTATTTCTGGATACACCTTATTTTACAGTAAGAGCTCTTGTGTGCCTACTTAATAGTCCTATTGCTGGAATAATCTTAGGAAATATCCCATGTCTACACGAATGTTCTAGAGAAGACATTGAAAATTGGGGAAAACAGCAGTTAATAACTGCAAGTTCTGTTACAACAAGAGCACAAGCTCGTGCTGAAAGGAATAACCACAACCACAGTCATATTGTGTTACATGAGGTAATGAATGATTGGGAGGAGTCTGAAGATATGACGAGTGAGGAAAATCCTGATAATGATAGAGATAATGATAATGAAAAGGAAAGTATTGATCAGCTGGAAGATGATAATAATATACAAATGGAATTGATTGATAAAGACTCATTCATACAAAGGCAAAAAGAGGATGATTCTTTAAGGACATTTTTTCGTATGGCAAAATCAAATAAAATGGTGTTTGATAATAATGCTAAACATGGCTACACTTCAAAAATGATATTTTAATTAGAAATTTTCAAGATACTACATCTGTGAAAAAACAGATTATGGTACCTACTTGCTTTAGACCATTTGTCTTACGACATGCCTATGACATAAAGTGTGCAGGTCATTTGGGTACTGCAAGGACAAAACAAAGGGTGTTGTCACATTTTTTTTTTGGCCTGGCGTAACAAAAGATGTAAAACACAGAGACTTGGACATAATGCACCAATCCAGGCATCTGATATTTCTTTGCGTTCATTCGCAAAGATGGCTATTGACCTTATTGGTCCATTAAAAGTCACATTGGCTAGGGGTCACAAATTTGTGCTTACTTGCATTGATATGTGTACCCGATGGCCGGAAGCCATTCCGCTTAAATCTACGTCAACTGTTGATGTCGCGGATGCGCTATTTTTAGTATTCAGCAGATTGGGTTTTCCCGAAAACATACTATCTGACAGGGGATCCTAATTCATTTCTGATGCTATGAAGGAAGGGATGAAAATGTTTGGTATTGAGAGATCGCTTAGTTTAGTCTATCACGCCCAAGCGAATGGTAAAATTGAAAGATTTAATAGGAGTTAAAAACAAATGTTGGGCAAGGTTACGACTAAGTATCCACAAGATTGGGATAGAATAGTGCCTGCTCTTTTCTTTGCTTATAGAGAAATTCCCAACGAAAACACGGGATTTGCTCCATTTGAGTTAGATTTGGTGCAACGCCTAGAGGTCCCATGTCTATTTTAAACAATTACTCATAGAACCAACATGGATGAGGAGGTTCAAACCTCTTATCAATATGTTGTGAATTTAAAACAGAAGATTACTGACGCATGCAAAATAGCAGTGGGGTCTTCAGAAAAAGCAAAATTAAAGGCTCCATTGTTTATCAATCAAAACAGGAAACTGCGCCAATTACGGCCAGGTGAAAAAGCCTACGTATTACTTCCCAATAAGGACAAGGGCTGACATGAAATTGTGCAGACATCCCAGTTTGAACACTGAAAACATTAGTCTTATGCCTTTTAACAAATGCCTTTTTAATGGTAGAATGGAAGTTACTTCTTTTAGTATCATTCAAAACAATATCATCATGTGCCATGGCTTATGTTAGTGCCCTGGTTGTAGCTGCATACGCAGACAACATGTGTTGCCGTTCACACTCAACAATTTCATCAGGAGTGCATTCTTGGTTACCGTGGATTCGGCCCACAATCAAATCAGCAATTGGATTTTTTAATACACACACTTTGATTCTACCTGTAAAAAATTGTGTTTCAATATGGGTAAAACTCAGCAGTGCCACCGAAGGTTACACATTTAACAAAACCTCCTGTGGAAAAGGATGGGTGCACTAGCGTTTGTCGCACTCCTACAGTAGTATACCCTGTATCCTTCAACACAGATACTGGTGTGTGAATCAATAGGCCTTTATGAAACTGTAAGGACCCTGTGCCATCATGTTCTACCAGTGCTAGAAGTGTGAAGTGGATGACCACGCTGCAATGTAGATACTACATCTGGC
The DNA here is from genome assembly GCA_024509875.1 of Oreohelix idahoensis. NCBI lineage: Eukaryota > Metazoa > Mollusca > Gastropoda > Stylommatophora > Oreohelicidae > Oreohelix > Oreohelix idahoensis. The sequence continues at coordinate 174,870 of JAMPIV010005496.1, forward strand.
TGAAATAAAGTTCGACATTCAGGAAATGGTGAAGCATTATCAAAATCAAAAGAAGAACAAGCAGCAGATTGATCTACTATTTTTAGGTTCACAAGCTGCATCAGCAGTTTGAGCTGAGTGAGCATGGTAGTTTGTATGTTCCACGCTGCGAGAGCGGAATGAACGGTTATCTCTCTGTCTATTATTGTTACCTTGGTTCCAATTGCTTTGAGAGTAGTTTGATCTCCTTGGGTAAGCATATTGGTTATTGTTTATATTGTTAAACCAATGTCCTCTATTCTTGAAAGAATAGTCATTCCTTCTCCACCCTCCATTTGACTGATATTGACTCTGTTGTGGTCTACCAAATTGTTTGAAATTTCATCTGGCTGGAGGAGAATGTGATTTCCACTAGGGTGACCACTACGGTAAGATCCATAGTTATTATCCTTACCACGACACAAATTTCTGTCGAGACTCGGAGATCTCTGTCTTGTGTTTTTGGCATTCTAGAGATAGCTGAAGCCACTGGCAGAGCCTCTTTAATGCTAGAAGTACTCACAACTGTGCCAGTGTGAGCAGCGATAAATTGACGACCCAAAGCTTCGACAATCGTCAAATTAGCAGGTTTGCGTTCATGCAAATAAGCCAAAATTCCTGGCTGATAGAAGACAACAATTTGCTCTAAGCATTAAGTCCATGAGAGCATCATATGAGTGATCAATCTTTGACAGCTCAATCCATCTGTTGAAAGTCAATTTAATGGCAGCTATAAATTCAGAAAAGTCCTCATGGTTTTACGCTACGGTCTCAGATAACTGGTATTTCTTGAGCAACAATGCGTTGGCTGCTTCATAAGATCTGGATAGTGTGTTTTCTCTTTCGAATTTAAATAAAACCAGAGTTCACTTGCCAGCTTTAAGTGGGTACTTAGCTGCCAGTAAGATGTCAGATTGTTTCTGCTCCAGCCGATGCTTGTTCTTTGCAGATTATGGACTGGTTCATTCTCGTCACTGGTCAAGTCCGGTAGCCGCAACACGTCTCTCGTAGTACTTCGGGTAATTGAGAAGATGGTCTAGCGTCTGTTAAGATCCGTCTTCTGAAGGTGTCTAGCTTTGACTGAAGGCCTCTTACACAACTCACGTACTCCACAGACAGCACCACAAATTGGTACCAATGACTAGTATCATTAAATAAAACAGAAACAAATACCATCCTGAGTATTGGGTTTCCTGACACAAAATTAGGTGTCGTCCTTTTCATTGCAGCCTTCAATCTGCTTCAGAACTTTATGCTCTCAGAGCATTAATGTTAATCTAGTGAACGGAAAACATGCATGGCATTTATATTGAACATGTTTACATTTACATATGCACTGAATGGAAAGGTTAATATAATAAGTATTATATCTGTTCTATCATATCCACTCCCTGCGCCATATGGAACTTGGGACTACATCTGCTATGGTTCTCTATGAGAAACCCACATAAAGCAGTCACCAGCTCTTTAAGTGGTGGTTCATGAAACCATTATTCTATATGCTGAGATGGCCAGCCTCGTATGATTTGGACATCCACTAGCAAGTTTCACATGTTAATAATGAAAAATATAAAATTATAAAATATGCAACTTACACCAAAATATCTTTGGGAATGGAGGCTTTTGGGTTAGTGAAATAGTTTCGGAGACTTGATTAAGATGCCTCTTACACGTGGTCTGATGTATTATTATACAAATAGAATCCGACTATGACTTAGTTTTCAGGTTCCTATTATTCCGGGCTTTCTGTACTAATAAAGGTAGAGTTGTCGTTGTGTAAATCCACAAGATGCTCAAACACGTTGTCCATTCCTTTAAAGTCGAATCTTGATCCTATTCCTTACTCTGGCTGTTTTCATGACGAGTTGAATTTCACAGTGCCGTAAACTCAAAAGGCGCTAAATTATAAGGCAACATTCGCCACTCATCCTGATTGATACTATTTGACAAGGATTCAATCAGAAATGTTCTAGTTTTACATTTCAAATGCCAAGCCAATAGCATGTAATTTGCGTATATTTTGGTGGGGTCTATTCCTAATACCTCTCACGAAAAATGCATGAGTGACATCCGCACAAAAACATGTGTTGTCCCTAAGTCACATTTCCATATGTGGTATGTCAGCTTCCGTCTATTATCGATCATGTTTACACTCACGACTTCATAATCTATCACGGGCAATTTCTTTCAAGGTGGATAATTATCGTCCGACAAGTCTGTCCGGAAACGATTATAACATTTACCCGGTCTAGCCAACAATCAACAAACTGGTCAGACAGACTTACTATAAATTATAATATTGTCAGTGGTCATCCCAAGGCTCTTTACTTCTTAATCTGGCGAGCCCATGCACTGTCTGGTAGGAAATTGTGTTACACATTCGTAAACCACAATTCTCTCTATAGATCGCAGATGTCAATATTGGTTCAGACAAACGTCATTGCTTACCCTAATCATCAAAAGATGGTCGCGTAAGTCCCGATATGACAAAAATTGAAAAAATGGAGTGTAAACAATAATTAAGTAGAGAAAATGAGTCGTGCAGCGATAATGTCGGCGATAAACATGAATGCTACGAAAAGAGAAAGGACAATTCTGTCACACTTTAGGATAAACAGTTTGAGAAAGGCTGATCTGAGGTATTTCTACTTATCCAGATTTGGTTTAAAAAATGCTAGCGTTGTAATCTGTTGACGGAAGCTCGGAAATATATTGCAGTGACACAATAAAGGCGATGAAGGCATAACTTTACTTAATGCGAGTTCAAATTTGAGTTGGGATAGACAAATTACTTGGACTTATTCGAAAATTCTACACCAACAGAAATCAATTGTAAGTGACAATATTCCATATTGAAAGCAGATCTTCCAGACATTATTCTCAGGGGACAGAATATTGAAAGGCAGAACAAGTTGAAATACCTTGGCGTAACATTCGATCATTCTTCTTCTTTGATCCTTAGCCGCCGACCGTCAAAGCAGTCAGTTGCCATTACGCCTAGTGGCGTCTTGTAGGGCAACAACAAATTTATTCCACTTTACTCGGTCGGTGGTCATCCTTCGTCATCATCATCATCATCAGTTGCCATCTCCACAACGAAGGTTGGCTGTAATGGATCTCCAACGTCTTCTGTCTCTTGTCTTGGTGGTGCACTCTGATAGACTCTTTCCTTTCCATCTCTTGATGTTATCTTCCCACTTATAGCGCTGTCTTCCCCTTGCACGTTTGCCTTCAACTCTCCCTTCTGTTATGGTCTTCTGCAAGGTGTTATGCCTTTTTATGTGGCCAAAGTATTTTAGCTGCCGAACTTTAACCTCCCTCATTAGTTCTCTTTTCACACCTAGATTTTCTAGGACCTCCTTATTTGTTTTCATCTCTTTCCATGAGATACGCACCATTCTTCTATATATCCACATTTCAAGAGCCTCAATTCTTTCTTTCAAATGCTTATTCATCGTCCATGTTTCCGCACCATACAGAAATGCAGAATATATATAACACTTTATGATTCTCAGTTTTAATTTGTGAGATAACTGTTTTGATGTCAGTATATGTTTCATGTTGTTGAATGTAGCTTTGGCCATTCCTATTCTCTTCTTGATTTCTGTTTCACATCTGTCATCTTCTGTTATTATCTGACCAAGATATACATAGCCCTTGACTTGTTCCAGGATTTTCCCATTTACGCTTATCTTTAATGTGGGATTATCGTCTGTTTTGCTAATTATCATAGTTTTCGTTTTCTCAATATTAACGTCGAGTCCATATTCATGACTTATACTGTTCACTTGCTTCACTAGTTCTTGTAACTCCTGTTCGCTTTCAGCTAACAACACGGAATCATCTGCATATCTAAGGTTGTTTATTGACCTTCCACTGATGTTCAGTCCTGGTATTTCCTGTATCTGTTTGAAAATTTTTTTTAGTGTATAAATTAAATAGGCAGGGGGACAGCACACAACCTTGTCTGACACCTCTTTTTATGTCTATGTATGGTGAATAATTCCTTCCAGATCTTACTGTGGCAGTTTGCTCCCAATAAAGGTTACTGAGTATTCTTATATCTTTTCCATCAATACCTCTGTCTTCGAGGCATTCAATTATTTTCTCATGATGGACTCTGTCAAAAGCCTTCTTATAGTCAATGAAGCACATGTACATACTTTTTTGGACCTCTGTATATTTTTCTGCTAATATTCTGAGGCAAAAACATATTGCCTCTCTTGTTCCACTGTTCCGTCTAAAGCCAAACTGTTCTTCTTGGATTTCGCTGTTTACCTTATTTTTTACTCTTTCCTGTATGATTTTGAGCAGTATCTTAATTGCATGACTCATCAGGCTGATTGTTCTGAAGTCTGAACATTCTGTTGCATTTGGTTTTTTGGGCAATGTTATAAAAACTGATGTCTTCTTGTCGTGGGGTATATATCCTGTATTGTATATATCGTTGCATAGATCTTTGATTGTATCTATAACAAAGCTCTCCAGAGCTTCTATCATTTCAATTTTTATGTTATCCATGCCTGCTGATTTTCCTTTTTGTATCTTATGAATGGCATTCTCTACTTCTGATCTGAGAATGTTTGGGCCTTCATTAGAATCTGGTGATGGTTTTTTATCTCTGTTGTCCTCGAATAGTTCTTTTACGTATTCTGCCCATCTGTTTGATATGTCTTTCTCATCAAGTAATATTACACCATTTTTGTTCTTGATACAGCTTCCTCCTTGTGCAAACCGCAACCGATTTGATAATTTCTTTATTTCTTCTTGCATATCTCTTGTCATGTGCTTTGCTTCCAAGTCTTCTATTTCCTTGCATTTTGTTTCTATCCACCGTTCTTTTGCTTGTCTAAAATAGTACGTATGTCATTGTCTATTGTTTTATATTCTGGAGTGTTTTTTGCATTCTTTCTTTTTGCCATTTTATTCAAGATGTCATCTGTCATCCAAATTTGATTTTTCTTAGACTCCTTTTTAGGTAAATTTGCATTTGCTGATTGTATGCTTGTTTTTAAGCATTCCCATTTTGCGGTTGCTTTTTCTTCTGGGTTTTCTCTTCTGTACTGCTCCATGTTTTCTGTCAATAACTGTTGATATTTATTTTTGACGTCGATTAAATATTTCTGTTTTATATCTGGTTGTTTCAGCGCTGATATTTCTATCTGGGGTTCCTCCTGTCTTCTGTTTCCTGCTCTTTTCAGCTTTATATTTACTTTGATGACGACTGGATTGTGATCTGAATTTATGTCGGCGCCAGGATGTGTCTTTGTACTTGTGACACTGTTCTTAAATCTATGTTTTATCATGATATAGTCGATTTGATTTTATGCCATTGTTCGGAGAAGCTCATTCAGATATGTCCGAGATGAAAGAGTCTGGAGGGGGCCAGAGATTGGAAGTGATCACTACCTGCTAACAATCAAACGAACAACTGAAAGAGTTGCTCAGCCTAGGAACTGCCCAAGATCACGCAAGAAACCAAGTAAACGAGCAGGAGAAATGAGCATTAGGACCTACAAGCTTAGAGAGCCAGAAATTAAGACCAGATATCAGGGGCTTATTGCTACAGCAGTGAGCAACACAGAAGAACGACCTGATGACTTGGAAACCCTCTGGAATAAATTCAAGGATATCATAAAGACAGCTGCTGCAGAAGCATGCGGTGAAGTCCGACTTGGGAACCAGAGAAAGAGGACACCTTGGTGGACAGAGGAAGTCAAAGAGAAAATAAGAGAGAAGAAAATGGCATGGAAACAATACTTGGGAGCTAAAAACACAACAGGACAAATGGAAAAATATAGAGAATATGTGACACTCAGAACAGAAGCAAAGAACAAAGTGCTAGCAGCAAAACAGAAGTCCTGGGAAGAATTTGGAGAAAAGCTAGAAAAAGATGCACAAGAAAACCAGAAATTGTTCTATAAGACCCTAAAGAACATGAGGAAAGAAAAACAATGCCCCCTCAAATTTATAAAGGACAAGCAAGGCAAATTGCTTACTGCCCCGAAGGAAGTAATGGAAAGATGGAAAGAATATTTCTCAGAACTCCTGTATGGTGAGCATGATGAAGCATCAGAAATAATAAACACTAGCCACAGAAGAGAAAACCAATGATGATGAGGATGACATAGACATGGAAGAACTGAGGGCAGCACTGGAGAAAATCAAGATGGGCAAAGCAGCAGGGCATGATGGTATAACACCAGGAGGACAGGTCGAGATACACTGTTACCAAAAGAGATTTGGTGATTCGATTAGTGTCCGTTTTGGCGATGACTCGACTAGTCAGTCTGGCCCTTATCATTCATACGACAAATTTCTAACTACCCCAGTGCTAGAATCGCCCATATCTCTATAAGTCCAAAAACGTCCAATACAACTCGACTAAAAGATCTACGCCTCCCAGAGACTTAATCGTAAGCCATCTCATAGCTGTCCGACGCATAACCCTGAGCCAACAAAATTTCGTGCGAAGTAGAGTGTACTCCGACAAAAAACATTGCGGTGTATCATATTCCGGGAGTCAAATGACGTCGGTGGAAGCAACAGCGAGAGTACCCCTAGGATCTTCTACGGGTGAGAAAGACAGGCCCTTTGGAGTTAATAAGGCTACTTATGGACCATATAATCCTATCACCCCAAACCTATCACTATAGTTTGTATTTCATTGATTCAGAACTGGAAAAGGCGCGATGTAATGAGCCAACACTATAAGTGGATGTCCCCCCAAGAAGGAGCTAAACTTAGTGTGACTGTATATTGTGTGCTCAAGTTTAACGACACTAATTCGCAGGGCATCACTCAGAGTATACAAACGCTAACGTAAAGTCTATCAGGCTGCTCATTTACAGAGTCCCCGTACTATGAACAATGAACTTTTACTTAAGCATGCTACATACAATACCTTTATATAACGGCCAAGACTGTACAGGAACCCCAACCGACTATTTGTACGACAAGTAGAAGAACTTACCAAGTGATACTCCGCATATGATGGAACTTAGTGACTTACTAATATCTCCCTTTGTGCCTTACGCGAAGCCTTCTCAGTTATCTTCACCCTTTAATGGACGATTCCGCCCTCGATGCAAACCGACTTTCTTAACCTACATTAGCCTTGAACAGCAAGAAGTCACTGCCCCGTAGGGCTTGTACCCATCTGGAACAGCGATGAACAGGGTTTTCTCTATATTCTCCAGACGCATGTCCTATCAATCATGCTTAAAGTATTATATATGCCCTGATTGCATTAAATCTCAGAAGGCACCATGACCAATCCGAATACCCAAAACCTGCCAAAGTACTTGTGAAGGAAGAGCCTGGATGATAGCTAGCAGGTGAATGTAGTCAATACAAGAAGCTCTCCTAAGCAGGCACCTTGACAAAATCCATAGTGGTATCCACGGAATTTCCAAAACATCAGATTAAAGTGTTTTTGGTAGCGAGCATCCTTATCTACTCCGTCCTAGCAGGTGCACCCTCCCCCCACCACTTTACATTATCCACCGTTTCTGCTATGATCTTTAGCATCCTATGTCTTGACCAATTCTTCTAGGTACTATCAAAGTCGACACTTGGCCTCTCTGTGCAAGCAAGCTTGCCACATACGTACCCTTTTCTTCAGGTGCCACACAAATCGTGGATTCCGTCAGCAAGAAGATGATCTCCATCCCTTATGAACGCTGAAAATGTGGTGGAGGACTGATCCCCACCATTATGTCCCTGTCTTGACGGTTAAGGCCATGCGAATCTGTGGATTGGGGGGGCAAATGACTACACAACCCACAATAAGCCCAGTGCAAACCTTAGAGCATTAATGAGGTAACAAACTGAGACTTAAGTGGCATGAAGTAACCAAGTATATAGACCATGGTCCTTCAACCAGCACCACTATAGTCCCCGTCAAGGAGCCCTAAAGTCTTTCCCATACGCCCTGCAGACCCAGTAAACAGAAAACTCCCCCCATCAAACATCACATATAGTCAATTTTGGATTTAGAATGGGCCAAGTACTCTTCCTTGCAAGTCAAAATGGGAGATTAGGAGCAATCGGCCTTACCACAAAACAGATGCCAATGATCTCGAGTATCCCAAAGCACTGCCAACAATCCATAACAATTAGCGAACCCGATGGAGGATTGTCTCGTCATTTTTCCGCCTGGGTAGTATGAGATTTATGCCTACAATCCTTTAGAGACGAATCTATTCGTGAAAGTAGGACCGGAAACGTTTCTGTAGCCTATAGAATGGAACCGTATGACACCTACAAACTCAGGGAAGAAGACAGCCTGATAAGTAATGCGTACTGGGCGCTCTGCGCCTCCTCAACACACCTCGTACACAACCTCTCCTCACTATAGTTTTGATAGAGAGGCGGGCATCCTAAGCGTCCCACTCAAGCGATACACTAAGATAATGTCAGTACATGGCCTTTCGCTCTCATCTTAAGTAAGATCGATTCTGTCATGGTGATTTGTCTCCACGTCCAACTTCACGTTACATTTTTTCCTACCATACATCCTTCAAACACTATTAATCAACATTCGCTAAGCATGATCTTTCTTATTTAACGCGATCCTTTTTTTACATGTTAATGTACTTAACTCAACCTGCTGATGTCGTATTATAGCCACGTTGGTCACCTCTTGTCCTGCTTTGCATGCTAAAAGGGCGTAGGTAGTGATTCCTCTGTTAATGTAGCCCGGTTAAATCCCAATAATTCTTTTGTTCATGGACCTCGTATCTGCACAAACTACTACCTTATGTATAATTCGTACGAGTTCATTATGTCCTGTCTGACCCCTCGTAATTAATAACAAAGTTTCAAGCTTTTCCAGAGGCACTTCTCCGTTCTTTCATCCAGTTCTTGGAGACATTCCATGTTTTTAGTACACTATTTAAGTTCCCCTAGTTTTTTTAGTCAATTAACCATGTTCCTCACCCTACAATCATATTGTAGGCTTCTCTTGATTTTTAGTTATTGATATAAGGTTCACTTCAAGGCATCATCACAAGATAAAATAAGCTCCTCCCCTTCTATCAGAATGTTCTCACCCCGATCCACCCCTTTCCATCAACAGAATTCGTTAAGGGTAACACCTTTCTCGGTATCCCATGTATATGGTGACCCTACCTATCCTTACACTCAAAATGAGTGTAGATTTTTTGCCTCTACGTTCCAATGCTGTATGTTAATCTTTTGCGTAAAAACAACTAGATTAACAGATTTTCACTTCCCCCCAGGCTGGATAGACGAGTAATATTATTTGAATTCTTTTCATACATAATACGTGTTACTATTTATCCCTGTAGACGAGCAAGAATGTACTTTAATGAGTCACAAACACGACTAGCCCCACCCCTAGGAATTAACCATCAGTTCTCCGAACAATCCAGACTCGTCTCAGTATACCACACGGTTGGCTACTACCGCTACTCTGATACTTTTCTTATTCTATTATCAAGAGCTAAATCCCCTCGTTAGCACTTATGAGCCTTGCCACACAACTTTGGCTTGTTACTTTTGATCAGTCATTTGCAGAGCCGAAATTCGCAACCTTTTTTCAGATTCCTTCTTGTCAAGCATTTCTCACCGTCCCCTCAGTCTTTGTGTACTAGTGGTATTGGTGCTTATCAGGACTTTCACATTCCCGTTGAGTCAAGATTCACAAGCTCCTACACTCACTTGCCACTACCCAATATGAGTAGTTTAGCAACAGTGGCAAGACTGTGCCCGGGAATGTTGGCCACGGACATGTGGCCACCGCCGTACACAAGCGGTATTCGAGGAGCCATACATGAGCTAGATAAAGATAGGAGAGCCAAATAGGATCCTGACTATCCTAAAAAGGGCATGGCTGTCTCTCAATGTGAGGAACTATCCCTCTCTCTTTATCCTACATCCCATCCTTCGTACAGTGCCTCAACTCTGGTTCATTCTTTGCATCCCAGCCTCCACAGTCCTCCGCCAAGTTGTTTTTGGTCGGCCTCTCTTTCGTTTTCCTTTAGGTGTCCATAGCATAGCTGTTCTTGTGATGGCATCGGGATCTCTTCTGAGGCCATGGCCAACCCAGCTCGAGCGTCTGCCAGCTATGATGGTTTGCATGTTTTCTTGCTTGCTCAGAGGAGGCAGATCTTGGTTGGTGATGGTATTCGGCCAAAAGATTAGGTGAATCTTTCTTAGGCATGTTGTGTGAAAAGAGGACAATTTCGACATTTCCTTCTCTATAACTCTCCAGCATTCCGCACCATAGAGAAGCACAGAAAGCACACAGCTCTGATATAATCTTAATTTTGTGCTTGTGCTATATTGAGAGGACTTCCAGATGTTGTTTAGGCTAAAAAAGGCTGTTCTTGCTTTGTTCATTCGATGTTGATGTCTTTGCTTGCTCCGCCGTCTGATGTTACTATGCATCCTAGGTATGTGAAGGTGTCTGTCTGTACCAGTTGCTGATTCCTTGATGATATGGGCTCAGGGCTGCTCACATTGAGCTTCATGACCTCTGACTTCTTTAGATTGATGTTCAAGCCCACCTGCTGGCTATATTTATTAAGGCTATCCGTTTTTTCCTGGATGTGTTGATGTGAATGTTCTAGTAGTGCAATGTCATTTGCATATTCCAGATCTTCCAATGTAGAGAATGTAGTCCATCCTATTCCTCTTGGACTGCGTATTTTCCATAAACTGTCCCTATGTATACTGTCAAAAGCCTTTTTAAAGTCAACGAAATTAATGTACAGCTGTCTTTGCAATTCTGAGCATTGCTCTATAATGTTCCTGAGGGTAAATATATGATCTAAACATCTTCTGTTCTTTCTAAATCCTGCTTGTTATTTCCTCAGTTTGTGGTCTACTGCTTTTGAAATTCTCTGTATAATTATCCCGCCTAGTATTTTGCTGGGAACTGAGAGGAGAGTGATTCCTCTCCAATTATTGCAGTTTGCAAGATCTCCCTTCTTGGGCAATTTGACAATTATTCCTTTGTTCCACTCGGTTGGTGTTGTCCCTGTTTTCCAGACTTGTGCAAATAGTGGTTCTAATAGTCCTGCTGCTAGCTCAGGGTCTGTCTTAAATAGCTCTGCATTTAAGTTATCATGGCCAGAAGCTTTTCCATTCTTTAACCCTTTGATTGCTGTGATGATTTCTTCTTTTCGTGGAGTATCTGTATTAACATCTAGATCGTTTTCTGCCTCAGGAACATTCAATTGTGTCTCTGGTGGTTCCTTGTTCAGAGTTTCTCTGAAATGCTCTGCCCATCTTGTTTCCTATCATTCCGCTGTCGTGATGAGATTTCCTTGCTTATCTCTTACTAATATAATATTGTTTGCACCTCGTTTTCCGCTGATGAATTTAGTTATTTTGTATACTGTGCTTTGTTCATTTCTCAGTGCTGCCTCTTCTGCCTGTCTTGCAAGATCGTCTAGGAAATACCTTTTGTTGGCTCGGGTTTGGTGTTTAACTTCCTTGTCCTACTGACTGTACAGTTCGCTATATAGTTGCTTTAACCTGGGGGACTTCGCTTCTGTTTTCTTTCTTTTCCTTTCCTTTCTCATCATTATGGTGTTTAATGTTTCTGGTGGTATCCAGTCTTGCTTCTTCCTTTCCTGGAATCCCAAGCATAATTTGCTGCTTTCCTTATATATTGTTGAAATGGTGTTGAATTTCTGGCCTATATCATCAGTCAATGTCTTTTTCTGACTTTTGGCAAACTGATATCGTTTCTTTATGTCAGCCGCAAAAGCTTTTCTGGTAAGGGGGTTTCAATTTGTTGATGTCAAACCCTTTCTGTGTAGTTACAGTTGGTCCAGCCCTTCTTAGTTTCACTTTCAGTTTTGCTACTACTAAATGGTGATCACTTCCCACATCTGCACCTCTTCTTACCTTCACATCTTGTAATGCATGTCTCCATCTACCAGATAGACCACATCATGTTTAACGGTAGAACATTCGATCATGGCTATCATATATGTACCATGTTGATCACATCATACAGAAGTGCAAGAGAGGTCTGGCAGCCCTAAAAACAATGGCTGTAGCACACCTGGAGCAGAGACTACTGTTTCTCCTGTATTATCAGCGGGTAAGCTGGTCTTGTCTGTGATCGAGTGTGGCATGGGAGTGGTCACGCTGTCAATATCACAATGTGAACGACTGGAGCGCATTCAAACCGAGAGGATGCGTGTGGTCTTGGTCTGCACGCGAAGTGCCTCTGTTGCGATGATGCGGTGCATGCTTGGATTGCTGTCAATTAGATCCAGATATACGATGGCCCAGGTATCCCCTGCATGAGAGCATGGCTGACATTAAGGAGCAAGAGTAGAGAGGGAGATGTCGTGGATGGCGCAGGCAGAGCAGATTATTGGCCCAGGTGAACCCAGTTGAAAATGTGTTCGAGGGGGTGGTGGAGTGGGTCTGATGAGAGCTGGATGGGCTACCAGCGGGTCATCGTCAGCATTGGTGGAGAATGCGGGGCTTAGACCGGTGTGAAAGCGAGGCTGAAAGTAGATCAACTTATAAATAATAATGCTGGGGATGATGATGCCATTGTGTACACTGATGGATCTGTAATCTGTGGTAATACATCAGGGTGGGGCTTCTCTGCTAGAGTGAGGGGCAAAGCCGTCGCTGAACATGGCTGGGGCTTGTACGATAGCAACCTCCAGGGTGAGAATGGAGGTAGAGGAAGTTGCTGCTGCCTTAAGATGGCTGCCTGAGACTTTATTAACAAAGGCAGTTATTGTGTCGGACTCGCGGTCCATGCTTCTAGGGGTCCGGGGTGGTTGGTTCGACATGAATTGAGGGCCTCCGTGGGGGCATCGAGTCTTCAGGAACTGGTGTAGATCTGCTTTCCTGGTCATGACGGGGTGCGTAGCAATGGGAGAGCTGGCGGACTGGCTTCGGGAGTAACTGTGGGGGGGGGGGGGGGCCGGGGTGCATTGGTCATGGGTCTGGGAGTGATGCTGGGAGCAGTTCATGTTTGTCTGTTGGTGAGTGACGCTGCGGTCGATGGGTCATCAAGGCTAAGACTGCTGGAATTTGGCATTAAACGTGGGACCTGAAGTGATGGACGCGTGAGAGGATGCATCCGTTGTGTATACGGCCAGTGCGCAATATGAACAATTAGCATTCATACCCTTCGACATTTTTCAGGAGTACGTAACTTGTTCCTCGTAGTCCTTTCAATTTTCTGTGCAGGAATGCAGCAACCTTAGGCATGTCAGAGAGGGTGACTAATAACATATACGAGATCCTATTTGGGGCTAGGGTTGACTTTTTGACTATGGAGCATTTATTATAGAATTCGTTGAATTAGGCGGCTATATGACTTAGCTTTTAAAAGGGTTTTAGACATTCTTGGGGAATTTTCTGCCGGCCTACCGTCAAATCGGATAGAACGCAATTGAGAAGTCTTGGTTGTATGTCCAAATATCTAAATGACTCTTCCGAAACAAAAAGAATTTGAAATGTTTATTTTTGATGTTCGAATAGCTGTAGAATTTAATCTTGATTTACATTCAATTGGTAATATTCAACCCGTGAGTTTACCAGATGTTAATTCTAATACTTGTTAAGCGTAAAAATGGTCGTCCTCCCAGCGGACTCTGTGTCGCCCTGTGGGTCTGGATCCCTGGCTCTTTGTTTCCCATGCTTGTCGCGGTAGCCTGTCTTCTCACATTCTGCAGACATGGCCAAACCATCTTAGTTGGTACTGTTCTACTTGGGTCTGCAAGGGGGTGGGATTTTAGGCCTTGACGTATTGTCTGGTTGCGGACCATTTCTCTTCTTGTTACTTCAACTACATTCCTCAGATACCTCATTCCTGAGGTTTGGATCTGGCTTGTGTTGGTTGTAGTCATTGCCCATGATCCGCATCCATACGTCAAGACTGGGACATAGGTGGCGCGGTATACAGCCATCTTCGATTTCTTACCAACCTCTCACTTGCCGAGGAATACTCGATTTATGGCCTGAAAAAGTCTTCTAGCTGCTGCTTTTCGAGTGGCCAACTCTTCTTTGATGCCTCCCTTTTGGTCTATAATAGCTCCGAGGTATTTAAAGTGGTCGACCTGCTCCAGGACCTGTTCTCCCAGCTTAATCGGATGTCTTTTTTCTTCTCGTAATATCACCATGGATTTTGTTTCAGAGCTGCTTATGACCATCCCTCTCTTCTCTAGCTCTTCCTTCCAAACTTGCAGGTTGGATTGGATATGTACATCTAATTTAGCAATCAGAACAATATCATCAGCAAATGCCAGCTCTGAAATACAGACCTGTCTTATCTTCCAGTACCCCACTGAATACTTTCTTGTTCTCTCCTTACATGCCTTGATGACATCGTCCATAAGGAGTATGAAAAGATAAGGTGATAGGATATCACCTTGTCTTTCACCAGTGGTGGTGATGAATTCTTCTGACTTATGGTTTACTGTCCTCACATAATTTCTGCAAGACTTGTAGAAGCTCTGTATAGCATGAATCAGAGGTGCTGGAATATTCTTCCTTGCCAAACAGTCCCAAAGTTTGCTCCAGGGGACCCTGTCAAACGCCTTTTCCAGATCTATGAAACAAAGATGGATCTCACTCTTATACTCAAAGGCCTTTTCACTCAGCTGTCTGAGTGTGAAGACTAGGTCTTGAGTACTTCGGTTTGCCCGGAATCCGCACTGGACCTCTTCCAATTGTGGCTCAGCTAGGCGTCGGAGTCTCTGCTCTAGGATTCTGGAGTATATTTTACCAGGGACACTGAGAAGGGATATGACTCTATGGTTTCCACATAGTCGATTGTCACTCTTTTTGAAAATTGGTGTTATGATGGCAATCTCCCAATCATTTAGTATGGTCTTGTTGCACCACGCTGCCTGTAGGACCCTTAAGAGTAATAGGTAGCCTGATGCTCCCATGTACTTAACCATTTCTGGTATTATACCATCATGCTCTGCTGCTTTGCCCATCTCTATTTTATCCAGTTCTGCCTTCAGTTCTTCCATCATTATGTCGTCTTCACCATCATTGGTTTTCTCTTCTGTGCTAGTGGTTATCATTTCTGATGCTTCACCTTGCTCACCATCCATGAGTTCTGAGAAATTTTCTTTCCATCTTTCCATTACTTCCTTCACGGCAGCGAGCAATTTGCCTTGCTTATCTTTTATAAATTTGAGGGGGCATTGTTTTTCCTTCCTGATGTTCCTTAGGGTCTTATAGAACAATTTCTGGTTTTCTTGCGCATCTTTTTCTAGCTTTTCTCCAAATTCTTCCCAGGACTTCTGTTTTGCTGCTAGCACCTTGTTCTTTGCTTCTGAGTGTCACATTTTCTCTATATTTCTCTATTTGTCCTGTTGTGTTTTTAGCCCCTAAGTATTATTTCTACATAAAACAACACTACAGTACCTAGTTAGCAATGACTTGCTAATTGACAGTCAGTCAGGGTTTAGAGAAAAGCATTCATGCCACACAGCTCTAACTAAGATGATAGACAACTTGCACCTAAACATCAATAACGATAACATTTGTGGAGCAATCTTTGTAGACTTTAGGAAAGCATTTGATATGTTAGACCACGCAATTTTAATAAGGAAATTAGAAACAATGAAAGTTAACTTTAAACTAGTGACATTACTTAAATCATTCCTGTCCGACAGACAGCAAATAGTGTGGTACAATAACTCATTGTCAAACCCAGCTATTATTGACACCGTTGTTCCTCAGGGTTCTATTCTCGGCCCTCTACTTTTTTCCATTCACATAAATGCCATTCCACTACACATTAAGCACTCATCCTGCGACCTATTTGCCGATGACTGTACCATTTATACAAGTGATAAAAGTTGCAACACGCTAGAAATATTATTACAAAGCGACACAGACTACCTTATTAAGTGGAGCAATAAAAACTGCATGCAAATAAATATCATTAAAACAAAATGTATGATATAATCAACTAGACAAAAATTACAAAACTCACTGAAAACAACACTTCAGCTCTACATTGGAACCTCTTTAATTGAAAATGTAAATGAAAAAAAAAAACACTAGGACTCATAATTGACCAACATTTAATTTGGAATTAGCATGTACAAGCACTAACCAAACAAACGGCACAAAAAGTTTACCAGTTAGCTAAAATCAAACATTTCCTAGATGAGGAGACTCGAAAAATGTTCTATACATCCCAAATACAAACACATCTAGACTATTGTTCCACAATTTGGGATGGCTGCTCCATGTCCAACACTAAAAGACTCTATTCATTATTTTCAAAGGGTTTAGAATTGGGCACGCAGGCCCGTCTAACATTCTGCCCTTCCTTTCTCTCGTCTTCCATACTGAATCCATTAATTCTCACATGTTTCTTAAATATTACTTAAAATAAGAAAATAAGAAAATAACATACAATAAAATAAAATAAAATCCAAACATTGTAACAGTACAATAATAGTTACACACATTTACAGTACCTTATCATATTAATACTAAACAGGGCAAAATTATCTTTAATACCTACATATGCTGTTATGTAATTATTTAAGAACATAACTAAATTAAGGTGGCATATAATCTGCACTAACAATGTATTTGAAAAGTCTGTGATTGAATTAATATGGACTAAGCGTGTTTTTTGGTTTTGTGTAAGATTATTCCACAGATGAGCAGCAGAAAAGGCTAAACTTTTCTTGAATAAGTCGAGCCTAGGCTTGGGCATGTGTAATGTATTTAAGCGTTGACTGCGTCTTCCGCTGTATTTTAAAATAGACCAAAAATACTTTGGAGCATTCTGTGATAAGATTTTGTGAACAAATTTGGCTTTGTTGAAGAGAAAGCGCTTTCTTAGTGATAATATGTTAAGATATGTATGTGGGTCTACACACTGTGTGATGTTTTTGTCTGAGGGCACCAAGAACAGCAGATTTGTTGATTGCATGTCCACGAGGGCCGCGGCCTGCTGGTTCCCTCTCGGATGTGTACGTTCTAGAAATTGCGTTTTCACATGTGTGACACACAACTTCCAGGAAGAAAGAGAAACCTTTAGACTTGGTGTTGTCAGTTCTTGTTTGCAATGTGCTTTGCTTACACAAATTGCAACATACATTTTTAAGAAGGTTGTTGAAGAAAGAAATATCGACAATGGTTTTATACGTAGGTTTAGGCTGAGCGCAGACAGTATTATGAGATGCAACATTCTTGCTCGTGCTCAAGCTAATTTTTATATCAGATCGACTTGGGCCAGGCACTACTGGATCTGCAATGTGAACCATGGGGTTGTTTGTGTAGGCCTATCAGCTTTTGTATTATTCACCGCTAATTCTGTCTTACCTTTACCACTAGTAGAAATCACATACTGTCGATGCAACCTGGCAGCAGATATTTGCTTTGATCTCTTACTTATTCTACCCATTTTGAAGTAATAGAACACAATTCACTGAAATTTAAACAAGAAAAATATCGAACTTCGCAAACAATAATTGTTGACTGGCGGAAATGGCTGTTGCTTCTTCCACATATGCGCACGCAGCCAAAATGTTGTTATGACCAATCAAAACAGCTGTTTACGATTGTGTCTTCAATGAGTCGGGAATGAGGGAATGAGGTCACCACGTGACAACTCCTTATAAGGCAATTAGCGTAAAATTACGGACATTTTCAAACACAATTCACTCAGAGCTATGAAAAAAAATAGTTTCGAATTTGCGATATTACGGCAGACAATGAAATTCCCTGTGTATCGATACCAAATAGTGCCCGATATGGATAGGGTAACTAAGGTATTATTGAGCAACAAATCTTGCTTTTTCGGCACAAATTTGCAACTCATAGCTGGGGGTGGGTACAGAAAATATGCTTTTTGATGCATCAAATGCATTTTTTATGTTATAAAATCTTGCTTATTCGATTCCTCGATGATTATTTAATAACATAAGCTCAAAAGTAAAAAAATCGATATTTTGTACGTAAAATCGAGTTTTCTCTACCGGGGATCACCTTAAAACACTGGACAATCGCTACGTTCTTGAGTAAAAACAGACCAAATTTATTTGGTGTTGAAAGAATATGGTGTTATTTAGATGCATCCTCATGCCAAGTAAGAATGGTAATATTGTTATTTCAGTCGAGACTGATTAATTTTGTTGAGTTTAGAGTAGAAGTAAATGGACTTAGTTCGGCGTATTGATTTATTGAGTTGATTGTAGTGTAGAAATGATTCGAACTTTATCGGCGTATTGACTTATAGTTGTGATTTTAGAGTAGGAACTATTGGAGTCTGAAGAGCGAAATCTAAAAAGAATCTGAGTGCGCACTAAACGTCATGTGCATGCTGATGAGTTCGATACTGAAGGATGCCTGTCCCCGCGACTAGCCGTGTAGGTAGTGTTAATGCTATGACGCCTCTGCTGCTGCCTTCCTCTGTTACGCGTGAGGGTGTTGGTTTGTGTACCGTAAAGCAGGATCCACTCTGCTATATCACATGAATCCCGACCATTACAATAGGATAAAATCTGATCACCAGAAATATACATCATGCATACCTTTTCGGTTCTTTTACATTAGGGGGTCCCCCAAATTATCTGAATCCCGACTACTACAGGGATTCCGTGATTCTTAATCGACCGCCAACAACAAAATGGATAAATAAAATGAGGAAATGATTATCGAGGCACAATAAATTAACATTGTTTATTGAACTGGTTACGTTCTTTAACGAAAATTATTTGGCTACTTAATGTTTTTGTAATTGTCTTTATTGGCCGTGTTTCCCTAGTTATAAGTAAATAATTTGCTTATATTGCTTACTGTTATTTAGTGTTAAATAACATGTAAAAAAAGCTGTTCATTTAATATAGTTATACGGTCTGGCCTGGAAGAAAACTGAATTTTCAATCTCTTATTTCACCATCAGCACTTACGGAGTCCTAATGTCTCGTCAGTTAAGCAATGGAAGGGCTGGGAGGGAGGGAGGGGGGAGGGGAAGGATGGGGCACCATTGTTGGGCTGCGCTTAGGGCATCAGTTGGTCTTAATCCGGCCCTGTTTGTCATGGTATTTACATTGTTACAATAGTCAGTCAGGCTTTTACTTTTGAACAATGATTTGCTACGAGATCCGCACACATAATATTGAGATCATCTTGCTGGTGAAATTTAATGACTGCATTTTATATTTCTACATGCATCTTCTAAAGGTCCTCGAAACATACTTGACAGTCTTCCCTTAAATATTTAAGGTAATTTACTGCAATACATGAAGACAAAAAAATTTTAACCGCCGATACGAACACTTACAGATGTAAAATTTAGTCACAGCAAGTATGTTTTATTTCTTACATGATTGTCAACTTTCGACCGTCAAGTTTTAATCGACCCTCTTAGGCTTATCGACCACTCTTTGTGGACACCTATTTACATCCTTGACGCTCCAGAGAGCAAGGTCAATTTTGAAACCCACTTAAGTCATATCTAGATATCTGTAACAATTACTCTTTTGCTGTTTGCTTTCCACCTGTGCTGGGAACAGGACTAAGTCAACCTTTGTGGTCATTTCTGAAATGTATATTTCTTCTTGATTTTATCAAGTCTCCTACATTGAAGTGTTCGTAAAAGTAACATTTGGTACATATAAGTTATTTTCGTGGTTTTCTAATCCCATTGTGTTTGTTCAAAGGTGGCTTGATAGTTCATAATATTCTGTGATCTGTGATATACCCGTCAGTTATGAATAATTTGAAAAGTGTCAATATCACTTCTGCATCCATTGTTATCCTTAGTACTGGTGAGGTCTGTGTGACAGTTGCACAATACACCATTTTATAATTGCACGATTACTGATTATGTAGCGGATGCTTTGGTCTTACGAGTGCCTGAAAATATACCTTTACGTTTTTCTAATATTTTTGCACCGTATTAGAGTAGAAAACGCTGTATTTGCATGTCTGTTTTTGATTGATTATTCTGCCGCGCTTATTTTTATTGTATATTTTATTCTACTTTCTGCTGTTTCCAGGATTTATTAAAGGCTCTGAATGATATTTGTAGAAACATTGTTTGGCTTTTTTTTTGTTTCAAGTATAACAAGCTTACAAAATATTTTGTCTTGTACGTTAACAAATAACGGTGAAATACCGTATTAACAGAAAACGTGGTGAGAGACACAGAAAATAAACAGGATACGCGCCGTATAGACGCGGAATGTGGTAAAAAAACGGAGACGGTCATTAATAAATGGGACTGGAAGATTTAAAGAAATGTGATCGAATACCACCTGTATATGTTTGTGCACACAGTGCAATCGAATAAAAGCATATGTCCTACTGCAACGTAGGCGCTGGAATACAAGTGTAATATAACTGTTGAATGTTTGTTTCGCGCTTTTTTTTTGCTAGTAGCTTTTGCACTATTGTTTTATAAGTATCAAATATTCATATGAAGTTAATGTCCAGGGTTCTTTCTTTACGTGCCTGACAAACAAGTATTAGTTTACTTTTGTGCACACATCTCTTTCTCCAACAAAAGTAATAACTGCTGAGTGACTGTATATAACTTTAATAAACATGAAGAACTTCACAATAGACCCATTGATGTGGTCAGGCAATTAGAAAACACTTAAGATTAATAACAATAATAGTCACTCACTTGTATGAAACAATCCTTTCAATAGTGAAATATGAAATACAGTTGTATACTTCCATCTACTGCCTATTGTATCCATGAATATATCTTATGGGTCATACATCCACACCCATATACACATCTCAACATCCAAAACGGCTGGTCACTGAATGCAACCCCATTCGCTGCTGAACTCCTCTCTCTTTTTGCACACGCTTCGTTAGCAATCCTTTCCATGCCAGTCTCATCACGTGACATAGAGTGTCTATTTGACCTGGTAGCGAAGCGGTGTTATGGGCATTTAAACTAACTGCAATTTCTATCTCCAAACATTGCCCCCCTGTTCCCGAGCGGAAACCAAGTTAGCCCAAGAACTTTTAATCTATTAGGAAAGAACAATCATACTACTCAGAATAATATATATGAGATAGTAATTGTAGTACCAAATGACATGAAAACAGATATATCTAAACAGTTTAGATAAAATGTAATCCAATCTGTCAAAAAATGCAATTAAATTCGTAGAATGATTGTTTAAATATTATATCACCTGAAAAACAAAACAAGATCAGACAATATCAACATCTGGCACAAACAATGTCACTTTGCAGCTACATTTCTAGATAATGAGGCTGCCAGCAAGTTTTCTGGTCCCTTGATTGGGATAATTGTATATGTATACACTTGGATAAGCAAAAACCATATGTGTAGTCTACTGTTTGTCGTAGTTTTTTTATTTAGGGATGCTATCACTGGCCGACCCAGTGGGTACCTCCGAAAACGTCCCCCGCCCCCTCGCGCCTCAGTTTATCTGCCTGAATGGCGAGGGACACTTGTCTCTGTACAAGAAAATAGGATACTCACGTAAAAATCAATGTCAGGTTAGACATTAATAATAACCTGAGATTTCGCCTCGAGTATTAGCGGGCGTACGAAAAAAAAAAAAAAGCTACATTTCTAGATAATGAGGCTGCCAGCAAGTTTTCTGGTCCCTTGATTGGGATAATTGTATATGTATACACTTGGATAAGCAAAAACCATATGTGTAGTCTACTGTTTGTCGTAGTTTTTTTATTTAGGGATGCTATTGGACGGTGATCCGTCAGGAGGTAGAAGTGTGCGCCAAGTAAATAGGGTGATAACTTGCCCATACACCAAATGATGGACAAGAGTTCTCTTTCACTGGTGGAATACCGAATGTCTGCTGGTAGCAACTTCCTGCTTACATACAAGCATAGATGTAGAGTATCACTGAACCATTGCAACAGGCTACCACCAATGCCAGTCTGGGAGGCATCAGTCCTCAGAAGAAATAGCTTAGTGATATTAGGCAACACCAAAATATGTGCCTTGGAAAATACAGTCTTAATTTTGTTCAAAGCTCCACTGCAAGTATCGGACCAAACAATTTTATTAGGAGCTCCTTTTCTAGTCAAAGATGACAGGACAGAAGAAATAGATGAATAGTTCGGAATGAACGTGATAAAAGTTAATGAGTCCTAACACGCTCCTAACTTGTTTCTTTGTCCGAGGAATATCTAATTCTAATATGCGTTTGACAGTCTGCTCATCAGGGTATAACATGTGGTTACCAACACGGTGACCAAGAAAGAAAATTTCTCGACAACTAATCTGAACTTTTGAAGGTCAAACTGTCAAACCATGCTTTCTAAGTAGCATTAATAAAGATTTTAATCCTGTGATATGTTCTTGCCAAGAACTGAGGAATAACCAGATGTCGTCTATGTATGTGATGACATCAGACCTATCTCCTAAGCGTCTCCGCATCATGCGCACAAAAGTCGCGGGAGCATTGACAAGGCCAAAACACTAATAATTCCATTAGAATAACCCATATGGAGTCATAAATGCGGTTAGCGGTTTGGCCTTCTCAGTTAAAGGGATCTGCCAATATCCTTTGGATATATCTAGTTTGATAAAGTATGTAGCCTGGGATCGTTGTGATAAGCGATCCTCTAAAACAGGCATAGGCTCAGCATCTGTGAGAGTGACACTGTTAAGACGTCTAAAATCAATGCAGATGCGAAGATATTTGTCCTTCTTTCTAACTAGAACCATAAGCATAAGAAACGCACAAGATGATTCAGAAGGAGAAATGATGCCCATGCGTAGCATATCCTTAAATTCACTATCCACCTGAGATCTCTAGTGTATTGGTATAGTATACGGTCTGAGTTTGATAGAGTGATCATCACTCAATATAATATCATGAGAGATAACATCAGTGCGACCTGGACGTTCAGTCATCACATCAGAGAATAATTCTAAAACAGCAAGAGCCTGTTCTCGATAACCAGAATATAAATCACCCGATACAGTTACATCTCTCCAAGATTCGGAAGATGTTACAGGCAGCAGAGCAAAATTAAAAGAAATATCGCTCGCTGTAGAATCATCAGATTCCACAACAGCTGACAAAGTGTGTCTAACAGGTTCATTAGAAATACTGCCCAAGATAGGTTCTAATTCAGAAGGGCGCTTCACATACAATTTTAACATATTAACGTGAAATATTTTGATTTTGCCCCTTATGTGAATTGCATAATCTACATCAGTTTTCTTCGCAACCACTTCTTCGTATATGGGCCCTGCCAGGAAATTAGCAGTTTACTTTCCTTGGTCGGAAGAAGTAGCCATACTTGTTCTCCTGGTAAGACCGCACGTAATTGTCGAGATTGGTTGCAGTGCAATCTCGACCTATGCGACGCATTACGTATCATACTTGATGCATAAGTACATGCATCCACAAGGCGTTGTCTGAGTTCAATGACCAGTTCATAGCTGGTGCGGACAGTATTATCCTGCACTGATCCCAACAACAAATCCTTGAGTATGTGCATAGGACCTCTAGGGTTGGCACCATAAACCAACTCAAATGGCGAAAAGCCATTGCTCTCATGGTGCACTTCTCTGTAAGCAGAAAAGATCGCTGGCAACATTCGGTCCCAGTCACGAGGACATGTCTCAGTGACTTTGCCTAACAACTGCTTCAACGGGCCATTGAAATGCTTGCAAACGCCTTTGCTTTCCGGATGGTATGGGCTAATAAAAGAATGCGTAATTGCTAACATGTTCTCAATATCTTTCATCATCTGATACACAAATTGAGTTCCACGATCTGATAAGAGTTCCTCAGGAAATCCAATGCGGCAAAAAATAACAAATAAAGCATCTGCAACAGCTGCTGAAGTGATAGTGTTCAATATATGGCTTCCGGCCAAAGTGTACATACGTCTATACACGTTAGGATATATCGATATCCTCTGTCGGACATGACTGACATAGGACCAACTATGTCAACTGCAAGCTTGGTGAAAGGCCGTAATGGCACATCAGTGACTTGTAAGGGTGCAGTATGGTGCTTACCCCTACGTGCTATCTTTTGACAAGTTGTACATGACCTGCAGTATAGGTTTACGTCTTTGTTAACACAGGGCCAATAAAAACTCAAGGTGACACGAAACAGACTACGCTTAATCCCCATATGACCAGCTAAAGCGAGTCATGGGAAGTATTTAATACAATAGGTCAAAAACTCTTTGGGATAACTACCTGTCTCCTGACTAAAGCGTAGTTGTCGATATCCTCTATCGGACATGACTGACATAAGACCAACTATGCCAACTGCAAGCTTGGTGAAAGGCCGTAAAGGCCCATCGGTGACTTGTAAGGGTGCAGCATGGTGCTTACCCTACGTGCTAATTTTTGACAAGTTGTACATGACCTGCAGTATAGCTTTACGTCTTTGTTGACA
The DNA here is from genome assembly GCA_024509875.1 of Oreohelix idahoensis. NCBI lineage: Eukaryota > Metazoa > Mollusca > Gastropoda > Stylommatophora > Oreohelicidae > Oreohelix > Oreohelix idahoensis. The sequence goes on from JAMPIV010005496.1 coordinate 199,259, forward strand.
CAGCAACATCTTTGCACTGTTTGGCCGCGAACGACTGGGGGAACATTATGAATATTTTGAAGAGATGTTGTCTCACTAAATGGTATAGCTGGCGCTGCCTTGGATTCAGCGGCATGCTGGGCCCTAGTGACCACAGCGTTAGCCAACACTGAGCGGGTTTTAACCCATTTATGTATCTCCCCTGGAGAGCAATCCTTAATGCCTGGTATGTTACCAAGAATAATGTCTGATACTGGTGCTCAAGTACACAAGCCTTTACCTTACCTGTAAAGAAAGGTGTGGCAATATCTATTTCTGCCACTGGGTAACACTCTATACTCCTTCCAAATTGTATGCACTTCACTGTTTTACCAAAGAAGGCAGATTCATCAATTAACGATCTACGGACTCCAACAGTGGTACAGCCAGAATCACGAAGGACACTTACAGACCTGTTATATAGGAAACCAGTATAAAACGTGAGGCGTCCCACGTTCTCACAAGATAACATAGCGGGTAGAGCATGCCCGCAGATCAATCTGGGCTATGAACCAGGTAGGAATTAAGATTTGCACCCATAACATTTGTCACCATTAAGAGAGCTAACAACACATGCATTGGCATGGTCAGCTCCCTTCTCATCATTCTTTTTTGTAGTTACACATGCATTACCCTAATCATGGTTGCTATTGTCATGATGCCCACAGTGTTTGTTAGTACTGTTTCCATAGTATTTCTTATAAAGTCTATTCCTAGAAAATAACCAACATCTGCTATTATTCCTATTACCACGGTAGAATACGTTGTCTTGTGTGGGTCTATGATCCATCCGTTTGTGGTGCATTCCCTTACCACGGCTAGAATTGTGCCGCCACTGACCTTGGTTTGAATAACCATAGTCTCGTCTCTGTGAGAAGTTAGATGGTGACTTCTGCCTTGGGAAGTTATATTTTCCATAAATAGCCTTGCCTTACTCTGCAGTCCACACTCTGTGAACGAGGTCTCCGACCACCATCTCTATAGTCATGAAGAGCCACACATACTGGGAGTGCGTCCGTCATAGTTTGTTTGTGAACCTCTTTATCTAGGTGAGCTGTCATATATTGTCGCCCAAGTGTCTCCATTGCCTCAAGGTCTTTCGGTTTTCTATCTTGAAAAAATGAGGCAAGATCGGTGCTACATGCTGATAACACTGATGCGGGTAAATCTTAAGAATGATTATCCTTTCAGGAACCGTCCTCCCGACGTCCTGTGGTAAGAGTGCATTAGACTTCAGGCTTGACACTCCTTAATACAATGGCCTGCTGAATACCTTCCAGGGTTGTCCTTGCATATTCCGTTTCAGGAATTAATATATATATTTTTATGTTTGGCCAGTCACACATAATCTCCCTGGCCCGCACCTCAGGTACTCAATAGCAAGGCACAACTTCATGGCACAATTCACATCCATTTAATATACATATTACTCCATTGAGTATCATATGACATCTTAGCCTTTACTAGCACATGTCTCTACTGTCCTTGATTTTGCTCCTCACAGTTTTAATGGAACAGTCAACTTACGTGCCCAAGAATTTCCAATACACACTGCTAAGACTAAACTGACATTATACTGTTAGATGAAAGCATAAGGCAGTGATGGTAATCGATCTTGCAGGTGAAATATCAAAATGCCCAAAGGCAATTAACACATTTTTAAAAGCCGGTCCTACTGGACACATTCCGTGCGTACTGGTCAAACGACACAAGCAGACTCCTCGTTCGAGACGCTAGCTCGTCCCACATCGAAACTGCCGTCTGCCGATAATTCAGGGCAGAAGTCAAGACGTCACTTCCTGCAACCACGGGATACCGTGTGTAAACAATATATATCAGGAAGTGATCGACATGATATGATATTTACTCATATCATTTACTCCCCCCCGGATTAAAATAATGAAAAGGAACTTTTCATTATTTTCATAGTACAATCTTACAAGGTCACTGGAGAAACCATGTGACAATATCCAAATACTCAACTGTCATCATTATGATAGCACCTAGAGGCGTGCTCCATAATCGACAATTTAACACACAAGGTGTGGTATTTAGTAATAACATACTAAACCCATTATCGTTAGCAGACGCTCTTTTGACACAAATGTGAGGTAACTACATTAAATAGAAGGCAGTGAAGAAAAGTCAATATGTCAGTCATGGCACTCACACAGCATACCATGTCAACAAACGCCCTAAGTCGTGTCGGTATGTAAGTCTACCTATCTATCAAATGAGATGCATAATAGCAATCAAAGATAGAATAGAACATATGAGGCAGACAAGTTAAAATATAAGTGGTGACTGTGACAATATGTCAAAATAGTTATTAACATTTGTATGTATGTATGCAATGTCATGTGGTGAATGACAATGTTAGTGAGATGTCATATGAAGATATATTACTTAATATCTATACATATGAAGGATATAAGTTATAATAAGTGGAAGCACCACTGTAATTCATTTGATATAATGATACATCAATGAACCAATGTAATGTATCAAGTGATAATAAAAATGGTCATGTTAGACCAAACACAGTTCTTCCTGTAGAAGTATTTAAAAGAACCAAAGTTTCAGTGAGTCATTAGTTTGCACATTAGTGATACATTATGCCGGAAAGGAATAGTTCATTGAAGAAAAAATCCAATTTCCATCTATGTTGGTTGTCGATGTTTGTCTTCCATGCAATATCATATGCAACACCGATACTATTGTTCATTCTGTACCTGAGAATTTCATACGTATGTGATGACGTGTCATTTGTTGGTTATGTCCCTTTTTGAACTTTGTAGTCAGTAATTTTAGTTACTTCCCTTTCTACACAATGTTTGAGATAGTCCATTCGTGCAAAAAGTTTTTTGAAAATGTAAGAAAGTATCTGAATTGCACCGACTTGGGTTGATATACTGCCAAAAGTCATTGTACACTGTGCATGAAGTAACAAAGTATTGTTCTTGAGCAATTGCATTAGACATCATGTGACGAACGCTTGAATATATATCTTGATTTTGGATGTACAGAAATTCATCATCATCATGTTGCTTGGCATAGTGTCTCTAGTTTTTCAAACGGTTTAAGTGCATGACGAAGCAATGTGGCTGTACTATTTGAAGTATGCAATATGAGTTAAAAGAAGGTATGTTCCTTAGTTCGTGATGCTACCTTTGCGAAATAATTCCTGACTTGTCCCAAAGGAAGTAGTGTTATTATTGAGCATCACAGTTGACTTGAAGCAGCATTTGCGGATACAACTGGCGATATTGGATGCTTCATACATCTGGATAGCACATCGGCCATCACGTTCAACTTTCCTGCGATGGGTTTAATCTGGTAATTGTAGGGTTGAAGGGCCAGTGAGGCACGCGCTGCTTTAGCATTCTTGAATCTCGCTGTTTTCAGGTAAGACAGTGCTCTCTGGTCTGTCTCGAGTGTGAAACTTGCACCAAGCAGGTAGCGTTGAAGTTTGGAGAAGCAGAACACAAGAGCCAGTAGCTCTCTCTCGATGACCGAGTAACGTTGCTCCGTCGGCGTTAGCTTCCTGCTAACATACAGTGTTGGATGTAAACAGCCTTTCCATTCTTGCAAAAGCACACCTCCAATTGACATGTTGGAAGCGTCTACTGTAAGAGTAAAATGTTTAGATGGATCAGGCAATCTCAATATAGGCAACTTGGAAAACAGACATTTTAATCTATTTAAGGCCACATTAACATCATGACTATAAACACACCTATTTGGTGACTCCTTCTTCACCAGTGATGACAATACAGACGTATACTCTGCAAAATTAGGGATAAACTTACGATAAAAGTTTAGGAGCCCTAGAATACTTCTAACTTGTTTTTTGGTCTTAGGCATATCAAGGTTTAGAATCCTAGAGATAGTAGTATCCTCTGTTTTCAAAAAACCTCCTCCTACTTTATAACCTAAAAATGAAATCTCCTGAAATCCAATTTTAGTCTTAGATGGACGTGCAGATAGATTATGACGACGTAGAGTGGTAAGTAAGGATTGAATACCCTTCAAATGTTCATCCCATGATTGATGAAACAGACAAATGTCGTCAATGTAAGTAATAAGGTCGTCTCTGTCAGAGAAGAGTCGTCTCATCATGCGAACGAAGGTCGCAGGTGCGTTAACTAAACCAAAAGACATATAGTTAAATTGAAAGAGTCCTAATGGAGTTGCGAAAGCAGTATAAGGCTTGGATCGTTCCGTTAATGGTACTTGAAAATAGCCTTTAGATAGATCAAATTTAGAAAAAAATGTAGCTGTAGCTAGTCTATCTAATAAAGATTCCAACACGGGCATTGGTTCCGCGTCTTGGATGGTGACCGAATTTAGACGTCTAAAATCTATGCATATACGTATAGATTTGTCTTTTTTCCTGATCAAAACCATAGGAAAACTATAAGGGGAATGAGATGGAGAAATGACATTTAATTTCACCATCTGTTCTAGTTCCTCTTTAACCTGACATTGTAAATGTATAGGAATAGGGTAAGGTTTCAACTTAATGGGTTGAAAGTCTGTCAGAATGATATCATGTTCGATGATATCAGTGTGTCCTGGGACATCAGTAAGGACATCAGTAAAAGAACGTAAGATAGAAGTAACCTGTTCTTTCTGGGAAGAAGATAGAGTTGAAGATATATCAACATCCTTCCAACTTTCAGTAGACAAGTAGTGAAGACTAGGTAATACCAATAATGAGTCATTACCATCAGTCAAATCCGAATTTTCTTCTTGTATGACAGCCAAAGAAGAATGACGACAGACAGATTGATCAAGAGCCTCAAAGACTGGTCTCAGATATGGTGGACGTGTATGAAACTGCTGTAACATATTGATATGAAAAGTTTGCTCTTTTCCCTCTACTGAGACAATATAATCAACATCAGACAGTTTCTCCACAATCCTGTAAGGGTCCTCTCCATGAGACTAATAATTTGTTATCTCTCCTGGGTAATAATACGTAAGCTTCATCACCAGGCCAAAGTTGGCGTAATTTACGGTTTTGGTTAATAAATAACCTCGCCCTAAGCTTTGCCTTTTCAGATGAACCTACTGCTATCTGGCATGCGTCTATTATTTTTTTCCTCAAATTGACCACATACTGATATGAGGTCTGAACCTCCGTGTTCATCTCAGCACCAATTAAAAGTTGTTTTAATTAATATAGACATTGGGCCGCGTGGTCGGGCGCCAAAAACCAATTCAAATGGACTAAAGCCTGTATGTTCGTTTTTTATCTCCCGATAAGCAAATAATATAGCTGGCAGGACTCTGTCCCAATTTTGAGGATATTTAATTGTAACCTTATGTAGCATTTGCTTTAAAGATCTGTTGAGGACTTCTATTTTCCCATTCGACTGAGGATGGTATATTGAACTAAGGGATCTTTGAATCCCAAACATATCCATAACCTGTTTCATAGCATCTGAAACTAACTGAGTTCCTCTATCAGATAGGATGTTTTCAGGAAAGCCTATTCTACTGAAAATCAAAAATAATGCATCAGCAATATCTACTGTGGTGATGGTTTTTAAAGGAATAGCTTCTGGCCAGCGTGTGCACATATCAATGCAGGTCAACACATATTGATGACCTCTGGCTGATGTCACCTTTAAAGGGCCAATAATGTCAATGGCCATCTTTGCGAAGGGACGCAAAGAAATATCAGATGCTTGAATGGGCGCATCATGTTTTGGTTTTCTTGTTGCTACACTTTGGCAGATGGTACATGTACGACAAAATAATTTGACGTCTTTCGTAATTCCGGGCCAAAAAAAATATGACAAAACTCTTTGTTTTGTTCTAGCAACACCTAAGTGTCCTGCACATTCAATGTCATGTGCATGTCGTAAAATGAATGGTCGAAAACAAGCTGGTACCATAATTTGTTTCTTTAAGGAATTAGCAAATTGATAGTTTCTTACTAAAATTCCATTTTTGATAGTATACCAGTGTTTTGCACAGTCATCTATCATTACATCATTCAAATGAGCAATATGAAAATATTTTTTTTAAGGAAATATATCATCCTTCTGTCTTTGTATAAAGGTTTCCTTATCAATGAGCTCCATCTGAAATAAATTGTCATCATCATCATTCTCAACAATATTTATCTTAATATCATCATTATTTTCCTGTTGATAATGACTTATATCATCATCATTATTTTCCTTTTCTACTTCATCTTCTGAAGTGATATCTTCAGTTATATCTTCAGGTAACACATCAATGACTGGTTTGTGATGATCATTGTCCATGCGAGACTGAGCTCTGGTAGTCACAGCATTTGAACATAATAAGTGTTGTCTTTCCCATATCTCAATATCTTCCTGTGTACATTCATGCAATTTAGGTATGTTTCCCATAATAATTCCAGCAATTGGATTGTCCAAGAGGCATACTAGTGTTCGTCCTGTGAAATAAGGTGTGTCCAAAAAACACTTCTGCTGTGGGGTAATATTCCACAGTTCCACCAAAAGTTATGCATTTCACTTGTTTTCCTGTATAATCCACCTTATCAACCAAGGCCTTGCGCACTCCAACGGTGGTTGCCCCTGTGTCTCTGAGTAAAGATGCTAATTTATTATTGACAAAACCTCTGTTCAAGATCAATGAACCAGTACTTTCAAAAGATGACATGACTGGGAGAGGGTGTCCGCATAATAATCTTGGCACTCCTTGAGGCTGAAATAAAGAATTGCAATTAGTGCAGTTATCACTATTTGCTAAATCTACACTGCATGAATTTGCATGTGCTACAATATCATTATGGTTCTGATTATTATCATGAACAATGGCATTGGTACTTTCAGTGTTTCTTGATTGTCTGGAAGTATTGTTATGATAAGATCTTTTATTTGCATTTTGATCATTTCCTCTATAAAATGATTTCTGACCTCTATTTGCTTTTGAGTTATAATCTCCTTTATTTTGCCAGTTATTGGACTTAAATGAGGTTTGTGGATAAAAATTATCCTCCTGATATGAATTCCAATGTCTTTGAGGTTGGTATTTGTTAAAATTGTATCTACCTCTATTTTGACTGTAATTATGTGATGGTTTAAATCTTTGATTTCTATCCATGCTGTTAGATCTATACCTAGGTGCATTTTCTTGGAATGATCTGGCCGATGCAGCCGGTAATGAGTCTCTTACATTGTTTTTGCTCAGTACTCTATTAGGATGAGCAACTTGATATTGACGTCCTAAGGTTTGTAATTTAGTCAGGTTCTCTGGTTTTCTTTCCTGCAGGAACGCAAGAAAATCAGAACTAATAGATGACAAAACCTTGTCTCTTAGAATTAAATCTGACAAACCCTCAAAAGTTTTTTCAGTTTTGGATAGTTCAATCCATCTAGAAAAATTCAGTTTAACAGCTGAAATAAATTCAGTGAAATCTTTTCCAGAATCAGGGTACAAAGATCGAAATTTCTGACGATAGCCCTCATCATCCAATTGATACCTCTGCAATAAAATGACCTTAACAGCTTCATAATCCTTTCTAGTCTGGTCATCCAAAGTGGAGACTACAGTTAATTGTTCACCAACCAATAAGTTCATAAGTCTACATGTCCATGTAGATTTGTCAATCCTATATTCTTCACAATAAGTTTGGAACCTATTTAGGAAGCATGAAATGTCATCTATGGATGCGTTAAATTTTGGCAAATTAATCCTTATGGCAGTAGTATGATCTTTACTTTTATCTTCACCTACCCCAGGATGCAACAGTGGTTGTTGTAATTTTAATTTTTTCCAGTTCAATCTCAGCTAACCTTATAGCTTGTTGAGATTTACTCTCTTCTTGAGCTCTAGTATAGGCTAATTTTTCTCTTTCAAGAGCCAACTCTTCTAATCTCCTTTTTTCCTCCAATTCTTCCTTATGGAGCTCTTCTTGTCTCCTTTTTTCTGCCAATTCAATTTCTTTTTCTTGTTTGTGAAGTTCCTCTTGTCTCTTTTTTTCTGCCAATTCAATTTCTTTTTCTTGTTTGTGAAGTTCCTCTTGTCTCTTTTTTTCTGCCAATTCCTCTTTGCGAAGTTTCTTCTTGTCTGTTTACTTCTTTATCAATAAAAGCTTGCAAAGCTGGACCCTCCAAATTAAGTTCTTTTCCAATCTTCAATAAATCCTTTAATGAAGTCATGGTTGCTTATTTTTGTGTTTATCAATAATACACAATATTTTAACTTTTATATATATGAATATGTCAGCTATATTCAATATTCACTCCACCAATCTCAGATCAATTTATACTTGCAATAGTAGATGTATCCAGCTAAACAATATGGAGTAATGAAAAAAAAATAGAACCACAACAAGTGAGAACAGCAAGACAGGGTTAGAGCAACTAAAGGAAATACAAATGGGAAAACAAAGGAATAACTAAAAAATATATATGAATTAATTTAAAATAATGCTCTATTACACATAGACAAGACAAGACGCATATCACAACAATTATGACATCTATGAAATAAATGATAGTAAGATGAGGCTAGACAATATTACAAACAAAATGTAACAAACTAAATAAAATATAACAATGACAGTACTTATGAGAACAAACAATAGATAAACATGACTACACAGCTAACAAAAATGGATCTGTTAAATTCAATAGAGGCAAACTTTTATACAACCAGCAGAGTATGCTGGGTCCTCTATCTGAATCACACAGATACTGCCTTATAGAACGCTTGATTTGCTCATTCGACCTAGCTTTCGCGGTATTGAATGATCACAAACCAAGTCCCTTCCAACCAGCCCGCTAGTTACAAAATCAAAAACACGTAATGAAAACACATATATGGCGAAGTCAGAGATCAGGCAAACAGATTATATTTACAGCCACGCTGCATGTAACAATAAATAGACTTATCTGTTGCCGAGAAACCACTCCTTCTTGAGACTTCGACAAGCAAAGGAGGTAGCGATGATTGAAGCCTAGTATCTGGTTAGGTTTAGAATGGCTTCATGCTGACATCGAAGGACATCGATATGGTCCATGATTTTTGATATAATATTTGCTTCTTGAATGAAGATAGTCAGTTCCTATGACTTCTGTGTAATAATAGGTCACTTTAATAACTTAGTGACAGCTTGAGGCACATTTATAATGATGGAAATCCCTTCCATTTATTAAAACAGTCTGGCAGACGATGCGTGCCGCCATTTTGAAAAAATAGTCCCCGATTCGTTAGGCGCTGTTAGGCATCCAATGGCTTTGGCCCCCAGAAACTGATGCGGGTAAATCTTAAGAATGATTATCCTTTCAGGAACCGTCCTCCCGACGTCCTGTGGTAAGAGTGCATTAGACTTCAGGCTTGACACTCCTTAATACAATGGCCTGCTGAATACCTTCCAGGGTTGTCCTTGCATATTCCGTTTCAGGAGGTAATTAATATATATATTTTTATGTTTGGCCAGTCACACATAATCTCCCTGGCCCGCACCTCAGGTACTCAATAACAAGGCACAACTTCTTGGCACAATTCACATCCATTTAATATACATATTACTCCATTGAGTATCATATGACATCTTAGCCTTTACTAGCACATGTCTCTACTGTCCTTGATTTTGCTCCTCACAGTTTTAATGGAACAGTCAACTTACGTGCCCAAGAATTTCCAATACACACTGCTAAGACTAAACTGACATTATACTGTTAGATGAAAGCATAAGGCAGTGATGGTAATCGATCTTGCAGGTGAAATATCAAAATGCCCAAAGGCAATTAACACATTTTTAAAAGCCGGTCCTACTGGACACATTCCGTGCGTACTGGTCAAACGACACAAGCAGACTCCTCGTTCGAGACGCTAGCTCGTCCCACATCGAAACTGCCGTCTGCCGATAATTCAGGGCAGAAGTCAAGACGTCACTTCCTGCAACCACGGGATACCGTGTGTAAACAATATATATCAGGAAGTGATCGACATGATATGATATTTACTCATATCAAACACCTTGTCAAGTAACGATAGATCAAGTAAGACAGTGAAGGTCTTATCAATACCGGACAACTCTATCCATTTTTAGAATATATTTTCATGAAAATTTCCAAAGTCAGCTTTCCTGCTTGGCAGAAATGAATGAAATTTATCACGGAATCCCGCTTCCGTAAGCTGAAATTTGCGTTGCAATGTCTCCGTGGCAACATCGTAGTAATCTCTACTACTGCTGTCCAAAGCAAAATAAGTCTTTAGAGCGTCCGCTGTAAAGAAATCGCATACCGTTGAACTCCATAGAACCTTGGGTATCTTCAGCGCACTGACCTTGAGTTCAAGTCGTTGTAGGACGCTGTTTATGCAGTCTCTTTGCTGGTCGAAATTTGGCAATCTTATTCGGTTTGTTATCACAAGTGCACTAGAAGATGTCTTTGGAGCATTCTTAAGGCGACAGCAACATCTATATCTTTCCGAACACGCAATTTCTCTATCTCCAAATCAGTTGCTTTCTGTGCAGTTGCAGCAGCGAATTTTAGTTTCTCTATTTCAATTGATTTATATTTCTCCAATTCTCGCTCTCTTTCTAAGGCCACTAATTTTTCCCTTTCAGCTTCAATCTTTAATTTTTTTTGTTCAGCGTCTATCTTTAATCTTTCTTGTTTAGCGTCTGTCTTTAATTTTTCTAGTGCAAGAGCTTGAGCAAAATATTTTTCTTTCTCATCATGTTCTAACTGAAGACGTATCAATTCACGTTCATTCTGTCTTTCAATGCGTGTGTTGTAACTGTCAAATTGTGCTGTAGCAAAGGTCAATAGTTTCGCTCCCGATTTATTAAATTTAATTCCAATTTCTATGAAGTCCTGAAACGAAGACATGATTTATTCCCAGAAATCACTTTCTGTTCAAAATATGGTGACATTTGTAATGATGAACAATACAATGCTCAATCCATATGTAAGTCCTACAAAAGTACCAAGGACAAAATCAAAATGTGTTAAATTATGGTGATATTATTAATGAACACTGCAACACTAAATACATGTTATTAACAAAAGATACACAAAATTGTGCCATGTGAATTAATGGGCCCAGACAAATGCACAATGAAAAAATGAAGGCAATGATGTCAATGACAATGATGATGATGATATATTTCAAAATACAACACACACAAAAATAAATCAAAATCAACTAAAATAAGACAACAAAAACAGCATTATATATTAAAATGTAAACAAATAATAACTATTAGACACTACAAATGATTCACAACTAAAACCAAACAACCGTCACATTAATAACTAAAGAGAAGAAGGTATAGAAAGAACTATTACAACAACTGACAATATGTGACATATATATGAAACAATAACAACACGTGCTACCTAACGCCACAGCTAAACAAAAATGAAATGTTCGCGATGCAAATAAGGACTTACATTATTTTAATGTATGCGTCATAGCGCTGAAATTCCCTTAATGCAAACCTCACATAAACCTGTAGAAGATCACTTTTCATCATACTTCCGAAGATGAATGAGAAAAATCATACCTAAAACAAAAATGGCAACACTGAACATACAGAATAGAAAAAAAAATAGCGTAGATGGAGCATGCTATGAAAGCACAAGATGCTATAAACTGGGTTATCACAATCCAGAATCTTTTAAAATAAAACTAAACCTATCTTAAATGTAGAAAAAAACATTTCCGGTCTGAACAAAGCGAAGCGTTTGTTTACACTAGTCATATGACTCAGCAAGGCAACACTGAGTCAAAAATAGAAAATATTAGGTTCTGTAAACTTTTGTGATAATACGTCGTATGGTCAAACTGTTGTATTTAATGTTAAATAATAAAGTCCATAAAGTTTCTTTTATAGAATTTTATAAATATTAGTACATCGTATTGGTCCTTCAAAGCCTTCACTGTTCTTGGAAAAATAGGTACATTGTTTGTCTTTAAAATATTCTGTAGGCAGGAATCAATACGAGCGTGTTTCTTGACCCAAATTCCTGCTGAAGTCAAGGGTCACGGGGCGTAGCTAATTTGCCGCAGTGCTTAAAAGGTTTTGTTTACAAGAAAGTTCGTTTGCCCTTTGGCTAGTTTGCCGCAGTGTTTGCAAAAAAGGTTCGTTTCCAAAAAGGTTCGTTTGCGCGAACAAAGATATTTTTATAAAGCACAGTTCATTAAAATAGCTTAAAACACGTTACCTTAAAAGTGCATCTGAAAGCATATCTAATGTTCTGTTATATTATCGTTCAACTGATGCAAATGCATTATGGATAAACGTGTTGCACATAAATAATTGTAGTCATAAAAATGTGCAAGACCCACAGCTTGGCTTCCCATTTGTTGAGGATTTGTTTCGCTCTTATTTTTGCTTGTAGCTTTTGCACTATTGTTTTATAAGTATCCAATTTTCATATGAAGTTAATGTCCAGGGTTCTTTCTTTACGTGCCTGGCAAACAAGTATTAGTTTACTTTTGTGCACGCATCTCTTTCTCCAACGAAAGTAATAACTGCTGAGTGACGGTTTATAACTTTAATAAACATGAAGAACTTCACAATAGACCCATTGATGTGGTCAGGCAATTAGAACACACTCAAGATTAATAATAATAATAGTCACTCATTTGTATGAAACAATCCATTCAATGGTGAAATATGAAATACAGTTGTATACTTCCATCTACTGCCTATTGTATACATGAATATATCTTATGGGTCATACATCCGCAATCATATACACATTTCAAAAGCCAAAACGGCTGGTCACTGAATGCCACCCCCTTAGTTGCTGAACTCCTCTCTTTTTTGCACACGCTTTGTTAGCAATCCTTTCCCTGCCAGTCTCATCACGTGACATAGAGTGTCTATTTGACCTGGTAGCGAAGCGGTGTTATGAGCATTCAAACTAACTGCAATTTCTAACTCCCAACAATAACTGAATTCGTTTGTGATATCACAAAAATAAAATAATATAATCAGTGTCATGAATGGAAACATTTTGTTTAGATTAACCACAAACAAAAACTATACACGGCAGCTGCAAACTCATAAATATGTTTGAAAAAAAAACTATTTCTGAAAGTGCATTACAATGAAATGTGTTATAAGGTAAGTAAATTCATTTGGATGGAGAGAGTAAATGTACGTTAATCTACCTGGTATGTGACCACAGCCCCGGTAAACTTTTCCACAACTCAGGGCGTCATAAAATACGTGTTGAAGGAAGATGGTTATCAGATCAAGAGACCTGTCAGTGATGTAGTTGGACATTTCTTAGACTTTAATGATGAACGAAAAGATTATTAAGTGAAAGAACTGCAATATTACCACAGGCTGAATGGTACGCTTCCTGCTTTATGTCTTGTGTTTGTCTCTGACACCGTTTGTTCAGAAAAGAAATGGCAGTAGCTACAACTACTTTCGTGGCTGAAATTAATGAAGTCACGGTTTGACAGAACGTGAGAATTTTTCAAGGCTCAAACCACTTACATAATGGTCATAATGCTTCTGCGTCGGCCTTTGCGATAAATGAATGAAATTCTGACATTTACTTTTGACTAGATCTTTGGATACTGCAAATACATTTTCAAGGTTAGTACCTGTATAAGATATGCATTTGTCACGTAGTTGGCTTGATAATGTATAGAACCGTTTTAAAACGCCCCTGCAGAACTCATCCGTGTTTACGGAAATCCGGCTTAAGTCGTAATTGCCTTTCCCTTCAGGTAATAAATTATCAAACTAATGTCAGACACAGTTTTAAAAGAAGTTATTGAAGCTCATATTGTCAAATTTTTATTACTATCTAGTGATACAATATCTGATGTGTCGGACGCGAATCATCTTTTATTCATTATTAGGCACGGGCAACAAAACAGACAGGTTGTGTACTTTAAATATTTTTTTCCAAATTAGGGTACACATCTGTACAGTTGACCAGAGTAGTAGTAAATGAAATAGTTAAATAAATTAACGAGAATCAAAGTAAGGTATGGGATAAAGAGACATAAAGTCTTAACTTCAGAAGACAAACGAAAGATAATGTTTCATATTTATTTCCTCACATAATGAACTCGAAGGTGTCGCGAGTATGGAAATAGAGGATGTCTGAGTTTAGACAGAATATGAATGAGTAATGTGAAAGTAGAGAAAATTGGAGTAACTAATGAAAATATGGAGAGAGATGTGACTTCTGGAAATGAGAGATATAATCAAATATCAAAGGTCTACTTCCCAGCCAAACTCGACACTACGTTTTAATATGTCTTATCCCTCTCCGTCCCCTCATGCAAAACATGAACATCTATTACAGTAAGGACTACACCAGCAAACATCAAGTAACAGATAGAATAGAATGAATTCTGACCACTTACAACATATAAATATATTTATTAAAGAAACAACGAAACCAACATAAAATAATAACTTCACTACCTCTGATGGACTAGTGAATATATGTCACAATCACAGAAAAATACTTCACTCAATCTCTCAGCCAAAACGTCTCACTCCAAACTACAAACACCGGTACACATTCTTACTACTAAGATAATCTAAATAAAGGGGGAGGCCCCCAGCTTTCTTTAAGAAAACGGCCTCCTGTAAAGTTAACAAATTCTGGTAGATAAACTTACTCCTGAGCTAGGAAAAACACTACACTGTTCCACCTAATTTGATATTCAAAGGCTGTTGAGATAAGCTCTCTGTAACAGCGTCGTAAAAAATCCTATGCATTCACAATTTCCTGTGGCTGGTGGCTACACTAGCAGGTGAAGAAGATTAAAACAAGTGCAGAAATACTTGCACCCACAGATCTATATATATCCAAACAACGAAGACTTTTGCTGGCGAGCGAGTATCATGTAGGCGCTAGGGCACCTCTTATACTGGATAATGAAGACTTGAACTGTATGACAGGTGACGAGTAATGGCAAACGACTACTTCTCTCGGTCGTTATGTCAGTATACTCAGAGGTAACGGGCTATCAATGGGTCGGACATTGTTGCAAAAAATGATTGTATGGCAAAGGCGACAGCTCGTATGTGCTGAGACGATGGTTAACTGCAAATGGTGGCACTATGTGCTGTAGGTAAATAACCCATGACGCAAGACTACTGCTTATGTGTAGGTAACGGAAATAGATGTAGTGTGTTATAATCAAGACAGCACGAATAATGTGTTCTTAGCAAATACTGGCTACCGACGAATCTTTTATGTCGATATGCCCGTATGCTCCGAGTTATCTGGCTGATAATGGGTCGAACAGTGTTGCCGAATATGACTGGATGGTAAAGGCAATAGCCCATATGTGTTGGAGCGATAGACACTTTCAACCGGAGGCTGTGGTTAAGAAATCCACGGAGCAGCCGTATAGCTGTAAACTGGCAGTATGACATAGACTGCTGTGTAATATTTGTTATATGGACTTTGTAATCCAACTGGAAGCAGCAAACAATCAGGAACTGGCAGTGTGACGTAGACTGCCGTGTAATATTTAGTGGAAGTTGTAATCCAACAGAAAGCAGCAATCAAACCAGGAAGCACAATACAACGTTGTGACTAAAGCTCTGAAAATATACAGCAATTCAATACCTCATTTCTACCCGTAGTAATTCCTCTGTTATTCTCTCACCCACGCAAAATACATAAACAAACTTCCAATCGCCGTTTTTCTCTGACACCAAATAACAACAAACACCGTCTCTCCCTCGCTCTTTGCTCTGTTATGCCTAGGGAATCACTACCACTGAAGGCCCCGTCGTAGGTTTCTGTTTACAAGCCACGTGTTGATTGCGCGTTCCGTCGCACGCCAACCTGAGGTTAAAATTATTCACACACACATTGGTCCCACACACGCTTTGGTACTGTGAAAACAATGTTGGGTATTCCCACACTCCATTATAATTAAATGTGGCCCCAGTTATAATCATCAAAGTAGGAATAACACTGATGGAGTTACCAAAAATTTAGCGTAGGGCTTACACTCTATGTAGATATATATATATATATATATATATATATATATATATATATATATATATATATATATATATATATATATATATATATATATATATATATATATATATATATATATATATATATGGGATGAACTCGACAGACGACTCCGCCAGCGAGACGTGGCTCCAGCCAATCTCCGAAGGTTGTCTCTTGCACTGCTCGAAGAGTGGGCAGCCATCCCACAACAACAGATCCAACGGCTAATCGGATCCATGTCAAGGAGATGTCGTTCTCTGATAGAGGCCAAAGGAGGCCATACACCTTACTGACACGGAGGCCTCAGTCGCAAAGAATAAAAGTCCAAACCAAATTTAATGAACATCATTTCATTGTTAAAGTCTGAAAGTTTCTTCATGCCAAGATTGAAACACCAACGGGCTGATCACCCGTTTGCCAGTCACTTTGATTACGGAAACAACGGCAAACGGATTGATTTGTCGTTGCCCTAAAGACGCCATTAGGCGTGATGGGAACAACGGTAGAGAAAATCTATTCGCTGTTGCCCTTAAGACGCCACTAGGCGTAATGGCCACTGACTGCTTTGCCGGTCGTTGGCTAAGGACGGAAGAAGAAGAAGAAGAAGATTGAAACATTAATTCCGTAAAATAAAATGTTGGTACAAGTTTGAAATTTGGTGTCCATTACCACTGCAATAATGTTGCGTCTCTATTTTTGAACAGTATATATATATATATATATATATATATATATATATATATATATATATATATATATATATATATATATATATATATATATATATATATATATATATATATATATATATATATATATATATATATACTGTTCAAAAAAAGAGACGCAACATTATTGCAGTGGTAATGGACACCAAATTTCAAACTTGTACCAACATTTTATTTTACGGAATTAATGTTTCAATATATATATATATATATATATATATATATATATATATATATATATATATATATATATATATATATATATATATATATATATATATATATATATATATACTGAGCGACATTAATTACGCATCACTATATGAATCACTCACCAAGATGTCTGAGAATAAAATAATGGTAACATGTTTGATATCACTGGAAACAGTATCCATTGTCAGACCGATTCCCGCAATTCGCGTAGCAGTGCATGCTGTGTTAAAAAAACTACAGTCACAAATGTAATGTAGGGGTCAAATTGAAAAGTCACAAATGTCGTTGTTGTCATTGTAACGCGCTCAGTCGCGCGTTTGGCCACCGTTGGCATCAAGGCAAACCTGGCAGCGTCTCCGCATGGAGTTAACCGGTGTGCGTAGAAAATCCTGGGGGAATCGATCCCATACTTCGGTTATATCACATCGCAAATGATCCAGGGTCTGCGGTCGTCTGTGCCGGTAGGGTTAGCGTCCAATCTCGTCCCAGACGTGTTCAATGGGTGCCATATCTGGGGACAATGAAGGCCATGGTATGACAGCGATGTTATTGGCCTGAAGGAACGCTGTGGTGGCCCTAGCTGTATGTGGTCGTGCGTTATCATGCTGGTACAGCTGGAGCTCGGGATGATACTGGAAGAGGGGCACATCCCTATATGTGGCAGCATTTACAGTATGGTTAAAGATGTGTGTTACCGGGGCCCGAAAGGGGAGCAAAGAATAGTAACACTGTCCCCTACCAAGCATGTCGTAAAAAGCGACTAAGGAGGGTTGGGCATGGGGCCGGTTACACCATCCTGTAAAAAAAATTTTAAACCACAAAAAACTTCAACAAATATGGACAAGTCAAATAAAGAAAATAAAACACAGCCATCCAAGACAGGGGAAGGTCCTCTCGCGGGGAGGCGTATGATGCAACACAGAGAAAGCCGAAAGGAGTCTGTGTTGCTGACTAACCTTCTTTCTTCTAGGAGAACTTCCAGATTTGGCACCTGGAATGTTCGGACATTAAACGAACAAGGGAAAGTGGCGCAAGTAGCAGCAGAAATGAGGGAATACAAAATCGAGGTTCTGGGAATGTGTGAAACAAAGTGGAAGGGGGTAGACAGGAAGAAACTCATCACAGGTGAATTGGTGCTGTCCTCAGGACATGAAGACGAAAGTTCACACCACAGTGAAGGGGTAGCTCTTATGTTATCTAAAGAAGCACAGAAAGCACTAATTGAATGGGAAGCTGTTGGACCCAGAATAATAACAGCTTCTTTCAAAACAGCTAAAAAGAAAATTCATGTAAATGTCATCCAATGTTATGCACCAACTAATGACAAAGAAGAGTCTGTGAAAGAAGCATTTTATACTAAACTACAGGAAATTATGGATAAAGTAAAAAGAAGAGACATCACAATTTTGATGGGTGACATGAATGCAAAGATAGGTACAGTCAACACTGGATTTGAAGAAGTCATGGGAAAACATGGGCTAGGAGTAATGAATGAAAATGGAGAGCTATTCGCAAACTTCTGTGCTTCATATCAACTGGCTATAGGAGGAAGCATGTTTCCACATAAGAGAATACACAAGGCAACATGGATATCACCAGACCATAGAACAGAAAATCAGATTGATCATATATGCATAAACAAGAAGTTTAGATCATCATTGCAGGATGTAAAGGTATATAGAGGAGCAGATGTGGCATCAGATCACCATCTTCTGATAGCCAAAGTAAAAATGAAACTCAAGAGATATGCAACAATGCAAAATTATAGACAACAGTTTAATGTAGGACAGCTAAGAAATCAAGAAACAAGAGACAAATTTGCGGTCACAGTATCCAACAAATTCCAAGTGCTCCAACAGCTGGAAGATGTAGAGAATACAGAAGACTATTGGCAGCAGGTCAAAACAGTATGGAAGGAGACATGTGAAGAAATACTGGGGAAAAGGGAAAGACAACAAAAAGCATGGATAACAACAGAAACCATCAATAAGATAAAAGACAGAAAAAACAAGAAAACAGAGTTAAACACAAGCAAAACTAGAAGCTCCAAAGCCAAGGCTCAAGAAGTGTACACAGAAGCAAACAAAGAAGTAAAAAGAAGTATCAAAAGAGACAAGAGGAAGTATATTGAGGAGTTGGCAAGAGAGGCAGAAGATGCTGCAGCCAAAGGAAATATGAGAAAACTGTATAGCAGCACAAAGAAGCTAACAGGGAAATACAAGCAAACAAGTTGCCTCATAAAAGACAAGAATGGGAAACTGCTCAGCAATATACAAGAGCAAATGAAGAGGTGGACAGAATATTTTGGGGACTTTCTCAATAGACCAGCTCCACAAAACCCGCCGGACATCCAGCCAGCAGAAGAAGAGCTACAAATTAACGGTGAAAGACCAACGAAGGAAGAAATAAAGAAAGCCATAAAGCTTCTAAGAGAGGGAAAAGCGTCTGGACCTGATGGCATTCCAGCAGAGGCCATCAAAGCAGATATCGACACGGCTACAGAGATGTTATATAAATTACTTGGTAAAGTCTGGGAAAAGGAAGAGATACCAGCAGAATGGAAGGAAGGATATCTGGTTAAGTTGCCTAAGAAGGGAAATTTACAAGAGTGCACAAATTATAGAGGAATAATGTTACTATCAGTGCCAGGAAAAGTATTAAACAGGATTATCCTTGAGAGATTAAAAGAGTCCATAGACAAGAAACTGAGAGATGAACAAGCAGGTTTTCGACAAAACAGATCATGTACAGACCAGATAGCCACTTTGAGAATAATAGTTGAACAAAGTCTGGAATGGAATTCACCACTATACATCGGATTTGTGGACTACGAACAGGCATTTGACAGTGTAGACAGAGAATCACTTTGGAAATTGATGAGGCATTATGGAGTTCCCCTGAAGATCATTAATTTAATAAAGAAAACATATGAAGACATGACATGCAGAGTTCTTCATGAAGGACAGCTTACAGAACCGTTTGGGATAAGAACAGGAGTGCGACAGGGATGCATCTTGTCTCCATTTCTTTTCTTGCTGGCAATAGATTGGGTTATGAGATCATCGACAACAAACAACAGAAATGGAATCCAGTGGACTCTGACTAAGCAGTTGGATGATCTGGATTTTGCTGATGACTTAGCTCTTCTGTCCCATAACGTAATCAGATGCAGGACAAATTGAAAACACTCGATGAGAGGTCACAGCAATTGGGTCTGAAAATACACAGGGAAAAGACAAAAATAATGAGAATAAATGCAGGTAATGATAACAGGGTTGAACTTGAAGAAACACCAATTCAAGATGTAGAATCATACACATATCTTGGCAGTAATATAGACAAAGCTGGAGGGACAGACAGCGATAACAAAATAAGAATACAAAAGGCAAGAGGAGCTTTCATTGCATTGGGAAATATATGGAGATCAAGAGAAATCGGATCCAACACGAAAATAAGAATCTTCAACTCAAATGTGAAGTCAGTCCTATTGTATGGCTCGGAGACATGGAGAACAACAAAGACAACAACCAAAAAGCTACAGACTTTCATAAATGGGTGCTTGCGTAGAATAGAGGGAACGAACGAACGAACGAACGAACTTTATTTTCAAAGGGTTAAGAATTGGGCACGCAGGCCCGTCTGACATTCTGCCCTTCCTCTCTCTCTCATCATGTATACTGTATCCTTTCATCCTCACATTTACTTTAAGCATTATTAAGGCATTTATCATTATAAAAGTAATATAACATCAAACATTTGCAATAATCATCATAATTAAAGTATGTTTTTAAAATAAATAAAGATAGATAGATAGATAGATAGATAGATAGATAGATAGATAGATAGATAGATAGATAGATAGATAGATAGATAGATAGATAGATAGATAGATAGATAGATAGATAGATAACGAACGAACGAACGAACGAACGAACGAACTATATTTTCAAAGGATTAAGAATTGGGCACGCAGGCCTGTCTTACATTCTGCCCTTCTTCTCTCTCTGTCATCTTACATACCGTATCCTTTCAATAGCACATGTATTTTTAGCATTATTTAAGCGTACAAAATTATCGAGGTAAAATAATAACATACATTTGTAACATCCAGACATAATCAAATTTAAGGGGCGGGGGGGGGGGGGGGGGGGGGGGGGGGGAATTATTAATTAAAATAGATTAACAAAAATTAATACCTTAAAAAAAAAAAAAAACTAACATACACAATCAAAACAATTCATACAGTAAATAAGACATAATTAGAAACGTAATCAGATAATGGTGGCATATAATAAGAACTCGTGAGGACTTCATGTGTTGTCAGCGCATGCGGAAAATGTTCCCACAGGTGAGCAACTTTGAGTCCCAAGCAGATACTGCCACAGGGAGTGAATTGTTGACGCCTCCACTACACGAGATCCAGTTTTATGACCTATGCTCCTTAGGGAGGTAAAGGGTATTGACTGAAAGATGAGAATCATGCATATAGGCCCGTCTTGCATTTATCCCTTCCTCTTACTCATCTTTTATTGCTAGGTATCCAGACATTCTCCAGCATACTTAAGGTATTAGTTCAGAGGCGATGCAACATTATAAGTAGTATAAAAGCATACATTACAGTATCTGATTACAATTAAGAAGTAAGGTATATTAAAATGAAAAACTAGATCATCAGACCCTCCATACAGTGTATTAGATAATAATAATTCGAAACATAATCCCTTAGGGCGGCATATAATCCGCACTCATAATGTATTTGAACAGTCTACGATTACAATAGTCAACAACCAAAATGTACCAGAAATGAAAATAGCTGATCTTAACTAATTTTGGTGTGCTGAAAACGAAAATGACATTTTAAAATGTTGATTGGCTCTAGTTTTCAAGATACGAGCTTATATGCTGGTTATTATTATTATTATTATATAAATGACGCAACAGTTGTGGGCGATTGCATAATTTTTTTCTAATGACCAATAAAAATGTAACTAGAAGTTGATGATGCAATCCTACCTATGATTACATCACCTTTGTGTATAAATATCTTATCTTTGATAAAATTTTGCCATTAGTTAGTGCATTTGTCATTATCAAAAGTATCGTAGTTAGAAATGCTTAGGACATGTGTGAACAGTGCTAATAATTTATGTTATATATGTGGTGAGGTGACATTTGTATCACAAAAATGAAATATAACTAAAGTGATTAAGAAGGTGTACAGTTTGTATTTTGGCTGCAGAATAGGAGATCAAGATAAGAGCTGGGCGCCACACATATGCTGCAATAAATGTGCAGCACATCTTAAACTGTGGTTGACTGGCAAAAGGCAAGCTATGCCTTTTGTAGTCCCAATGGTTTGGAGAGAGCCCACTGATCATCTCAACAACTGTTACTTTTGCATGGTCCCTCCAATTGGGAAAGGCATATCAAAGAAGAAAAAAATGGACTCTGGAATATCCAAACATCCCCTCTGCAATACGTCCGGTACCACATGGCGATGACCTACCAGTTCCCAAAGTGCCAGAATAATTTTCAGCTGCTTCCACTGATGAAGAAGAGAACATTGGTGGTCTTGAACCATCAACCTCAAGCGACCCAGATTTTGAGCAAACTACATCCACTTGTTGAATAATGGTAATGTGTTACCGTCAATTCCAGTTGGTCACGCAGTTCATATGAACGAAACTTATGAAAACATTAAGCAGCTTTTGAAGTGTATAAACTACGATCTTCATCATTGGTCACTTTGCGGTGACTTAAAAGTGGTCGCTCTTTTGCTTGGACTACAGGGTGGACACACCAAGTACTGTTGCTTTCTCTGTGAGTGGGATAGCCGTGCACGAAGTGACCATTACATCAGAAGACATTGGCCAATCAGGCAGTCATTGCAGCCTGGCAGTAAGAACGTTGAGAACCCTGCACTTGTCGACACCAGCAAGATTTTGTTGCCACCCTTGCACATTAAGCTGGGTCTCATGAAAAACTTTGTCAAGGCAATGGAGAAAACAGATGAGGCTTTCAAATACCTCATCAGAAAATTTCCAAGACTGAGTGAAGCTAAAATAAGAGAGGGAGTATTTGTTGGTCCGCAAATTCGAAAACTTCTTCATGATGACGAGTTTCTTTGCGTGTTGCATGGCAAGGAAAAAGCATCATGGCTAGCATTTAAGTCAGTGGTGGACAATTTTCTTGGAAACAACAGATCTAATAATTACAATGAAATTGTAGAAAATCTCCTTCTGAAGTATAAGAGTCTTGGCTGCAACATGTCTTTGAAAATTCATTTTCTGGATTCTCATCTGGATTTCTTTATGTCAAACTGTGGAACGGTCAGTGATGAGCATGGTGAATGATTTCACCAGGACATTGCTGCTATGGAGACAAGGTATCAAGGCAATTGGAGCCCTTCAATGCTTGTTGATTACTGTTGGACTGTGACAAGAGACACCTCATCGATTGACTACAAGAAGCAAGCAAAGAGAGCTCGAACAGCGACTGAATAATGACGGAATGGGTTCAAATGTGCCTTTTTAAAACATGATATGTGAACTTTAAATAATGTTTTTATTTTTTCTATCATTTTATGTTGAAATATCAATTAATTGAGCATGTAACCACAATTTTTATAATGCTAAAGTAGAAAGACTAGCTGTTCACCTCAGAGAATTAAATAAGCATACATTATTTGTATTACTGTAATGTAAATTCATCATTTAAAAAAAAAAACCAGAGCCAATTGGTGAATTTCATTATGATATTTGAAATCAGCATGTCAAAATCAATAAGAAATGGTATATTTAATTTCTGGTACAAAAAACTTTTGAAAATTTGTTGACTAGTGTTATATGAGTAGGGACTGTGCATGTTTTTCAGGTCATGTGGAAGATTGTTCCAAAGATGAGCAGCTGAGTAAGATAAGCTCTTCTTGTACAAATCTAGCCTCGGCTTGGGTAAATCTAACTGGTTTAAGCGCTGACTACGTTTTTCATTGAATTTGAAAAGTGGCCACAGATACGTTGGAGCATTATGTGACAAGATTTTGTGAGCGAATTTAGCTTTGTTAAATAGGAAGCGCTTTCTAAGGGGTAATATTTTAAGATAGTTATATAGATCTATACAATGTGTTTGGTGTTTATCAGCAACTAGGCGCACTGCACGTTTTTGAAGTGAATGAAGCCTTTTTGTGTTGGATATGGAACAACCATCCCAGATTGTGGAACAATAGTCTAGGTATGTTTGTATGTGAGATGTGTAGAACATTTTCCTTGCCCCTCATCCAGGAAGTGTTTGATTTTGGCTAATTGGTAAACTTTTTGTGCCGTTAGCTTTGTGAGTGCACTTACATGTGAGTTCCAACTTAGGTGCTGGTCAACAGTTAGACCTAGAGTTTTATGTTCATTTACGTTTTCAATTAGTGATGTTCCAATGTAGAGCTGAAGTGTTGTTTTCTGCGAGTTTTGTAGTTTTTTGTCTGGTTGATATTAACATACATTTCGTTTTACTAATATTTATTTGCATTCGATTCTCGTTGCTCCACTTAATAATATTATGTGTATCAGTTTGTAAAGATAGTTCTAGTGCAGTGCAACTTTTGTCACTAGTGTAAACAGTACAGTCATCGGCAAACAGGTCACAGGATGAATGTTTGATGTGCAGAGGAAGATCATTAATGTATACGGCAAAGAGAAGAGGGCCGAGAATAGAGCCCTGGGGAACACCGATATCGACACCAGTTGGGTTGGACAAAGAATCATTGTAAGACACCACTTGTTGTCTGTCTGTCAGGAATGATTTAATTAACTTCACCAGTTTATGATTTACTTTCATTGTTACTAATTTTCTGATTAAAATAGTGTGATCTATCATATCGAATGCTTTTTTAAAGTCTACAAAGATTGCTCCACATAAAATATCGTTATTGATGTTTAGATGCCAGTTATCTATCATTTTTGTTAAGGCTGTGTGACATGAATGTTTTGGTCTAAACCCCGACTGACTATCAACAAGCAGGTCATTATTAGCTAGGTGTTCTGTTACTGTTTTGAGTATGTGTTTTTCCAGTGGTTTGGACAGCGATGATATAAGAGAAATGGGCCTATAGTTACCAAGGTTGTTATTATCTGATGAACCAGGTTTAACAAGAGGGTATACTTTAGCGATTTTAAAGGCAGATGGAAAAGTAACTCCTTGCGATACATTGATTATATATGTATGTTAGGGTATCAGTAATAGCTGGTGCAGCATAACGCAGTATTCGATTACTGATTCCATCAAGTCCCGATGAGTTATTATCTTTAAGATCAATAAGATAGTTATGAACTTCGTTAACTGTTATAAAAGGAATGTAGTCGCATGGAATGGTGTTAGTACACTTGTTCTCGCAGAACGTAGATAATTCGCTGAAGTCACAAGGGGAAGAAGGTATGGCGGATTTTATATTGTGGATGTCTGCCTAAAAATGATTGCTGAAGTCTGTACAAGTAAATGAAGTATTGGGATTTTGTGAGTCAGGCGAATTTCTTTTGTTCACCAAGGTATTGATTGCCTTCCATATATTTCTACTGTTGCTTTTGCTTTTAACTAAATGACTAAAGTAGTTTTTCTTTTCTCTGCGAATTAAATATTGTACTTTGTTCCTTGCTGCCCGATATGTAATGATGTCCTTATTTTTGTACGCTCGATCCCTCTGCCTCATAGCGTCAAGTACTTCTTGTGTGATAAATGGAGATTTTATTTGTCTTTTTACGCGAATTTCTTTAGTAGGAGGGCGCATGCTTATTAAAAAATACTATAAAAGAATGTCCGTGTCCAATATGTAATGGCGCGATCAGGATCAGGAAGTTGGTAGACATCGGCGAAAGGCGCATTTCGCAAGTCCTTTGAAAATAATTCTTGGTTGAAAATTTTTTTAGACTTCTATATTCAATACTGATGTGTTTATTTTTTGGAGATTTGTACCCATTTTTTGCCCAAGTGCAACATATGGGATAGTGGTCACTCATAGCAATAGTAGGGATGGAACATTCTATAATGTTATCTGGACACGTTACATATATGTGATCGATCAGTGTGGATGATGTTTTTGTTACTCTGGTAGGTTTGTTGACTATTTGTTTCATGTTGTACGATGCCATGATGTTGGTCCATGTTTGATTTGGCTTATGCATATCAATATTGAAATCCCCAAGAAGAATAATTTCATTGACTGTAGTAATTACTTTATCCATCATGTTCGTGAAATCTTCAAACCATGTTGTTCCTACACTGGGATTTCGATAAAGATATCCTATTACAATGGGTCTTTGCTTTTGTGGCTTTACCTCTAACCATATGCATTCTATATCTATGGTCTCTAAATCGTTTCTGCGGCGATAACTGAGAGAAGTGGAAATATAAACTGCTAAACCTGTCTCTAATTGTCTACTAGAATCTCGCCGAATAGTTTTAAATCCATTACGTGCAATGTCACCATCTGTTATTTTCTCCTTCAGACGACTTTCAGAAAGTCCAAAAACATGGAAATTTTGATTGAGAACTTGTGTGAGTTCTGGAAGTTTACCTAAAAGATGGTTTACATTCAGATGGCTAAGTCGTAACCCATTCATGGTTAGTAACTGTTCATAAGTACCTGGCATTTATGCTATGTAAAGAAGCTTGCGCTCCAATAAAAAGGTAAATAAATACTAAATTTAACAAATTTTACCAAGGAAGGTGAATTTATGGTGGTATTAATAAGTGGGACACTTTAAACATTAATTACAAACAATTCAGCTAATTAAATTACGTGAAAAATAAGTGAAAAGTGTAACAAATCAAGCGCTCATATCATGTCTAAAAATAAATAAATGAAATTTAAAAAAAAAAAAAAAATATATATATATATATATATATATATATATATATATAAACAACAATCAACAGTTGCTGATGTTACAGAGACAACTAGGGAGGCCAACAGTCGCTGTTAAT
Source organism: Oreohelix idahoensis (assembly GCA_024509875.1). Classification (NCBI taxonomy): domain Eukaryota; kingdom Metazoa; phylum Mollusca; class Gastropoda; order Stylommatophora; family Oreohelicidae; genus Oreohelix; species Oreohelix idahoensis. Next base: position 226,167 of record JAMPIV010005496.1, read on the forward strand.
GTGGAGGAGATGGTTGTTGAAAATAGAAGTGGGGTGGATTTGGTCGTGATAGATGATGCATTTGGTAGAAAGCGGGATGTTGAGGTACAGTTGTTGAATAAGTGGGGTATTCCGGCAAGTACGACCTCCAAGTGTAAGGTGCATAGTCCAAGAGTCGTTGTTGATGTAGGAAATTATGAAAGGCTGGGTATGTGGGTTGATGTGGGTAAACCTGTGACGACAGCGATGATGGGTGAACTCTCATTGGTGTCTGGGACGACAGCGGACATGGTGGCATTTTTGTTGATGAAGGCTGAGCAGATTGAATTGGATCACTTACAGACCTTTGAGAATGAAGTGGGTCAAGTCGGTGTTGTCGAGGAGGGTCGTCTGTGGCAGAAGGTTGTTGAAGGCAGACATTGTTGGTTTCCTGCACATCCGTGGTGCTAAGAATAGGTACAACGTGATGATCCTGATTGTCTGATGATTTTGGGCGGCTGGTGGTGTTTAAAGTTATGGGTAGTGATGGAAAATGAAGATCATAATTGGCGTTAGATGAGTAGCTGTTTGTATTCACATGGTGTTTGGATGGATATATGGATGCTGATGTGCGAGTTGTGCCTTTAAGAGTGCTTTCTGGGTATTTTATATTTGTCGCTAACATACTGGTCCCTTGGCTGGACAATGTAATATCGCCGCTGTAAAGATACTTCCTAGGGGCTCCAGATGTGGCAAGGAAGACCGAGCTGTGATCTATGAAAACATGCTCATTTTTGAGGCAGTGTTTTTTTAAGTTTAGCATTGTTAGTTTCAACACATTTGCGGTAATAGGCACGGACTGGCGGGATAATAGAGGAAAAATAAATTTTGGCATTATGGAATAGGGACCGAAATATGAATGTGATCTCGTTTAGGTCTGTCTGTGACAGTTCAATGTCTTTTATTGAGTCTGACAGACCTATGTGCACAGTTACTCTAGTTACAGAGAGATCCGGCGAAAACCGTTTAAGGAAGGTCAGTAGGTCGTGAGTTGATGCCCAGTTCTTGAAGCGAACAGACACCGAATCAGTATCACCAGTTAAAAGTTTTGACTGTTGAAGCTCCTTCATGGTTTGGTCCCCAAAGATGAGATGTTTTCTTCTGTTCGCGTGGTTGCCAGTGATAACAGCTGTTGCTTCCTTTGTCCCAGTTGTGCTGTGGCTGCTAGAAGTCTCGTGGTGTGTGCTGGCAGCAGCCGGTCGAAGTGGCGGGTGGCGATTTGAAATTTTGACCGGAATTCTGCAGACACTGGCTACAGGATTTTCCGGAGTGTCCAAGGGATTACGTTCATTAAGGCGGAGTTCTGAATGTAGTATTTGTTGTTGAGGTCGGACGCTCTCCGCACGTTTTTGTTTGCGACCCAATTCGTTTGTGTGCTTGTTGTTGTGTAGGCTGCTGCTGAATTTGAGTTTTGCTGTTTTCGTAGCTACTTTTTAGAGACACGTGATCAGCCTGAAGCTGTTCGTAAGATTTTTTAAGACAGCTCAGTTCAGCTTTCAGTAGCTCCATCTCAGATGTTATTTTTGTATACATATCATCATGTGGTGATAGTATAGTGTGCTTGCGTGGTGTCCTTTCTAGACTACTATCAAGAAAACCTATGAATGAATTATGCTCTGTCTCTGTAATGGTAGGTCTCGTTGTAACGGAAGGCGTCTCTGTAATGATAGATCTTGATGTAGAGGAAGGTGTGTCTTGTACCATCTGTAGTTGTTTGTCATACTCCTGAACGAATGTATCAGAGACAACGGGAAAGGAACAGCATGTGAGGGCTAATTTCTGGGCATCGGAAGTGGTTGGTGCATTGTTGATAACAGCTGTTGACGTTATAGCCATTCGACTGACTCCAGCAGTAGTTGCTGTTTCCCATAAATGATTTAAATCTTTCTGGATCCACACTTTAACTGCAGTCTCTGAGCCTTGAACCATAATCTTGTTCGACGTATTATAGAAATGGAGAAAAACGTGTCCAGTAGAAATGACATCTTCGACATGAGCACCATTAGCGTCAGTGCGAGATTCAATTGAAGCGATAGATTTATAGTAGGCCTTAGTCAAGCCACGCAATGCTTCGTACTCGAGAAGTTTTTGGAATGTTAATATCACACACTGGTTCTGGTTCTTGTATTGTAATGTCACTAATGGGGCTGAGGGCGTGTCTGCATTGAGAACTCTGGTCTTCTTCTTCACCGCTTTAGGAGCATTTAAGACGTAGTCCTTTTGTTTCTTTCTGCTCAGTCGAGTGGCGGTGACCGAGTTTACGTTTGGCATTGTGAATGTTATTGCTGGTACCACGAAGGAAGAAGGTAATCAGCTTTGTTCATGGCTGATAATCATCGCTCTAGCGTGACGATTTGGGTCGCGGGGTTTCATTTGTATAGTAGATGGTGCAAAAAGGCCCCGCGCTGAAGACCTATAATTAAACACCTGGGTGGTTCGGTCATTGTTGGGCGCTCAACTATTCGTGGGTTGTGGAATAACAATACTACAAGTTTAGATGCAAAACAGCACAGTGTCTTATAATAGTGAATCCTTTTAGAACAAAATCTAACATTTCTGTTCGTATTGACACCACAAAAATGATTTCACTACAAAGCCACAATGATACCGAACACAATGATATTAAAATCCATCACGAATTACAGCAGGAGCACACTTTCACAAATACGAAAGTAGAGCTCTGTGAAAACACGTCCGCACTCCTGATACACTGTAAGAAATACGGATTAAAATGGTATGACAAGGTTACCAACGTGGAACTGATGACAAGAACTAGACAAGTGCCAGTGGAACAAGAGATGAGAAGAAGACGATGGCGATGGATAGGACACACACTGAGGAAACCTGTTGATAGCATTACAAGGCAATCCTTGTTCTGGAACCCCCAGGGCAAGAGAGGCAGAGGAAGACCAAGAAGTACATGGAGAAGAGAGTTGGAAACAGAGGTGAAAATGATGAGGAGAACATGGAAAGAACTTGAGATGATTGCACGGGACAGGAGGACTTGGCATGTGTTTGTTGAAGGCCTATGCTCCTTTGGGAGTGGAGGGTTATGAATGAATGAAAGATGTGGAGACGGGTTCGGTGATTGTAACTGAATGGTTCCACGTCTCCCAACAACATCTCTTGCTGTTACAGCTGCCGCCAAAACTGATTCCGCAAATGAAGCTGCCATATATACTCGTCCTGTTGAGGTGTCGTAACTCTGGGTTGACCTTGACGGGGTCGATCTGAAATGGATCCAGTGGCCATTAAACGTTGTTGCAGTCGGACGATGGTGGACTGGTTGCAATTCAAGTGTCTGGATGCTTCTCTGGTGGACATCCCGCCTGTTATCATTCCTATCGCTCTTTCTCTCTCTGCAGCGCTCAGTCTAGGCATGGTTTGACGACGTGTTTGTGGTTGTGGACTAAAATATTGACTGTTTTGCAGTCCGTAGTGCTCTAGGCTGAGCTCTGGGTGAAAAGAAATTAATGTTTTTCGTGCAGAATTTTTACCACGCACCTAAATCATGTTTTACGTGTTTCACGTGCTACTCTTGTCTCCAGCTCTGCTGGCGCAAAATGACTATGCTGGCATCTGGGCGGTGACCTTGTGAACCTGTGTACTAATTTCGGGAACGGTGGTCATTTGTGAGACTTCGAGGAACCCACCTTGCGCAAACCTTAGAAAATCCGAGAGTTGTTATAACTGCATTTGCACTACCAATGCTGACTGACAGCTGTAAGGCCAATTGTTGAGTAGTGATTCGCCTATCAGTAAGAATAATGCCCTCAACGCATTTCAACATTTCTGCGTTGGTGGCTGTGGCAGGACGACCACAGCGCGGCCGTTCAAGCAGCTCCTTATCTCCACTTACTGATTCTTTGATTCTCTGAACCCAGCGACTGACTGTATTCCTGTCGACTGCAAAACTTCCATACACATCACATAGACGCTTGTGAATGTTTACAACAGTTTCCTTCTCTGCAACGAGAAATTCTATCACATTTCGCTGCTTATAACGCAAGTTGCTAACACGCTCCATTTCAACGGTTTAGGGTAGCCGTATTATTTGGCCGGTTGCGGTGCAATTAGGTGCACACAATTGGCACATGCCATATTTGAAGAATGCAAAATGGCATTCTTCTATCTGCATTATTAGCTGAGAAAAACGATGTGGTGCATTACTTTCTGAACGCCCCTCGTATTATCCTCATAATAAAAGGGACCTACAGCACAGAAAAAAGACATAACATTTCCAGCTGGAACTACAAAAAGACAAACTGGAATGCCTACTAAACCCTCAAAGAAGAAAAACTGGAAGTACACTTCGAAACAACAAATGTGAGGAAAAATACAAAGATACTAATAAACATAGTCTTGGAAGCTGCCAACAAGAATATACCCAGATTCAGAAGGCATAATTACAAAACCCTTCTGGAACAGAAAACTCCAAGAGATTCATGATCAGACATCTGCTCCAAGATTCAAAATGGAAAATAATTAAACTGAAACTAACATCATTGAACACAACAAACAACATGCTTTGTTCAGAAGAGAAAAACTGAACTGCATCAGATCCAGCTGGAGAGAAAAAAGACTGCATCACTTAATATGCAAAAAGACAACACAAAAATATGGCAACTGGTCAAATGTCTAAATGCAAAGAACAAACCCCAAGGAAGCATCATTATTGAAGAAAATGGAAAATCTTACACTGGCTCACAGGCTGCAAACGTTCTAGCAAACTTCTACGCTGAAGAAAGCACAATCAAGACGACAAGAACAAGAACTGCTGAAATAAGACAAGAGACAAAAAACCTTCTCCGAATTCAGCAGCCATGCCCAGACTTAATGATCTCACTCTTTCAAATAACAGAACTAAATATAGCAATCCAGAATCTTAAAAAGAAGGCCCTGGGCCAGACGGAATCACAAATAAAATGATCCAGCATCTAGGACCTCACGGAAAGGTCAGAATATTAGACCTCTTCAATAAGTCGTGGACACAAAGGATCTTATCAGAAGAATGGAAAGAGGCAAAGAAAGGGAAATCAAAACTAACAAAACAAGCTATCGCCCCATCAGCATATTAAGCTGCCTGTGAAAAGTAATGGAAAGGATGGTCAACAACAGGCTTCGAAATTACCTTGAAGAAAATAAGCTACTAGATGACTGCCAATCAGTCTTCAGAAAACACAGAAGCACTGACGATCAAACAGCATATCTTGCCTAAGAAATTGAAGATGCTGTCCAGACAAAGTCCAAATTCCTAGCTACTTTCTTTGATCTCACAAAGGCATTTGATAAAGTCTGGAAAAAGGGACTGATGCTAAAACTAGTCCAGAAAAGGAATCGGAAGCAGAATGCTACAGTGGATTAAGAACTTCCTACGTGGAAGACATGCAAGAGTTAAACTCCAGGGAACGAAAGAACGAACGAACGAACTTTATTTTCAAAGGGTTGAAAACTCGGCGCACAGGCCCGTCTGTCATTCTGCCCTTCCTTTCTCTCACCTTTCATACTGAATTCATTTATTCTAATATGCATTTTACATATCAATTTCAAGGAATTCAACGTTGTAAAGTAAAATAATAATATTGCACACTCATATTAACATTAATTACTTATAAGCAAGATACGTTGATAAATACAAACATTGTCATTAGAACCTACAGTTGATATTATAAGAAATCCTATTAGGGGGCATGTAATCAGAATTAAGAAAGTATTCAAAAAGTCTGGGAAAGAAAAGTAGAATGGTTGTCAAACCAGAAGGGGTCCCATAGGAGGAGTGCTATCCCCGACACTCTTTATCGTTTTAATAGACGACCTGTTAAAGCTATTCACACCACACATCTGTGACGGTGGGGGGTCTTATTTATTCAGTGCCTCTAAATTCTCAGAGTCTCTTAACTTCAATAGTTTCTTATAGAGCAGAGAGTAGGTTTAGTTACTAGCCTAACCGCTAGAGGTTTACATTCTTCTCCTTTTATTTAGGGTACCAGGTTCGAATTCTCTTCTCTTCCGGTGTAAGTGTAGCAAATAAGTTTGGATCAGTCAGTTTCTCGACATAACATTCAATCTTTGTAACTAGATCCTCAACAGCATATGTTTTTGCATGAAAACAACTTTTAATGACTTTCAACAGGCAAATTGATTGGAGTCAACTACAACAAAGTTTTGGTTAATGGCATATTTACAGCAATGTACAACTTCATGTAAAATAGCTCACATTATTTTCGTTGGCGCTAGATTCCCTTTGCACCATTTTCTTATCATTCATTTTGATTATGGCAGAGCTCCTCATTTCTACTATTTTCTTGCATTTGGATATTTAGTTTCTGGCTTTGACAACTTATCCCATCTTTTCAGATTAGTCCTTGATTCAATGCTTTCTTTAGCATTATAAGTATTCCTTGAGTCAAATATTTGTCCCAACACAGGGGCATTCTTCCTCAGCAAGTTTTGAGGTGTAGGACTAGGTTACAATTTGACTCAATCTTCGAACCTAGCTCAGCTGCAGCTAGGGTTGTGAGCTCTATTCAAAACATGCATTTTATGGGATTCAATACTTACGAAATATAACACCACTCAATATCCTAGCATACACATTTGATAAAAATGGTGAAGTTGATCTCCTCAACTAAGAAATATACAGAGCTGGACCAGACACGTCCTTTCAGCTTCGCTCTCTTATTCTGACTGGTTAAATGGCGTCGTGTTCTGATTCTTGCCGGGGAAAAATCTGAGCTGTATGATTGGTTAGGGGAATCACATGACTAGTTATGGCATAACCGAAGCGACTCTACCCTAAATAAAATTTATGTCATTTAGTTATTGTTATCCTCTGTTTCTCATAAGATATTAATTTCTATGTTAATATGTGCTTCCTCCGTCTTTAGTGGGATATAGCCTGTTTCCGAAGAAATCACGGTATACACGGCTACATACACACAGGGCGCTACATGCTGACGATATTGATATATGGACTCATTCTGAATACACAGGAGTTACAAAAGTGAGAATACGTTGGTGTGGAGTAGGCTGGAAAGAAATAGGAACATTATCATGGAATAAGAGAATCACACATTTTTAACTTTGTAGAAGAGAGCAGGAAAAAACATTTCTCCCATTGAAAAATGTTTATAAGGGGGTAAAGGAGATAATAATAGGTCAGTATACTAGGAAAGGCAACGGGGTTATTAGTGAGTCAAGACAGTTGTCAAAGAGAGGTAGCTGAGATTAATAGAGAGGAGTAATAGCAGAAGTAGTTGGGAATAGACGCTAGAGGGCACGATGGTATATCCAGTGAGAAGGTCTATACATAAGGACAGGCCACATGCCTTGCCCTCTTTTGGCACGACTTTTTCCACGTCATGTAACTCGGCAGGGTAACCGGTCAGTGTTGTCCAGGTATTCTATCTTTGATAGAGATCCCATCTGCGGTGAGCAATGACGACCAGTTACGCTCAAGACAAGATACTGAAGCAAGAGAAATTGTTAAACGGCACATTTCATATTAGATAAAACAAGGATACGTAGAGTGATTAGCCGATAAGACGTGTAATTATGTAAGAAAGCAAGTAGACAGTGATTCAACAAGATCATGTGGCGTGGTTACTAGATGTCAAACTATAAGAACTGTAATTAAAGGAAAAGCCATGATTATTCAGGATAACATGTAAACATCCTGAAAGTTATCCACTGACTGTTCGTCATAACCTGATAGCAACTATACAATCTTAAAGTAGGAAGATGTTCCACGATATAGCCAGATCAGCCCATGGGGCAGGGGGTATATAAAGAACAGTAACCTTCCATGACCAAGACCAAGACATGACCAAGATTTGAATTAAAAACTTACTATAGAAATCACAATATAGACAAGACAGGTGATATGGTTTTAAGTATAGATGCCCCAGGAGATGCCCAATCAATACTTAAAAGATATATACATAAAACAAAGGAAAACATATAAGGTTAGTACTTCAGAAAAGACATTCAACCAAATAGAAATTAAGCAACAAGAACTAACAAATCATTAAAACAAAAAACACACACAAAATTAAAATAAAACTTACTAGCTACAAGGAAAGACAACAAGGTATTAAAAAAAAATAAACAACTCAAAAAGAACAAATACTAATACAAATTAAAACCAAGTGTAAAGGACAATAGTTATCAATAAACAATACAAAAGAGAAAATAAAATGGACAAATACTAATATAAATTAAAATCAGCAACTGCTAAAAAAAAAAGGTAAAGGATCCCGTTATACGCCCATTGAGGCATATTGGGAATATGGTGTTAGGCCCATATTTTCTTGACCTTCGGCACACTAGGGGTGATGTGGTCACTATCACGCCGACCGCCTTAACCTTCCCAGAGTTGCTCTGGTACCAAGTTGGGGCTGGGTCGACCCAGGAGTCGTTTGCCGCCTAAAAAAATCCCACCTCATCTGGGGATAGAACCATAGACCACTGACCTAGGAAGCCAGTGCACTAACTACTATGCTACCGCGGCTCCCAACTGCTAAAGACAAAAGTTATTTAAATTGAATACAATATTAGAAAATAAAATGACACTAAATACCCCAATTATAACCAAATTTCAGGTTGAACAGGGTAGACCAAGTGTTGCGTGCATATTTTGATGCACATATTACAAAAATCGATATGGCTATTTAATATGGAAAAAATATAGACATTCATTCATTTGTGTATGAAAATGCTGTCTATGATAAAGCTAGATAATTTATGATTGATTTACACTTTTGATTATAGGAGTAATCGTTCTTGATATTGATGCGGCGCATGGATATTGCACTCATGTCCGTACTTATTTGTTAGGGCCAGAAAATAGATTAATTTGCTTATTATGTTTATGGCCTGAATTCATATGTATTACATATTATTAGTACAAGTAGAATCAGTCCTATATTGTATATTTTGGATGGGTAGGCAGGACTATATTCTTGTTATGCCGCTCTAGCGGAAGTATGAGTTGTCTTGACAAGTCGTGATGAGTTCCGATGTACCATTTACAATGGCGGGTACGCATTTTCTAGGGCTGGTACATTCTTAAGTAAAAATGATTTATGAAGTGGTTTTTCTTCTGTAGGAGATTGTGTCTCTACTAGAGTTTGTGTTAGAGACTCTCCTAATGTACGGTATCATGTATGATTCGGACTCCAGGTAATGCCAGACCCTATTTTTGATGATCTCATGTCGGTTAGACCTAGCTGGAATGTTATGCTTCGCAACGCTAGGGTCATGTTTGTATCGACGAAGATGACGGGCTTCCATACAGCAGTTAGGTCTACGTGAAGTAACTGGATTACTGTAGAACTGTATGGAGAAACTTTAGGAAGTTATTCATATGCATTTCAAATTAACTTTGGCTTATATATACCCTCCTATGAGTGAGTGAGCGACAACTCAGGAAGGCGGCCATGTTACATTCCTGTCATCATATTTTTGAATCACTGTCCAAAGAACGGGGCATGTATCCTAAAAAAGGGCTGTAATCCTACTTTGATTACTCTTGGGTGAATGATTGGATAAACTGACACTGGCCTTTATAAAGGACTTATCTTAGAATGTTGCTGCTGCTGTTCATATACACAAGTCAGGACCACAAACTTTATAGCTCCTGACTGAGAAGATGGGGTCTGGCTCCAGATATATAAGGAACTCTCATCTCCCACAAACTTCCTCTCAAGTGAATGCAGCCATGAGGTAATTTCGTGATATAACCCTCAGGCAAATATATTCACACACACACAAGCTGAACTGGCCTTCTACGGGATCTAGAACTGCTCTCAGAGCAGAAGGCAAAGACTTGGTAGTTCTGTCTTTTAGTTTCTGTCAGCTCGGTGCAGATTTTTGAATCGAATGGCCCAGATCGCACTACCTTGTTACTGTTTATAGAACTACATCCGCCCAATCGGAGGCAAAGTCAAAAAGTCTTTCTAGGAATTTTGACTTAGGCGATTCTGTGCTCGCTTGTATAATCTGACTAATTTTAAATATTTTATATTATAGTTATTAGTGGACCGATTTTAATTATCCAAAGTGATAATTAAACGGCCAATTTCTCTCTATCGTTCTATATAGTTTTCCGTTAGTTATTCCTTTGCATATCAATCTGGGTAATTTTAAAGTGATTAAATTTGGCATTACCCTAATATGAAAATATCACTAAAATAATTTTTTCTACTGCAATAAAATTTTATCATGCGTGAATATTTATGCATATGTGTTAAGCAATATCAGCGCTATAATTTTAGATATTTTCTTCTGTTGAACTATCTTTAGTTGTTAAGAAATAAAATATCTTCGTTTGGTCAAAAACACAAAATAGCCTCTATTGTCACGTCAACCAAAATTTTCTTATCACTACAAGAAAAGGAAACAATTTGATTGGTTGTTAAATTTGTACTATACTCTTAGATAATGTTTGTTTGGCGGTAACTTTTGACTTGGTTCCTAGACAAACTCAAATACACTAGATAAATTTTTGGCGGTAAATTTGACTGGGTTCTTAGACAAATTTCAAATCCTATAGTTAACGTTAGATTCAAATACGATAGCTAGTTTTTGACGCGGGGAATTTGACCGTGGTGTCATACAGATTAAAAATTTGTACGACATACCTGCCCCGTTAGAAAAGCGTGAATCACTAGTTCAGCTTTCATGTCTGTATTACAATCACGTTCAAATTATGTCAAATTTACTCTACTCTGCCTTAGTGTTATCCTGGTTTCCTGCAGGTGGGTCAATTCAAGTAGGCACTACTCAAGAAGGTTGCCTCAGACGTCTGCAATCCAGAGATTAATTCACCGTATGTTATGTTAACAAACAGCTCAGGTGCTACTGCCTGTCACAGGCTGATTATCATCAATATTCACCAGTACTCTGAGTCTGTTCAATGGCATGTCCAGAGGTTTTTAGATGTCCCTCAAGGTTGCAATATTTATGAGGAGGAGATCTATAAAATTGGTGATAGCTGAGTTATGTAAGGGATCCAGTAATTTCTTTATCCTCCTGGACAAAACACTCGGAGTAATATCCAATCAAAAAGCAACATATGAATTCAATGTGCCTCTCCGATGTGATCACAGCCATCAATTGGTCTGAGCTCAGGCTTTACGGAATCTGGTAAAACCCTTTATTAATATTCGCTTATGGATCTGTTATCCTGTAATAATTTCCCAAACCCAGGTGGAGTCCATATTCACCAGCTGTTTTCTCAGCCTAACGTCACTGGTGATATAGTATCATATATTGGGAAATGAATTCCTGCATCAAGAATCAATTCTCCCTGTAGCATTGCTATGTAATATGTGATCTCAATCCAATGTCCGTACAATACTTCCAATGGACTGTGTAAGGCCGGCCAACTACCACTGTCACCGGTGCCCTTATAATGCTAAGTTAATAGCCGTATTGTGAAGCGAGCTGCTTATTTTTCCATTGACCAAACGCCCGCTCCCAACTCTTCTGGGGAAATCCCTCAGTTTCGTTTTCAAGGCTGGCCCATTAACCTCATTACTATTTTAAGCCAGTTCCAAGAATTCCGATCTACATTGTGTCGGTGGGACTGGTCTGTAGTTTTATTTACTCTCGGCACCATCCGAAGAGTTGCCATAGTCACTGGCTTTCTTGAAGACTGGGTGTGAGAAGGTGTATGCCTATTAACGATGTCTACCTTATTATAATTGTTTTCAGGCCTATTTTTGCCACAATGCTTTTCTAGGACCTGATGAGTTTCCCAATATGTGGGATCTACCTTGCTACACTGGGCACAAGCTTTTACATACTGGGCAATGTCCTCAGCTACGCCCGGCCAGTAATAGTCCACAGATGCTCTTTGACAGGTGGTACCAATTTTCCGATATCCACCGTCTGGTACAACATGTGATCTTTCCATAACCTTTTCCCTATATCTCCATGGCAGTACTAACTGTCCATATCCTTTGGGTCCTGATCCAGCTTTCCTGTAAAGCAGTCCATCTTTCAAATAGAATTCTCCTTTCTTAGGGGTGTTATGCCTGTTTGGCAATTTGCCAAAGCAAGGTTTTAATGTTTTGTTTTTGGCCTGGGCCTTTTTCATCTCTCTCGGATGAATATTAATTGGTGTTTTCTCCTCCTTAAGACTTGACCTGGTCTGGAGCGTTGCCATGATCACAGGTTTTATTGGTGTACCTAAGAAAACATATTTCTTTCCTAACACCAGCGGGTAATTAGGATCATCACACACTGCTGCACTAATCACTCCTTCCACATAGCGAGTCTTGACATTGATTCTGGCTAGGGGAAGTTTCATGGTGGCTGTTTCCTTTAGTGCCCCTTGTATCTCCACCTTTCCTGTGGTATACTGGTCAGGGTGTACCAGGGTTGCACTCACAACTGAGTCATATTCCAATCCTGAATCATAAAGGCACTTGACTTTAGTACCATTACATACTAATTTTTGACAGATGGGGGGATGATGAAGTTCATGCTGCCTTGTAGACAGTTCCTTCTTTCCCTTGTTTCCCACTGTTATCATGCATGCAGCGTGATATGGAGGAACTTTCCTACCACATTCAATTGTATTGTGGTTGCTCATTTTGCAAATTTTGCACCACCCATCGCCCTGTCTATATTGTCGTTTGTCCTGTACCTGAGGGTTCCTGTTTATATGATCAAATCTGGGTTTGTCATAGTCTTGTTTGAATCTATGTGGTTAATCCCTATTATTATACTCATCTTGGTCTTGTGGGGTTCTACTACTATCTCCTTGTTTCTTCTTAATTCCAGCTACTTCTGACTGGGCTGCCTGATATCTCTCAGCAACATTGAGAATCTCTCCCAACCTCTCTGCACCTTGTTCCATGAGAAATTTTCTTAAGTCTGGAGCCATGGACTCTCTTAACTGTTCCATCATGATCACTTATTTCAGGTCTTGGTTTTCTCCAGAGCAGTCCATTTCTTCAAGTAGGTTTCTAGTCTTGCAGAGAATTGGTTTTAAGTTTCTCCAGACGGCAGCTTAGTATTTCTAAATTTCTTTCTATAAAATTCAGCATTGTTCTCATATCTGACTAATAATGCTTGCTTTAGGAGGTCATAATTTTCTTGATCTTCCCTACTTAATTTGGAGAAAACTTCATAAGAAGTTCCCCTCAGCCCCTGTGATAATTTTAGACTCCACTTTTCTTTCTCTAGACCATAGTTAGTAGCTAATCTATCATATCTATTTAGAAATGATTCAATATCATCTTCTTTCTCCACAAAGGGATCTAAGTAGAAATTCATGGCTGAGTTTGAGGCACCCTGACTTACACTAGTGTCAGAGGTAGTTGGGCTGCTTCCATTATCTGTAACATGTCCTTGAAGTTCCATTTCTTTTAGTCTTAACTCATGTTCTCTTTGCAAACGTTTTTCCTCTTTTTCAGCCTCCATCTGCTTAGCCTCTCTTTCAGCCTCTAACTGTAACCTTTTAACTTCAGCCTCCCTATCAGCCTCTAATGTCCTAGCCTCCCTATCAGCTTCTAATTTCCTAGCCTCCCTATCAGCTTCTAATTTCCTAGCCTCCCTATCAGATTCTACTTGTAATATTTTAGCTTCATTATCTGCTTGTAATCTTCTTTCTGCTTCTAACCTCCTATCTTCCCTATCCAGTTCTATAAATTTATCACATTCAGAAGTAACATACTGAATCAACGCGTCCCCACTCAGGCCAAAGTCCTTTGCCGCCTGTACTGTAGCAGATCTAAATTTGGCCAAGACTGCTATTCTCTTTCACTCGTACGCAAATTATTAACACTTATAGTATCAATTTGCAAATACAAACTAACTTACCTAACTATAGCCACTGACAGCTCATCCAATTCACCACAAGTTGATTAATTTTATTTTAGATTTATTTTGTCTATTATTCTTTACAGTAAGAAAAATCCCGAACAGGTCACCAATATGTCATAAGAGGTTTTGATGTTACTAAACTATAGGCTATCCTGGACAAATAGATGTATCAGAGGATACCAGGATAGTGCCAGATAAGAGACTGGTCTTATAAGTAATACCCACTTCTCTGAAAAGAGCAGGGGTGTATAGACATTAAAGTGGGGTCAAGCTATGTAAGTTCTCAGAGAAGATGATGATGATGTAGTACTCTGAGTCCCTAACTGCTACCTCTTAAGATCCCAATTTGGTAAATGATTAACTGTGTTATTTTATGTGGCTACGTCTAGGATAATTTATCTAATATAACAGTTATTAATTTCACAACAGACTTTAACATTAATAAAATTATTAAGCAAGACAGTATGAAATTTTTATGTACAATTTAATTGTCCTAAACCTCAATCTTTATAGGTCAGGAATACTCAAAAGCAATAAAATGATATTTACACATCAAAATAAATATATTGGAAAAACTGTTCAATTTTTGTAGAGTGTTCACTGGAATAACTACACATACAGTTTATGTTCATATGAGTGATAACGTCTGCTATTACTATGCTGTAAGTTCTCTTTATTATTTTGATGGTCTTATCTATTCATCCTAATAAGGGTTGTAATCCTAGTTTGATTACTCTTGGGTGAATGATTGGATAAACTGACACTGGCCTTTATAAAGGACTTATCTTAGAATGTTGCTGCTGCTGTTCATATACACAAGTCAGGACCACAAACTTTATAGCTCCTGACTGAGAAGATGGGGTCTGGCTCCAGATATATAAGGAACTCTCATCTCCCACAAACTTCCTCTCAAGTGAATGCAGCCATGAGGTAATGTCGTGATATAACCCTCAGTCAAATATATTCACACACACACAAGCTGAACTGGCCTTCTACGGGATCTAGAACTGCTCTCAGATCAGAAGACAAAGACTTGGTCGTTCTGTCTTTTAGTTTCTGTCAGCTCGGTGCAGATTTTTGAATCGAATGGCCCAGATCGTACTACCTTGTTACTATTTATAGAACTACATCCGCTCAATCGGAGGCAAAGTCAAAAAGTCTTTCTAGGAATTGAGACTTAGGCGATTCTGAGCTCGCTTGTATAATCTGACTAATTTTAAATATTTTATATTTATAGTTATTAGTGGACCGATTTTAATTATCCAAAGTGATAATTAAACGGCCAATTTTTCTCTATCGTTCTATATAGTTTTCCGTTAGTTATTCCTTTGCATATCAATCTGGGTAATTTTAAAGTAATTAAATTTGGCATTTCCCTGATATGAAAATATCACTAAAATAAATTTTTCTACTACAATAAAATTTTATCATGCGTGAATATTTATTCTTATGTGTTAAGCAATATCAGCGCTATAATTTGAGATATTTCCTTCTGTTTAACTATTTTTAGTTGTTAAAAAATAAAATATCTTCGTTTGGTAAAAAAACACAAAATAGGCTCTATTGTCACGTCAACCAAAATTTTCGTATCACTACAAGAAAAAGAAACAATTTATTGGTTGTTAAATTTGTACTATACTCTTAGATAATTTTTGTTTGGCGGTAACTTTTGACTTGGCTCCTAGACAAATTCAAATACACTAGATAAATTTTTGGCGGTAAATTTGACTTGGTTCTTAGACAAATTTCAAATCCTATAGTTAACGTTAGATTCAAATATGATAGCTAGTTTTTGACGCGGGGAATTTGAACGTGGTGTCATACAGATTTAAAATTTTTACGACACCAAGATGGAACGAGAAGAGGCAATAACGCTCAGCTGTTAAGTGCCCGCTCTCCACACATCACCTCTTCAAGAAAACAACAACAAACATGACCAAGACATAGTATTGCTGAATTAGAATTACATAAAATCATCAGAAGGAGATATGCCTGCAGAAGTAGACATGAATACCTTTTATTCCTTTCTTTTTAACCACATGTTCATTTTTGTAATAAACATTCGTCAAGATCGTACGACTTGTAGTCAGTGTACTCAGACAACTAACTAGCCCTTACATGTGTGTCTAGTGTATTCATCATTATCATTTGCCATTCTACAATTGAGATTTAATTAATACGATGTTACAAATCAAAGGCAAGAACCCACCACTATACATCGTCATCATGAGCCAGCAATAGTGTGTATCGCCCAGTAGTTGAACCAGGTGAGAACGGATCAGAACGGCTGTTAACGATCCGCCCGCAATTTATCGCAGTTCCTATGACTCTCGTCAGCGTGTATGCTCCTACTTTGTTTTACTGCGTTTAAAGCTAAACAAGTGTTCACGAGAAACTAGAATCAGTCATAAAAAGGTATGCCTACTCAAAAACTACTTGCTATTCTCGGTGACTTCAATGATAGAGCAGGTGCCGACAAGAATTCGCGGCCTTCATGTTTGTGCAGGTTTGGTGTTGGCAAGATAAATGAAAATGGAAAGCGGCTCTTGCAATTGTGTGTCCATCATGACTTCTGTATGGCCAACACCTACTTTTAGACAAACCTCTATCACAAGGTATCATGGGGACACCTAAGATCCAGCATTTGCACCAACCAGATCTTATTCTTGTCAGCAGCTAACACTACGCTCGTGCCATAGTGCAGACGTAGTACAAATCATTCATTGGCTTGCTGCAACATTAGAGCACAACCAAGAAAGTACCATCATGTCAGGTATAAAGGTGCACCGCGCATTGAAATCAGCAAGATGACAGACCCTGTCACGATCATACAAGTTACCACGACCTTCAAGGAAGAACTCGGTATCTCACGGCCCGGCGATACCGTCACAGAGAACTGGGACTCCGTGCAGAATACCTATCGCCACACTTCGTCACAAAATTATTTTTAGACAAGTCGCCAACTTTATGAGAAATGTACATATAATTATTTGAGATCGCACAAAGAAGAGGCTTATATACTGGTCACAAAAAGTAGGGGATATTTTAAGATGGTTTGTATTATTTTACAAAACAGTGGATTTCGTATTTTAATGGTTGTACGGACATAACGAGAACGCTCTTTTCCACTCTCACGTGCAATATCATGTTGACCTGGTGACTCGTGATGAGTAAGCCAATCCCAAGAACAGAGGTGGGGTCCATCCGTAAAGTTCACACATTATTCTTTTTCACAAAAATACGTGTATCTCGGGTTTGATGAACACTACTCACCATGGACAGGTATAAAAAGACTCTGCAACAGATAAAATTTCTTTTCTTCGTCATGGAACGTTTGACAGAACAGCAGAGATGGATAGGCATAAGCATGTTGCAAACCGGAAGTCAGCAAGTGGATGCTGCTCAGAACCTCAATGTTTCACAGTCAGTTGTCAGCAGACTGTGGAACAGGTATCAAAATTTCCGCACAGTGGCTGATCTGCCTCGGACTGGCCGTCCAAGAGTCACTACACGCAGTCAAGATCAACTTCTTGTTACTCGGGCCCTCAGAACTCGGACTCTGAAGCTACTCAACTTCAGCAACACCTTCAAAAGACCACTGGGATCCGGGTCTCAACTCAGACAGTACGAAACCGTTTGCACCAAGTGCAACTGGCTTCACGCAGACCGTTTGTAGCTTTGCCCATGTCACCACAACACAGGCGAGCAAGAATGGATTGGTGCCAACGTCATCATTGGTGGACCAATCAACAGTGGGCCTCAGTGATGTTTTCTGATGAGTCCCGTTTCGTTTTGGATTTTCATGATCGTCGAATACGTGTCTGGCGACGGCGAGGTGAACGTTACCAGCCTCCTGCAACTGTTCCACACAGCCGTTATGGAGGTGGCAGTGTAATGGTGTGGGCAGGCATCTGTATGAATGACAGGACCGACCTTCATATATGCCAGGTCAATATCACAGGGCTCTACTACCGTGACAACATCATCGAGCCTATCGCTGTGCCTTTTGCTCAACGGTACGGACCAGATTTCATCTTCCAGGATGACAATGCACGTCCTCACCGTGCTCGCGTCGTCCAAGATCACCTTCAGATGCAGCATATCCGAACGTTACCAAGGCCGCCGATGTCTCCCGACATGTCTCCTATTGAGCATTTGTGGGACCTCCTGAAAAGATGCGTCCAACAACGTCCAGCCGCTCCATAGACTCTTCAGCAGTTAGCCCAGGCCCTTCAGCAGGAGTGGCAGAGAATTCCTCAAGACAACATCAGAAGACTTATTTGCAGTATGAGACGTCGTTGCAATGCATGTTTAGCGACAAACGGGGGCACTACACGTTTTTAGAAATATTGGAATATTTTTGTGAAAATGAAGTACCTACCCCGCCTTGGTTGCCAGTGCGACTAAAATCATGTGAGTAAAGCCATAACACTTGTTATACCGCAAATGTCTTGTTATGATGCTCAAGTTTACTTGTACGAAGGAATAAATGAACTAATTTGAAATATATTGACTTTAGATAACTTTTAAATTCAATATCCCCTACTTTTTGTGACAGGTATACTTTAATGACTTTTATTTATTGACCTGCTATATGCAACAGTGTCACATGCAATACAAATCAGTGACAAACATTCTCATAATTGCTAGTATGGCATGTATTTTCTAGTAATTAAGGTATCTTACAATCACGCAAATTAGCCATTTAATGTACTGTAATAGTAAAAAGTGCGCAAAGCTGATATTATAATTTGACATTTCAAGAGCGATCAAAGTATGTCTGAATATCCTGTACATTAGAAAGTACTAACTGACAGCGAGGTGTTCTATTATAAAGCAATATCGATTGGAATGTCTCAAAGTTGTGTTAGCCATTTTAAAGTCTTACCAGACAATTATCAATGCATTTTCCCTTTCACATCCCTCGAGGTGAGTTATTAAATAATTTTGTCGAGGACATTCCTACAATGTCAGTCGACTAAATTATCATTACTCTTCCCTAACGGCATATTGTTATTCATGTCAGACGTTAAAATGGTTTGAACGACAGTTTAATGATAGACATTTTTGTATTATAATGTCGATAGCGAAACCGGAACAGGAGATTAACAATAATGACACTGTTTGTTATGCTTACCGTTGCAGTGATAACCTGGTCTGTTTTCAGTGATCGATGATAACTTTTGAGTTGCGTTTATTGTTAATGCTCCATTAATGAACATGCTTTAGAACGTTGCTTTTCAGATATTTATCCTCTGGTCTACTAAATACAAACTAACTACACATGACGCGTATATAATTAAATACAAAGAAGACACCCGCGCTTACTAGTAGATGTAAAAATGCATCTGTGTACACAATGTATCACATACGTGTACACTGATAAAAAACTTATAACAATGTGTGAATGTTTAAGTTGGGGCATGTGGAATATTAATTAGAAAATTGTATTTAAAAGTTTTGTTAAAATATAACTTTAAATTAAAACAAATTCCACGTGTATTTATGTACTGTATGAAGACCAATCGTTTACAGCTGGTAGTTCGTATTAAAATTTAAAAGTTATATGGTAGAATAAGGAGCATATAATTTACCATTAAAATATTGATGCCAACTATACAAAGGATGCCATGATGTCTGTCCAATGTCTGTATACTGTTATTCAACAGCATAGGCACATATTTTTCACCCATACTTGCTTTGCAATATTCCTACTGATACATATATATATATATAAAGCCGGATCAAGAAGTCTTTATATATTTGGCTTCTCTCCATTAACAGGCTGTTAAAACTGTTTTGCTGGATTTATTTTAGCGTCACCTATTTAGCTAAAAACAGATCATGGCAACGGGAAATGTTTCAGAGTTTATTGAGATTTGTCTAGAAATGTCTTGTGAATATGATACTTCTGTGGCCTGGCTGAGTGCTAGAACATTTTCTATTCTTAATGTAATACTTTTCAGTGGTATATGCCAGATAATCGCAGTTTTTGGGACCTGGGCTAACGTTATCAACATTATCTGTTTTGTCAAACAGGGCTTCAAAGATTCGATCAACTTCAGTCTACTGGGTAAAGTCACAACATAATCGTTGCGTATGTTCTATAGCTGTCTGTGTAACTGTGAAAAATTGTTTGAAGCTGTGTATGTATTTGCATGTTGTCGTAACTGTATACTGGTGCAACTATAACCGTAATTTTTCCTGGTGATGGACTATGGAATGTGATCAAGATGGTCTCCAGAAATTTGCTCGCTAAGAAAGAAAGATATCAATTCGAGACAAGGATAAGAAGAAGAGAGAATGCGAATGCTCTCCACTGGAAAGTGTTTTCTTATAAATTATTAAAAGTGTTTTATTTCCCCGCGATTTTAGCTTCCGCCCTCAGATCTCGATACAGAAAGAACTCCCAACCTTGTTTAAGTGAAGGATTTTACCAATAGATATATACTCTACACAGACAACACACGTGATACATTAACGAACGATGTAATGATCAACGTGGCTATGTAATTTATGTGGTTAAATATAAACACATATAGGGTTAGTAGAAAATAAAAAGAGATGGTAGGGGACAACAGTCCACACACCCAGGTGAGATGTAAATAAGGTAGTTAGTTAAAAATGAAAATGAACCTATTTGAATAGTGAAATGATGATGTGATATATTAAGTGTTACTATACTGATGTCCAATCTACACTGTCTATGTGTCTGCCAGTTTCCCTCCACTGTATGATTATACACAGGTAGGCACAAACACTACAAAGTAGGTGTGAGTCATTTCGTGTGGGTTATCTCCAAGACGAGAGCGTACTGATACAGATCTTTGTAGTAATGATAACTTGGAAGATATACTGTCCTTCTGCATTTAGAAATCTCTATAGCGGTAAGAAACCGTTGACAGTTGTCTCAGGAAAATGTCTGCTGTCTGATCTCGGAAAGGCACTGACTAGATATGAGCCCTTCACGACATAATCTTCTGATAACAAGTGAGTTTCTTGCAATGAGGCTGATGTGAGCGAATTTACGTCGAGCAATACACAATGAAAGTAGATGAATTCTCATCATGCACTGACGTAGTGAGTAGCTGAACCTGGCGATTTTAGCTTGATATCTTGACGAATCAACTTGTGACTAAGTGATCTTTGTAGGTAGACTGATGAGCTTTTAAGTATGCACTCTGCATTCAGGGAAAACGCTTTTGAGAGAGTTAAACTTGATACATGTTTCTAGGATCAACTTGTGAGCCTTTAATAAACACGTGAATAAAGTGCTGCTCGTAGGAAGTGTATGATGTCCTATCTTGTAAATTCTGCTATCCATTCGTACGCTTTGCGAGCTTCTTTCTGGTTAGACGCCAAACACGAAATGTGTAGACTCAGTCTTCTACTGGACTAAAGACACACAAAAGTGGCTTCTTAAGTTTCACATCTTGTATCAATGATTAACTTTCTTTTATTTTATTCCTCACATACTGATCACTCTTATTTAATTTTCAGGTAATGATGTAAGACACGATGCACACATGATAAATTTTATATATGCTGCGCACGAAAGTGTGTGCTCACGTAAGTTTGTAATGATGATCTAGATGAAGTTGAAGTAAATAACTATGAATCACTTCATATTATCCAAGAGAAAAAAAAAATCTTTGATCTGATTAATCATTTACAAAGAGAAACAATAAAAATACCAGTCTTTCACACATTTAACTATGAGACTAAATGCAAAAAAAAATCGTATCTAATAAAAAGGAACAAGTATTAATAATTTGTGTAAGATTTACTAACCTCCTGTTTCCTTCGCAAATTCCTTAAGCACATTATGAAATTAATCTCCACAGATATGAATCAAATATCCACACAAGAATGATTTAGTAGAACAAGAAATACACAGGCTATACTGTGGGGAAAACTCTATGCGTAACAATGTTGAAAACTCCGTACTCACTTCTAGCGGTAAATAAATATTAGACAAACATAAAGGTATGTTTTAAGGCACTCGTAAGAAATAAACAAGTAGCGTACGTCTCGTTATGCTTCTGGATTGCCAAAATATCAGACGTCGCACAATGTGCCTATTGCATCTCTTTTTGCGCATCGCAATGTGTCCATCATTTTGGACCATCGAGGTGCTCAAAAAGATCGTCGCTAGATTGAAATGACGTCAAATAAAATTAATTTCGTAGACGCGCGTACAGAGTAACGACAGTTCACTTTTGGAAGCGTATCCAGCCGGAATGGCTGCGTTTTGCGTGTGTCCCTGCTAATGTTCTTATGTCCGCAAGTGTCTTTGCATACTAGGGAAGTGTTTACGCATATGTATATTATAGATTCATTTACTGACCAGGGAAGTATCGTGTCGATAATGTACGCTTGAGTACCATATAATAATATCGCGGACTTGTACCAGACAGACGCACGATAGGTGACGAAAGCACCATTACCGCCATAGTTTTAGGCATGCACATTGATGGCCCGTTGTGGTTGGCCTCGATGAACTAGAGTATCTAATGTATATGATTATTATTTTGAGTTGTTGTGGGACATGTAAATAAATTGTCAAGAATCATCAATAGGAGTGATCTATAATTATTTCACAAGTTTATGTGTTCGTTACCATTTAACAGTTGAACCATTATTACCCTAGATTCGCTTGACCAATATTATCTAGTATCAAGATAAAATGGAACGTCACAGTGCCGTATGACTCTGCACCCTAAATCCAATAGCAAAGTGTCCCTCTTGTGCAGCAGCATTGGTGTACTCGATTGCCTTTTCAGTTCATGTCTAAATGTGAGTGGGCTCTGGCAACCAACTTTTCACTCCGTGTCGCGTGTTCGTTTGCTAGTCAAACCGTGGTTTTGGATTGGCCGCCCAATGCAGAAATCATTCGCCGCCTCTGTTACAAAGCCTTCTGTCTTTTTGCTTCTTCGCATGAAATTTCTTGAGTTATTCTCTGGCGCGCGTGCAATCTTTTGTGTCATTGTCGTGAGGCGGTTTCCTTAATTTCGTTATTATTTATCTCGCTAGGTATAGGACATCTAAGAGGCTTAGCCACTTTTATAGGTTACCATCTGAAAATAAACATTCCGGTGCATGTCACGAGTCCTTTGTGCCGACGTGCTATTGTGTCCCAAGATGGTGACACTCGTGTTGATTCACCAGCGGATGAGGCTTTAAAGGAATTATTATGAAATGAGAAAGATGTTGTAAACGATTTTCGCTTTATCACATATGTATATGTTTATTCTATTAAAAAAAAAAAAAACAAATGTAGAGTTATAACAGAAAAGCTGTTGAAAGAATATTTGACAAATTCACTGACTCTAAAATTGCAAAACGTTATTCACTATTAACAGTTGTTTTTTAACGTACACCCGCTATTACTCGAGGCGAAAATCCCCGGTTAGTATTGTGGCCGTGTACATAGTTGTTCCTTTGGAAACAGACTATATTCTTACAAGACAGAGGAAGCACAGACCACCCCATAATTTTATATTTTATGAGAAGCAGAAAATAATAAATAGTGTCACATATTTAGGGTAGAGTCGCTTCTACACGCCATTTCTAATAATTGGGTGATTTCCCCTGACCAATCGGATAGCTCAGATTTACCCCGGGGAAAGTGGAACAACGACGCCATTTTGGCAGTAGAATGAAAGAGCGCAACTCAAGAGGTCGTATCTGGTCCAGCTCTACATATTTCTTAGTTTGAGAAAATCAAACTTCAACATTTCTTATAAAATGTGTATTTCAGGACATTGAGTGGTTATATATATATATATATTTCTTACTGGCGTAAGTAGTGACAATCGTTAAATATGTATTTTGAATAGAGCTCCCAACCCTAGTCGCAGCAGAACTAGGTTCGAGGATTTGAGTCAATTTGCAAAAAATAGTCTTACACCTCAAACCATGTAGAGTAGAAAATATTCTTGTGTTGGAAAGCATTTAACTCAAGGAATGCTTATGATTATAAAGAAATCAAAGACAAATCTGAGGAGATGGGTAAATGTCGTCGAACCTAAAATAAGACTGTAACTTAAAAGAAGGAACACGGTGGAATGAGAAGGTTCGCCATATTTGACAATTGAGTAGGCCTACGAGACAAGGATGCAAAAAGGGATTTTTGCATCGATGAAAGCATCTGATGAGATGATAGAATTTTATTATACTTATTATTGTAAAAATGTTCTGAATTCCAGACTTTGTTGAAATTTTAAGTTTCATGCTGAAAGATATTAAAAGTTTTGCATGAAATCGAACGCTGTTGAAAAGGTGAATTACTACAGTTTTGAGATCTAGATAAGAAATCTATCCATTTCAATTAAATTCGCTACATCAACACCTAAGAGAAGAAAATCGAACCTGGTAACAAAAATTTAAGAGAGAAATCTAAACCTCTGGTGATTAGGCCAGTTAAATATCTGCTCTCTGTAAAGTAAACTGAAAATACTGCATATACCAGCACTGCCACATGAAGGTAATATGGTGCCGTTCCAGTCCTAAGGAACGCCTGCCCCGGCTACATAATGTAATATGGTGCCCGTGACCACTTCTCTTTGATAAAGCGAATAACTAGCGATCATAGACCATGGACGATTTACTACAAAATTTTCAACAGCTGGGTGTGGAACAACAACAACAACAACAACAGAACCAACCCGTAAATACACAACCACTGCAGCCCCAGGACAGACAAAATATGGAAGGACCAACAATAATAGCGCTACGGCAAATTACTGAAACCCTACAGAAAAATGACAACTACGCGAAATTCACACAGGTTAGATCCATTGTTCAGCCGTTCGATGGAAACAAGAAAAAATTCAGAAGATGGTTGTCCGACATGGAAAAAATTTGCGACACTAGCAGAGGCAACAACGGATGAAGAGAAAAAGAAAATCGCTCTGTTAGGTTCTGATTCGTACGTGACTGATTTTTTTTAAGAAGGAGGTCCCAGCAGTACCCCACAGAAACCTACGAGTCCCTAAAAAAAAGAGCTCACCCAGAGATATGGGGAAATCATAGACAAAATGCATGCTTGGTCAGTCCTTAGAAGCATGAAACAGGAAAGAGATGAATCGGTACAACTTTTTGGAGATCGATTCCTCAATATGGCAGAAGAGGCATTTTGCGGAGAAATCCCTACCACACCTGATGTAGAAATACAGTTAGTGGGGATATTTGCCGATGGCCTTAGAGCGGAAAATATCAGAAGGCATCTTATTAGAAAAGACACCAAGACTATTGCTGAAACAATCCAAGCAGCAATACAGGAGGAAAATCTTCACCGAAGGTTCCAACAAAGAGCAGGTAGGGAACCCCGACCAGAATATAGGGACTATGATGAGCATGAGCCTATGGAAGTTGACCATACCAGGAGGCAATGGACTCGCCCACGACAACGAGATGATAGGCCCCGCAATTATAGACCCCCCACACAGAGGCAAAACGACGTCAATAATGTCAATACAAACGGATGCTTTACATGCGGTAGGCTCGGACATGGTTACAAGTCCTGTAGAGCAAATTACAATCATGCACCATTCAGAAGAGGAGGTTACCAACCACAACAACCCGCACCACCCCCACGTGATTACACCAGAAATCAGTATACCAGAGGCGCACCTCAACCCCTCATGCGTCAGGGAAACGGCCGCGCCACTCACTAAACAGGACCGTTAGTGAGGGCAACAATCACAGAAACTGGTCCAAAACAAAAGAAACAACACAGAACAGAAATTGTCAAGTGGGCCCATCCAGTAAAATACAATATGAAGAAATGTTGCATGATGGAACTAAAATACATCCGGACCCCAGTTCCTGCATCATGTCTATACAGGGCCAACAATATAGGGCACTGGTAGATACAGGAGCATCCATCAGCCTTATTAGGTTCCAGCTGTTCAAGAGGATCCAACACTTAGTACGATTTCAACCGTCCAAAACACACCTAGCTTCAGTCACGGGACAAAGACTAAATTCAGTTGGGACAGCATGGCTAAAATTTTCCTTAGGCGAAACAAATTTTGAACACCCATTTGTCATTACTAAAGGAATGTCTAGAAATCTTATCCTAGGGAGAGATTTTTTTAACAAACACAAAGTTCGAATATACTATGACCTCCACAAAATCAAAGTCAACAATACGTACATAGATCTCCAGGACGATATCCACATAGCGTCTTTAGTAAGGATTACAGCTCCCATAACGGTGGCTCCAAACTCCCTGGTCATAGCAAAAGGCAGAGTAAAAAATTCTGAGTACATAACACCAGGGCAATCAATTCAAGTACAGCCCCTAGCAGAAGAAAGCATTATTGATGACCCATTGTTGCAAATTACAGAGGGAATCGCTGAAGTCTCGAAGTCCAGAGATTTCCCCATCATGATATTGAATATGTCAGGAAAAACTACCACTATAAAAAGAGGCACAGTTGTAGCGCAAGTGGATACGTCAACAATAAGACAAACCAAAACCAATAGAGAC
This sequence comes from Oreohelix idahoensis, assembly GCA_024509875.1. Lineage (NCBI taxonomy): Eukaryota > Metazoa > Mollusca > Gastropoda > Stylommatophora > Oreohelicidae > Oreohelix > Oreohelix idahoensis. The sequence continues at coordinate 252,514 of JAMPIV010005496.1, forward strand.
CATCCACAAATTGTCTCAACCACTCCCACTGGACATAATGCACGAAATCGCAGTACAAATAACAGTAACATCAGTCACAGTTATGTTACACCACAGCATACCCTACCCAGATGGCAGAAACGAACCAGTCCATACATAAGAAGAGAAAGGCCACAGTATGAAAATGACTATAATTACTCATTCTTGCGCCCCAGCACACCAAGAGAAAAGATGAAGTGCTGTATATCACAGAGTAACAGAGAAACAGAAATTGTCTTGCCAGGAGGATATCCAAAGCGACAAGACAGTGATACATGCCCCATGGAGTATCAATATAACTCAAAAACAGGTGGATATGATAAAGTCCCAAAACCAATTGAAATTTCCGAAGAAAAGGAAGAATTCTTATATGACTATACCACAGGAGGATACTATAGCAGCAAAGTTGGAAACAGAAAGAATGAAAAATTTTCGCCCAGGGAAAGAAGACAGCCCTATAGCACAAACAGAAGAAATACAGTAACGTACGCGGATAAGCGCAGTTACGGCAGAAATAATCAGAAAAAATGGCACAACAACGACTACCCCAGAAATATAATAAGAAATGAATATACAGTAAATGCAGTGACAAATGGAAATGCACACAGTACATGGCAGAGGAGACCGTACCAAGCACACCCCGATGAACGGCGAAGAACTACGCGAAAGAAAGCCACATACTAGGAGCAGAGATTTTCACAAGAGGAAGGAAAAATGTCCCAAAATTATGGGAATGAAACGGAGGCATCAAGACAGACCAGAGATATCATAGCAGATCATAAATACAGAGAGAGAATAGCTCAGTTACTTGCAACCCTGAATGCCACAGAAGATAATAAGCAACGTTTGAAAACGTTTGTAGAAAAGCACCAGGATGTATTCGCACTCAATGACATGGAATTAGGCAGAACTAACACTGTCAAAATGGACATTCAAACAACCACAGAGGAGCCAATACATATGAAACCCTATCATACGCCCTTGAAAAAACAGAGAACTCGTGGAAAGGTCTATAAATGAAATGCTACAGGCAGGAATCATCGAAAGATCCCGTTCCCAATTTTCTTCACCCATAGTGATCGTAACAAAGAAAGACGGCTCCAGTCGCTTTTGCTGCGACTACCGTGCCCTTAACAAAATCACAAAAGTCATTTCCTACCCCCTCCCCAGGATAGACGATCTACTTGCGACGTTAGGAAAGTCTACATACTTTACAACACTTGATGCAAGGTCAGGCTTTTGGTGCATCCCCATGACACCTGAGGCAAAACAGAAATCCACATTCTGTTCACATATGGGAAGCTTTTTTTGGAATGTTATGCCATTTGGTCTAAAAGGATCTCCAGCAACATATATGTCACTCATGGATGAAGTGTTAAAGGGTCTACATCCATTTGCCCTGGCATACATAGACGATATCCTGATACATACCGCAGGCACGATGGAAGACCACCTCCGCAATGTTGAAACAGTGTTTGATAGACTCAGGCATCACCAAATAAAGTTAAAACTGTCGAAGTGTGAGTTTCTAAAGACAGAAACAAAATATTTAGGCTTTGTCATCAATAGACATGGCGTCAGACCTGATGAAGATAAAGTCAAAGCCATAAGAGAAATGCCTAGCCCCAAGACGGTGAGACAAACACGCTCATTTATTGGTACAATAGGGTACTATAGGCGCCACATCATCAATTTCTCCAGAGCAGCAGAGCCTTTGATAGCCCTTACCCGCAAGTATGCACGCTTCAAATGGACAGAAGACTGCCAGAGATCCTTTGAGTATCTAAAAAATGCCCTAACCACCATCCCACTGCTTGGACATCCAGATATTTGTCAGCCCATGATACTATACGCCGATGCCTCAGATAACGCAATTGGTGCTTGTTTGGTCCAACCTGTACTAGAAGATGAAACACCCATCCTACCAAACATTCCAAATGAGAAACCCATTGCATTCCTATCCCACGCATTGTCAAAGTCACAAAAAAACGGTGGACCACCACTGAGAAAGAAGCATATGCTATTCACTATGCAGTACAAAAGTTTGACTTTTACGTCAGAGGAACTAAACTCATTATAAGAACTGATCATCAACCTTTGGTTAACTGGCTCACCAAAACACAAGAACAGCCAAAGAAGTTACAGACATGGGCAATGAATTTACAGTCCTACGACACCACTATCGAACATATCCCAGGCGAAATGAACACCTGTGCAGACCTCTTATCCAGGATTAAATATGATGATGATGAAACTGAAGTGAAAACAAATAGAGTCAAAAATGATGGCACATCCTCAGAGATTGACGATAATGCTAAAGAAATTAATGAAATTACTTCATCAAGTCAAAGAAGTACCTCAGATTACGCCACTCAAGTAGAAGAAGAAAGCCAAGAGATGTTTGACATGAGAGTAGAACAAGCGAAAGATGCAGAAATTGTCAAGCTGCTCACATACGTGAAAGAAAACCCAACAAAAAGTAAAGATTTTACAGTACACCCAACGGATGGAATTCTATACTATATTGATCAGAAACAAGAAGGGACACTAAGAAAAGTCATTCCAGCACATCTAGTCCCAGAAGTATTGCTACAGTTTCATGATAACAACGGGCACATGGGAAGAGACAAAACAATTGATGTCATAAAGAAAAGGTATTATTGGCAAACTTTCTACAAGGACATTACAGAATATGTAGCCACCTGTAGAACATGTAATTGAGAAACATGAAGCCACATTTAATTCCCCTTCAAGAAATGCAACCTTCCCATTACCCCATGCAAACAGTGAGCATTGACTTATCAGGTCCTTACCCACTCACCCAATCAGGCAACAAATAATTCCTGCACATAGTTGACCAATACNCTNTTTGGCCAGAAAGTTACCCACTCAGTGATGCCACATCGCAGTCCATCACGCAAATTTTTTTACAAGAATTCATTCCCAGGCATGGCTGTCCAAAACGAATCATTTCAGACAACGGTAAACAGTTTAAAGGTAACCCATTTAAAGCCACCTTACACCAGCTGAATATTGAGCATACTACAACCACTTATTATTGCCCAAATGCAAATGGCAGAACTGAACGCATGCACGCCACCCTACATGATATTATTAGCAAATATATCAAGGGGAACCACCAATACTGGGACCTATACATTAACCAAGCTCTTGAAGCCATCCGAGTAAACGTGAACGATACCACAGGAATGTCACCCTTTCTCACTAAGAACACGAAATAACATCGCTATCAATTACGCGCTTTATGCATCAACTCCGCAGTATGTCACACAAGAAACTAGGAGGACATGTTGACAACTAACTGATCTTACGGCGATGGATAGATGGAAGCCTGGTTAGCCAACAGCCAAATATTCACGGACTTCGGAGCAACACGATGGTTAGATTAGGTCTCTATTCTCAAGAAATCATTGAATCGCAACAAAATAGCTTTAAACTTCAATAGCATTTTTTAGGCAATGTTAAGGGAATTCACAGACAACGGGAGTCGATGCAGTTCTAGATGTCTATGTCGTGGTTAGATGGCTAACAAAATCATGAAACAAACTACGCTGAAGCTGTTAACCTGATTAAACTTCATTATTTGGAATGAGAGTAGAAGGTACGAACGTCAACCGCAACAGAAAAACTCATGAAGTAAGCACTCTGCGCACAAAACAAATAAAATTAATGATAGTAATCACCGAGGCCCTCATCGCCTCCTTAGCGACTGACGACAAATACAAGATTCTGGTAGTCAGAGAAAGCCACCCTGTATAATTATAATGTCATCCAGTGTAGGTGCTCGTGACTAATGATCTATGGACCATATCAGAAGTCAGAGACGACAGAAGCTCTTGAAGGTAGTTTACCAAGACGACTCACGCGACCACCTACCAGTAGGAGACTATCCAATACCGTGACAAGTTCGAGCAGATGAAATACACTATCGAGCACATAGCAAGACAACCAAGCGTGAGACATCGGTCGCGAACTGAAGCGAAGAAACGCGAATCCCACTCCACTTCGGAATTGTTTGGAACGTAATACAGGATACGTCAAGACTACAAGACTAGAGTACAACTGCCGCAATTAGAACCCTAGATAGAAAATATGCCAAAATCGAACGTACGCTCAACAAGACGTCATAAGACACACGATGACAGACACACGAAAAACACCTTATACTCACAGTGTCAACAACTTAAGCCAACTGCAATCAACTCTTAACTATCCACACGTCGCAGTAGCTGATTAATTAATCGCGATCGAGTACGACCAGTACTCACTTGCAGTGCAGTTCGAAGATACCTATCACACCCATACATAGTTGGTCAGGGCACCCAGTTTTGAGATTTTGATTACACTAGTGAAAGATCCCAAACAACTGCTATACACAAAAGAAAATAGATTGCTCCGTTCAGTAGGTGCTCAAAACAAATCTACTGTAGCAAGCTAAGACCTGTAATAAACTATAGACCCAACGCAGATGAATGTTGAACACATATACCATTAAGTCGATTGATCTTGGGTATGGAGACGAAGACAGAACAAGAAGCATGAGCCTTTTTGTAAGACAGCGTTTGTTCAGGACCACTAGCACGAAAAGTCAACTCGAAGCAACATAATGACAGAAAAATGGTAGAATTATACCAACAAGAAAACAGACATTGATACAGCTAGTTCCATTGAAAAAAACCAGTGATGCGGATAGTACCATTATTTTGTTACCCCAGTTCAGCTCCAGCGTCAAAACGCGGCCTATTAAAACAGAATCTGATGACCTCTAATTCTCCTTCAGCAACAAAATTCCGCGTATTACAGTCACAACTATATCTGACGAAAGATTCTGAAAGAACCGACGCTATATTCATTGTTTTCCAAAACCTAAGACCGAGATGTGTTTAAGCGCTATCATCTCATCTAGTAGCACAAACTAAAACAGTGTAGAACAGAATTACTGTCAGGTGTGCCCCATCTGCTAAAACCGCGTGCTATCTCGTTTCTAGGCGCACAGCACAACCAAGGTCAGCTAAGAAAAATAAATTCCACACCAAGGTTTTTTTTTTTCTTTTAGTTGCGGGGGGGTGGGTAAAAATTCTTTTTGTTTTTTTGATCAATTTTTATTTGGTTTATTTTATTTTTTTTTGGCATATAACTTGTAATACAATAACATAACTACTCAGAAAATATAGAATAGTATTTTGATAAAATATTGGGACAGAGATCATGGTAATAATGGATAGGGATTCAAAAATCATAGATTGGATATGTCGAACTATAAGTATATGGATATATTGTTTATATATAATTATTTAATTATTTGTCTAGATGTGGAAGGTCTGTAGAATTTAAACCGACATGTACAGGAACGGGGAATATTTTAATTTATGATGTATGTGGGAGAATATGAAAATTGAAGAGTTTCTTATGATTATTTATTTTATATAACCCTTAATATACATGGGACACCTGGGAGTGGGTTGGGCTTGGGGGGGGGATGGGTTGTTTTAATTGAAATCCAAGACTTTCGATAATAGAGTGGCTTGGGTTGAGTTGCACATTGCACAGCACCACAAAGACACGATGGACAGTTCCTCACAGGATTGGGCACAATAACTACCGCGGTGGGGCATGCTGGTGCAATGGGTTACGGCCTGAACGGGACTGCCCCCTAACACACTTTTAGACATCACATTTTTTTTTCTTATTTACAATATTTACTTTTTTTACATTAAGTCACATTGTGGCACAAAGGTGTACTGGCTGTAACTCGTAGAACTGCTGGGGGGAGGGTCGGTATGCGTCTAGTACGCCTTGTCTACACAACCCGCGAACGCTTGTCACCACCTGTTGGAATTATAGCCCAGGTATATCACATTCAGTTTTTTGTTGCTAGTCCTTCGCTCCCCCCCTAAGTCAAAAGTCGTTTTTCTTGTTTTGTCAATGAGGGGACTGTATGGTTGTGGTTTATGGAGGCCAATGAGGAGGCCGGGAAACTGAGATAGTACCAGAGAAAGGAAAGAAAGCTGGGAGGGGCGAGGAAAAAGACTGTTAGTGATATTACAGCACTGTTGGGAAGTGGATATAGTGACGGGAAGATTTCAAGAGGGGGAAAGAAGATGGAAGGAATTTCTCAAACTGGAAGGGAAGGAGGGGGAGACAGGAAGGGGAGTGGTAAGGCGGGGGTGAAAAGTGGGATAGACGTGGGGGTGGGGAAAAAGAGGGCGCTGTGATTATGACGGGGTGATGATATTTTTATGGGAAGTAAAGTCTTGGAGAATTGCATTATTGGCGGAACCGAGAATACTAAAACTTTGCTTGAGGGGGGGGGAAAGACAACGCCCCTCAATGCGGTCACCGTCACTCTCGGTATTTTATCTTGCATAATAACTATGGGGCTGGTTACAGTCACTCACATCCGCGATTATGATTGGGAACTGCGAGGCGTGAGTGGATGTAATGGTTGGGGGGGGTGGTATTGGGGGGGTGCACGTGACATTTGGGGAATTATTGTTACTGGCGATGAGGTGTTGTAGATGTTTGTTGGGTATTGGGGCAGAGGGTAGGTCTGTTGGGGGGGTGAGGGTTCAATAATTGGAAATTTTGGAGCGAGGAGATGTGGGTTAATTAGTTGGTGATAGATGGGTATGATACTGAGGATCATTGGATCAGGGGGGCGCGGTTCGGGTGGTGGGTGGGGGGGGTTTAATTGCGAGTAGTCATGTGGTGAGTGTGGCACAATGGGTTGGTGTGTGTATATCAGTGAGTAATATGGTTATGTCGTGTGAGACATATATACATTTTGGTTTTAGATTGTTTTATTTCTTTGGCGTTACTGTAATTGGGTTTTTTTGTAGTTAATCTGTTTACGTTATATACAACTTTTTTGAGAGTAAAGTTGTGTAGGTTGGTCGGGGAGCTAATGTGTACAGCAATTAAGGGTATATAGTTTGGTTGTTGTTGTACAGGATTATATATGTTTATAAATGATTGTGTTATAGGTGTGATACGGAGTCATTGTATCGTAGATTGACAAGGCTCGCACCAACTTGAATCTTAGAACTCTGGTGGGTATAGTTAAGTTTTTGATTGACAGTGCAGAAATCATTTTATTCTATAGATTTCAACTATCATTGTGAGAGAAGTGAAGTAGAAAGACAAATATTCGAGTGTGCGAATTGTTTAAGGGAAATAAAGACTCAGTAGGTGTTTTATAATCATTGGTTTTTGGAAAAGCTACAAGTATTTAGAATGAAGTGTCACAAATTTATGGAACATTGTTGATTTATGTAATTTACAAGCGTCTTGGTCCATTATATAAATCACCCTTACAAGAGTCAACTTGACACATAAACATGGGTTTTAATTTGGAAACAAGTTCACTACAACCAGAAAATGATGTCAGGAGTAATAATGGAACTTTACGGGTCGGTGGTTGAAGAATTTAAATTGAGATCGCTTTTAATTGGGGGGCGGAAGTAGTAAGTTACGGATTATCGTTGAGACATTCATATGATATTACACTATCAGTCTAGATATTGACTACAGAGTGATGGAATTCTTAGTGGATTTGATTTCTATGTAGAATGATAGACTTAACATCAACTTTGTTTTTTTTTTAATGGAGTATTTTTTTTGGTGAGACATTATTTGGGGAATTTATTGAGCTGATAGATCACATTGCTATCAGAGTCATTACACTATTGTATAGGTATACATTAGTAGACACACTTAGAAGTGTAGATATGGGATTGGTGGTGGTGAGGATGTTATATGTGTTGTTTGATTTTGGGTTTGTTGAATAAATATTATATGGTTGTGGGGTTGGTGTTATGTATGTGTTGGGTTTGTACGATGAATTATGGGGTACGTGAAAGGTGTGGGGTGATGTTGGGTTGTTTTGTTTAGTTTGTATTTTTATCACTATAAGTGGGCAATAGATTAAACACACACTTACTTATGAGTGTGATTACAAGAGAGTGACGAATTATTGTTTTGTTGTGTTGTCCTAATAGAATGTAAATCTTTGGGAGCCTCTGGTGGGGATTTGGTAATTGTGCCATTATATCATGTGGGGAGTAGTTGGTGATTGAAAGAACAAACAGATTGGTACACCAGTTTATCATAGCCCGTTTCTTGTGCTGCTGTTTTTTTTGTTGCATTGTTCCAGCAAATATACTGTCGATGTAAGCAATCATTTCTAGCGTAAAGTGTGGACCACTTGCATGTATTGGTTTGGTATTAGGGACTGTCAGCCTAAAAATTACTTATACAGTGTGTTTCATTGTTTGAAATTAATTTTGGTTTGTTTTGTTCTATGGAACCAGATTGCGATTAAGTCTGACTGTTTGATTTACCTATTTTTGATGAAAAGTGCCTGGGAGTCATTCCATTTACAATGAATGCTGAATACCTTGTAGCATGCTGATTTCATTAAACCCCCATTCCCCCGACTTCCGGAATTCAGGATTGATGTGGTGAATTGCACATGGAAATATTATTGACTGGATGTATAAAAGGGGCGATTTTCAATGTCTTCACACTGGTTTGACATTTTTTTTTAGTTTATAATGTGGTAGAGTTCGTACCGATCCATTCGGGTGCTTGTTATAAGATGCCTCCAGTCTTTTTTGCTGTAGTTGTTTTATTGCAATGAAATTTTTACAAAACGTTTTAAATTGGAGGTATGAATGTAAATATATATGACCTGGTACCACATAATTTGTAGTGGTTTAAGAGTGGCAACGGGACTAGTACTAACACTCTTTAGTTCTGTCAACCTGAACAGATGTGTCGGATGGTGCTTCAGTGGCTCTTAATCATCTTCATATACCTGCATCGCTAATTGCGCATCTAGCGAGGTATGTTAAGCACCGTCACGGTTTCAGTACATGTATGTTCCTGAGCTGATGAACATATTGAAGTCAATTTCTTGTTGGGATTATTTCAGTAACGAGTTTTAGTGGAACAAATGGTATTTAGGATAAACTAGTACTTGAAATTGACAATTTAAAAATACTCATAACATACCCAGAATTACAGGAGAGAAAATAAATAAATGACTGATGAAAGTGGACACACTGAGATTTGCTCACCCCGAGGATATTGGATTAAAAAAAAAAAATAATGTTATCCCAAGGACAGACATGTCACAGATATATCATGGAGATACTATGAAAAAAAAAAAAAAGAATATCTAGATTAGAAATGCATCAAACTTGGTCAAGGACACCATGAAATAGACCCCCGCCCCACACTTAAGATAACTGACGGATGAGATTTTTGAATTATAAGTACCATAAGTCACCCATCTGGCTGTAGTCAGCGGATGTTACAGGCACCACATAACTCTGACTAACCCTCGATCAGCGAAGGCAGAGTTGGTGTCGAAATTTTGCACATATGTAAAAAGACATGTTTTTGTTCATGTCTAGACATTTATGTTAATAGTTCTATAAATGATTAGTTGATATATTGATGATAAATATTCTCAAATATAGTACATGGACAATTAATAAGGATATATTTCCAGTACAGAATAAGAGGAATAGGAAGGATCCACATTTTAAATATTGGAGCACCATGAGCGAGGAATTGGACTTATAAAGAAAATGGAAATGGTACACTGTATGCAAGGATAACCAGAAATAATATGGATAAATAGTAGTCAGAGTGCCAGGAACTTTGTCTTACGAGAATATTGTAGATTCCTCACGATCAATTGATTATTTTCTTCCTTTCTATGTCACATTTTTTTTGAGTGATGACCCCAAAATTTTTTTTTCATCTCATATTGTCAAAAGTTCTTACATCTCAGTTGATAGTTCCATAAATAATTGTTTGATGTGTTTTTCATAAAGGTATTGCTAGATAAGGTACATAGGGAGTTACTAAGGATGAATTCTCAAGATAACAGGAGGACTAGAATAGATACAATGATATTGGAACACCATAAATGATACATTGGTGTTATGAAAAAAAAAAAGGAGACAAATATAAATTGTATACAAGGATGCCTCGAGAGTGACAACATGGATACATATTGTCAAGAGTATAAGCAGTTGTCTTAACAGAGAAAATAAAGTAATACGGAACCCAATGTAGAAAATTCATGATGATTTGGAAACTATATTTTTCTTTTCCCTTATATTTCATAATATGATAGTAACACATTCGTCTGTTGGTTGCTGAATAATGTGATGTTTGAAAATTGATGTATGGGAAGTCAAAGAAGATCTTTGAAGAATAAATATATATATAAAATAATATTTCTAGGGAAGAGTTCACAAAAAAAAAAAAATACTGTATTGACAGAAAAGAAGGAATGATTAGAAATAACTGACTAATGGACAGGATCACCACCAGACGTACGGATATTAGAGACAAACATCACATAGTTTAGAAAAAAAAAAAAGGAATGTAATATAGAACATTTTCTACAGTGACGGACTTAGAACGAATTTATACACTTACCATTTAGAAAATGTCTATAACAAGGAAACATTCAGATAGATAAATAAGGATAAGCCATGAGGTTTTAATGCTTTTATTGTGAAAAATGATTACTTATAAAAATGATGCTGGTCGTATTATCGTCTGATAAATATGCATATTATGTCTAGAGATGTTTTCTACATGTAATAATGAGCAAGTGGCTCATTCACAAAAAAAAAAAAAAAAAAAAAGAAGAAGATGATGAGTACCCATGAAAACATTAGCTATTCTATGAAAGTGGATTGCCATTACCATAGGAATTAGAGATTTTGGACATTTCTTGGAATATTGCAGAGTACTTGGGAAATAGAATAAATAAGTACGCCAGAAAAAAAAAAAAAGATTTTTTTTTTAGTACTTGCAGGCTTTTAATATGGAGCAAATAACAGTACAGAAAAGAGATAACACCCCTACCACATCCAAGAGAATGTAATCAACTATATTTTTGAATGAAATGTAATAGATTATGATAATCCAGCCAAGTTCTGCAAATAAGATAGTTTATTGTTCATTCCCCAGTGTTGCCACTAGTCACATTTTTTTTAGTGATGACCTTATGAGTGTTTTGCAGATTTTGTTGGACAGTGTTGCCAATTTGTAAATTTGGTGAAAAATATTATGATGTGATGAATAAGTTACACTTTTTGAAGTTGATGTCCACTACTAGTTTTTTTTACATAGCAGACGACCTCATATAGACATAGGACCCCAGTATAGGAATTAGATTAAAAATTTTGGAAATATTTTTGGACTTAGAAAACTTTTTGAACTTTAAATTTTTCTGAAAAATTTTTTGAACTTAGAAATTTTTGGGGATGGATTTTTGTTATTGATAGTACTCAAATGTCTCCCTACGGGATACATTTGCGAGCCCCGGGATCTATATGTGGCCGTGTACATAGTTGTTCCTTTGGAAACAGACTATATTCTTACAAGACAGAGGAAGCACAGACCACCCCATAATTTTATATTTTATGAGAAACAGAAAATAATAAATAGTGTCACATATTTAGGGTAGAGTCGCTTCTGCACGCCATTTCTAATAATTGGGTGATTTCCCTGACCAATCGGATAGCTCAGATTTACCCCGGGGAAAGTGGAACAACGACGCCATTTTGGCAGTAGAATGAAAGAGCGCAACTCAAGAGGTCGTATCTGGTCCAGCTCTACATATTTCTTAGTTTGAGAAAATCAAACTTCAACATTTCTTATAAAATGTGTATTTCAGGACATTGAGTGGTTATATATATATATATTTCTTACTGGCGTAAGTAGTGACAATCGTTAAATATGTATTTTGAATAGAGCTCCCAACCCTAGTCGCAGCAGAACTAGGTTCGAGGATTTGAGTCAATTTGCAAAAAATAGTCTTACACCTCAAACCATGTAGAGTAGAAAATATTCTTGTGTTGGAAAGCATTTAACTCAAGGAATGCTTATGATTATAAAGAAATCAAAGACAAATCTGAGGAGATGGGTAAATGTCGTCGAACCTAAAATAAGACTGTAACTTAAAAGAAGGAACACGGTGGAATGAGAAGGTTCGCCATATTTGACAATTGAGTAGGCCTACGAGACAAGGATGCAAAAAGGGATTTTTGCATCGATGAAAGCATCTGATGAGATGATAGAATTTTATTATACTTATTATTGTAAAAATGTTCTGAATTCCAGACTTTGTTGAAATTTTAAGTTTCATGCAGAAAGATATTAAAAGTTTTGCATGAAATCGAACGCTGTTGAAAAGGTGAATTACTACAGTTTTGAGATCTAGATAAGAAATCTATCCATTTCAATTAAATTCGCTACATCAACACCTAAGAGAAGAAAATCGAACCTGGTAACAAAAATTTAAGAGAGAAATCTAAACCTCTGGTGATTAGGCCAGTTAAACATCTGCTCTCTGTAAAGTAAACTGAAAATACTGCATATACCGGCACTGCCACATGAAGGTAATATGGTGCCGTTCCAGTCCTAAGGAACGCCTGCCCCGGCTACAGTATATATAACATGAGAATGATTTTTACGTGAGTATCCCTTTTTTCCCTGTACACTAACAGTTGTCCACTCGCCATTCAGGCAGATACTCGCCGTCTTCGGAGGGTACCCATTAGAGCTGGGTCGGCTCAGGAGCCGCCAGTCCCCGGCCGACGACACTCTCTCAAATGTCTTCACCAGGGCTCGAATCAATCCAGTTCAAGCCCCTGTCGACGACACTCATTCAAATTGTCTTGGTTTGATTTTCAGGACCATCTTCAGTGGGCACGGACAACTTCCTCAGTGCTCCGAAATCCTCCCTTAGATCACACACGATGGCTTTCAGTACAGTGCAAGAACTCCGTAACGGCAGCGAGAATCCCAGTGTGTGCATACACGAATCACACATTCTATAAATACTAGCAATAACCCGTCAAACTTGATGGGTTTTTAATTATAGTGTGTGTTTTCCGTTCCGAGATGAGCAGATAGAAGTACATTCTCAGAGTGTTGATTGTAACTATTTTCGGGAGAGTATATATAATGGAAACAATACAACTTTTCAACACGGTTGCATGCCTCAGCTGTGACCAACGTACCCACGGCGAGAATTATGTTATTTTAGATTCTTTTTAAAAGTTCTTTGATGACAACATTTCGTGTGAAAGTGCGTGGATTGTTTTAAAAGAGTGTTCCCTAATAATAAGTGGTTTTAACAAAAACTTTCACGTTTTCATGATTTGTACATCGGGTGAGGGCGACATAGAGCTCGCCGTGTCCGAAAACAGGTTCAGGAAGGAAAACTCCTACATTTCGTGAAAGAATAAACAAAAAATTAAAAACCAAAGTATTTGTTTACTATTTTGAGTGAGACCGACCGACGTAAGATACATCGGTAATTAAGTTAGTTGGGATGGGATTTGTGTGGTGGGTAGGTTTCCTAATTTTTAAATTTTTCCAGGGCAGCGGTCGTATTGCGTTTTCTGTTTCATTTCCAACTGCCGACGGATTTTTAACGTGTGCAACTTGCACACGGTACTTCCTTTTTTTCCGCCCTTATCCCAGAAGGCTAGGCATCCGATCTCACTACCCAGAAGATCAGTATGACATTATAAAGAACCACTGGTTCTGAAAAATATTTTCATCAATTATATTCACTGTACTGGTAGCAAACCCGTTACCTTTAGAATTACGACCAGCGATTAGTCAGCTGGACTGCAAAACATTTTGTTATGACTATGGCGAGGTAGATGGTTGTGAGTAGTTCCCAGAAAGACGAGAAGAGAACTTATGACCTAGAAGTAGGGATTACAAGGGACAGACAGGTGGTTAACAGTACTGGTCTAGGTGATAACTGTAGTAAAAGAGCAGTGAAGTAAGTCACCTCCTCGTTAGATTTATCCTATGCTCCAAGGGTGTCTCTATTAATAAGTGATGTGGATGCAGATCGATAAATATTTCCTACTTTCTAGCATGTAAGCCAATATTTGATAATTCAGTGGACGTTCACACACATAACACAAATTTAGACACAATAATTAGAGAATTAAATAGAATTAACAACTGCAATGTATAAGGTAAATAAACACTCTTTAATAAATATGCAATTACGAATGTAGATGGATATATGCACAAAATTACACATGCTTGAAAATGATATACTGTACTATCAATAAGTCACTTTTCCATCATGAATGTATGACTCTGGTGACTTTGGTTTAGTTTCTCAAGTACCTAATTAAACTTCTCTGTTAGATCGTAGCACTGCATTTCAGTTATGTAGGTGGATAGTTGATAACTTTGCCGATGAGTATATGACGCTGTCCCACTATTTTACTGTGCACGTGGACAGATTTAGACTTTTCTCGCCTGAACATAAATCTACAATACTTCTGTTAGGTATGCAGCGTGGTTCTCCGAACCATTGAAATTATATACTTCAAGAGCGCCATTACATTCTCAAATTTATGTGTTGGACGTTCCAAATATGGAACTGAAGAAGGACGTAACAAAGGACTATGGTATCTGCATTTTACTACTAGGGCATCTCTCTGACGATTGACTGCCCAATACAGACTAGAACCCTCATTATGACAACACTGTCATGAAGAAGTGGTTGTGTACGTCAAGGGACTTCATCGTACCTTTATATATCAACATTATAGTATTATAAAACAAGCATGAAAGTACACTGATTGCTACTAACATCGTTATATTTAGTTAATTTTATAATTATTTCCCTTTGTTAATTAATTTCTCCAAAAGTGGTCTCCTTTTACCAAAATATATGAAACTGCGAACTCTTAGTGTCACACACTGAAAAATCAAGCTATAAAAAGGAATTTCACTGTCAAGTTATGAACTTTTCTAACGAGACCTTTGATATCATCTTGAACGGGGAAAAACTACAGAAAGTTGAAAGTTTCAATTATTTAGGCAGTAAAATGACTCAGGATGGTGACACAACAAGAGAAATTCATACTAGAATTGCTTTGGCAGCTAGCGCCTTCAATAGATTATCTAACATTTGGAAATTACGATCATTGAATATACATACCAAGCTTCGTCTGTTTAATTCAAATGTTATCTCAGTGTTAACATACGGCTGTAGAGTTGGAAAATAACAAAATCATTGGAGAACAAGCTGAATACATTCGAGAACAAATGTCTTAGAAAACTCATGAACATCAGTTGGAAAGAATTCAAGACTAATCGACAAATAAGACAAGACTCTAGGCAGAAATATGTCTCCGACTATATAAGGAAAAGACGATGGTCATATATCGGTCATGTCCTACGAATGCAAAACAACAGAATACCACTACAGGCGCTCACTTGGGTTCCTGAGGGTAAGAGGAAAAAAGGAAGACCAAAAGAAACACTCAGAAGAACAATAATAAGAGAAGGAAGAACGTTGGGCCTAAATAATGTGCAAGAGCTAAGAGGAGTGGCGTCACAACGAACAACCTGGAGAGCACTGGTTTCTGCCTTATGCGCCGTGTTTGGTGCTTAAAGAATTTATTATTATAAAGCCAAAAGACGGACTTGTCCTTAAAATGACCCTCTAGCCAAGCCAAAGCTGCTGGAGCATTGTTTCGTTGGTTATATTCAGTTGTAGACCATCTTCAGTGCTCATGCTTGTTATACTACCAAAAGTGAAACAAAAGCATGTTTGTCAATACCAATCATAACATGAATTTTAAATATGACATCAATGTTACATACCTGTAAGATATTTTAAAGAAAAATAAGCTAACGATCTATCACTTATAGACATTCCCTTTCAGACACAACTTTACTTCCAGGACTGTGGCTTGCAGCTTATCACAGGTGCAAGGAAGATCTTCGTTTTTTTTTCAGCTGTATTTGCCTGATGTGAATTCTGGAAGTAATTGAACTATGGATAAAGCGGGCTTATATACCTTTTATCAATCAGTCTGACTTGTCTGAACATGCGTTTAATTAGTTGCTGACTATTCCATCTTGTCTTCCTACACGCTTGCAACCTCGTCCATTTATATTTTTTTCAGACTGACTTTCTACCAATATTGTTATAGCAGGTTTTACAGTGATTCACTTTTTTATGGTGAAAATCCAGTGAGAAGTAATTTTCCGCGGTGTAAATTACAGGCAATAGTTTTCAAGGGTCAAATAACCAAGAAAAATCATTTTCCATGGCTAAAATCTAGTGAGAATTATTATTTATTGTCCAAACCTCATAGGGTTGGGTCCTGTTTCGCTACAGTGACATGGGAAATATGTTAAACAGGATCATCTTTAATTGATTAAATGCGGTCTGAGACTGACAGTTCACAGAAGAACCATTAGTAGTTCAACAAACCTGTTCATTGAAAATTAGACATTTACATAACCTGAAATTGTAAAGCACAGCCTGCAACTAAACTCATTACTGTATGCTAAATTATTTTTAGCTTGATAGGCCAGTCACAGCAGAGTCATCGCCCTGTTTGCAAATGTTCAGGGTGATAAGGGCCTGTCTTCATGGCAAGCGCAGTAGGATCATCCGCATCATACTTAACCCGAGCCCAGCAATCCCCTATTTCAATCTGTTTCAACCTGTTTCAACCTCCTTAGACTTGGACATGGGACTGGAAATTTCGAGGCTGATTAACAGTATATTCTTAAAAACTCGTTGTTTTCAGTGTCAAAAGTGGTCTTTGACCAGACTACAAGAGAGGACAATCACATCTTGTGAATTGAGTTTTAATGCTCTGGTTTGGTTTAACGGCTGTCTTCATTGCACACGGGCAAGTCCATCAGTGCTCTGATCTCTTCTCTTAGATCACACAAGAAGGATCTCAGCACAGTGCAAAAACTCCGTAGCATCAGCGAGAATCCCAATGTGTGTATATAGGAATCAAACATTCTATAAATATTTTTGTGGTGTGTACCTTTTTTATTTTAAACTTTTTTTTGGCCAGGGCAGCGGCCTTATGACCTACTCTTTACAAATACCAACTGCCGTGGGATTTTTAACTTGCGAAATAGGCACGGGACCTCCAATTTTTTCACCCAGTTCCGAGAAGGCTATGCATTCCATCTCACTACCCAGTAGACCGGGGGGGGGGGGGGGGGTATGACATCATTAGGACTACTGGCTCTGAAAAAAATGTCCATAAATTATATTCCCTTTACTGGGAATCGAACCAAATACCTGGAGAATTCGAGGCGGACGCCAAGCCTCGTAGCCAGTAGACCCCTTAAGGTTTTTAAAGAAATAAATAGAACTATGTTACCAGGAGAGACAGAATGAGAATGTAGGCATCAGATAACTTGTTAAAACAACATCTTGAAAAAAGGCTGAAAATAGTGTGTTTAAAAAGAGGTGTATATAGAGACAGAAATAAAGTATTTTGACCATCTACTGCGAGTTACCATTATGCGCCCACTACAGTAGACGATCTGGTGTCAGGGCACGGGGAAGACCAAGATTCAGATGTATAAAGACCATTACAGAAATCCTACAACTGCACTGGATCACAGTAGCCAGTGCAACACACTTGGATTATGAACGACAACTTCAGCTCCCGTTTGTGCTTGACAGCATCAGTGGTGATGCGATAGTGGTGTTTGTGAGGAGTTCCCAAAAAGTCAAGTTTTGATCAATTGAAAAAAAACAACTTAAGTAGATAATGGTACAGGACAGGTAGATTCTTAATTTCACAAGTCCAGATGATACCTGTAGGAAGGAATCTGTGATGAAATCAGCTTCTCGCTAGATCTGTCCTGTGCTCTAGGGGTGTCTCTATCAATATGTGTATGAACTAAGTTCGTTTAAACCAGCCATCACTGAGTGCAATGAGTTAGAAAACAATTAATGCAGCATAGAAAATTCTCACAACAAAATACACTTACTAACTTCCGTTTATAAAGCATAACAATTTAAATTTAATAATTGTTTATAATGTAATTGAATTCTTTACTTATCACAATATTAGCTAGACAGAGTTAGGTACGGTTGCTACAATTGGAATGAAAAAGTAAAGAAGTTGTTACGAAATTCGCGTTAATTTCCTTAACTTTATAAATAGAACATGTGAAGACGTAAAATGCAGAATTTGTCAGGAAGGAACATGTGCAGAATCGTTTGAGACAAGAACTTGAGTGAGACAGGGATGTCTCCTGTCACAGTTTCTATTCCACTAGCTAAAATACCGGTCAGTAAAAAAAGGGAAATTAACCAACAAAAATGGTGTCCGTCTATCTCTGCTTCGTTACCCTGGAAATTCCAGAACAAGGACTGTCTTGTAACGCTATCAACAGGTTTCCTCAATGTATGTATCATTCATCGGTGGCGTCTTCTCGTCTCTTGGTCCAGTGACATTTGTCTGGTTCTTGCAATGTGTTCACTTGGTGATCTTGTCGTGCCACCTCAGTCCTAACAATTCCTTTTTATAACCATCACAAGATGCAAGTCACGTGACGTGGTAATGGGAGTCACAGCAATTGGGTCTGACAATAAATATTAATAGGGAAAGCTTATGTAAATAAATGAATTATGTAGTGGCCAGATTTCGTTTTCAGAAAAATCCACACAGTATAAGGACTCTTTTAGGCAGAATTAAACAAGGCAGGAGAACCAGACAGCATCAATACAATAAAAATACAAATTAACGAGAGGACCTTTCACTGGAAGCTGACGTATGCATTTATATCATAAGAAATGAAATCAAGCACAACAATTTATGTCTTTAACGTAACTAATAACTGGTTGTTTTGTGTGGTTCAGAAACTTTGATTACATCAAAACGGCAACCAAGAATTTGTGAACTTTTTATAAATGGATTCCAGAGCAGAATATAAAGATTGAGTTATTATGACAAGATCACCAATGTGGGTCTGACAGAAAGAACTAGACAAACACCAATGGGACAAGATTTAGGGATAAGACACTAGCGCAGGGCAGGACACACACGGAGGATACTGTTGCAAGCGTTACAAAGCATATCTATTCTGGTATCGCCTGTCGGTAACAGAAATAGAGGACTGAGTGAAGAGTTAGAAGACAGAATGTGTGAATGGAGGAAGGTACAGTAAGAAAATATATATTAAATACAATTGATTTTAATATTATTCGTATATGACAACAACTTAAATAGCAACTGACTCTAGTTAGCTTATGTCATAGACAGATCTTGTAAACGATGAACACACATGATTTGTGCGTCTGTTTACGAATATAGTTCATGCCTTCACTTATAACTACTCCGAACTATTCATTTCCTACACTAATCTTTGTGATTACGCTTTGAATAAATTACAAGTTTAATTTAATATGACTATGATTTACACGGTTATATGCGAATACAAACTAGATATCTCTATATATGAGTACGTTTTGCCTACATTGATGAAAAAATCAATTATTTACACTCAAGTCTTTGTGCTTATATATTTTTACACTTGATGCATAGAGGCCTTTCTAGAGTCATTGTTATGTGACTGCCAACTGAGCACATTGCTATAATATACAGATGTGGAAGTAGATAGAGGCGTCGTGCACCATCATTTACTCTTGAAATCATCCACATACGTCCAGGAATTCCCCCTGTGGTGGAAAACGTTGAGAACACAGCATTGGACATTGAGCGTGGAAGAGTCACTTCTGCCGCACACAAAACCAACGCTGTTACCTGGTTGGCTGCATGCAGGAGGATCTCACTATGGACCGATGACAAACATGGAGAGCTGAAAGTGGTCCTGTGTAGGACGTAACAATTCACTTGGAGAGCCAAGAACCAGAGCACAGTATTTTACTCCTGCCTATTTTGAGAGTGCCTTTGGATCGCGAACAGTGCTTCTTCCTTCTATGCGATTATCCGGATGTGATTATCCTTTACATATAAGCCAAGGATAGACTGGAGCTCATTACTGCAACTCATCACTGGCAGACAAACGACAAGAATAGCCTATATCTACAGTGTAGATATTTCGAGGAGTCTTCAACTTGGTATGTTTGCCAAAGAGCGAGAAGCTCAGCAGCCGTAGTTACTTACAGTCAGTCCTCGCTATTCACGCGTTCCGTGTTCACGGATTCGCTCATTCGCACGAGATAAGATGTAACCTATTTTTGTCATTCGCGGAAACCCAGCGGCCATACGCAGCAGGCAAAAAATTTAAAAGAAAAATACCTGCTTCAGCTCATCGAGGAAAAAGGCTATATACCTGAGCATTGGTACACGAAAAGATAGTACATACTGTACTGTTACAAAGAAAACAGTATAAAATACATTTATATCCTAGGTTCCTAAATGAAAAGATGAAATGATTTAGAACATACAGTATGTTCCTAAATGCTCCTCTCAAGATCCTCCTCTGTTTATAGTGTTATGGCTCTGCTAGGGGTATTAAACTAAACTATTAACCAACAAGAAATGTAACTTAACTTAAATAATCCAAGTAAGTCTGTTGGTAAAATTTACAATTTATTTTGTACAAGTTTTCTTTTCTTTGTGAAATTTTTCACAGAACTCAAAATTGATTAAGAAATAAAATTAATAAACTTACTTGTCAAATATTCACAACTAACTACAGTCTGTAAATTTCTAAGGACAGTTCTCCTTTCCTGGATAAACTTAATCTTGTTGTAGACTGTCTTTAGTTAGGATCAATACGAATTCTTCACAGTCAACGAATTAAAGTCAATCACTGACTTATGAATTTGCCTATCTAGATGCCCTGACTTTTCATCATACTGTCTTATTTGCTTTATTGTGGTAATGATGTTATACACTGGTTAGAACTCTTGTATGGCTACTTATCTTCACTTCTGGTCTTGGAGTCTTTCACAATACTGCTCTGGAAAGAAACTGTCGGATGTGATTATTCCAGGCATTAGGTAACTATATTGCTGTCCCTCTAGAATTTAAAGGCTCTTGCACCACTAGCTCCTTCAGTGGTTGCTGGCTCCTTAAAGTACAAGTTTGTTACAGGATGTAACCTGAAATATAATTGGTTAACCACAGTACTGTCTATCTCTAACTTTCTACCACAGATGTAGTGATAAGAGACAGTTTCAGACAGTGTGCAGGTAGACGCACAGGGCATAATAAATCAGTAATAACACAATCCATTTTACTGTAAATATAATCCTTCTCCTATGCCTTGGTTACAGATATCTGTCCCTGATTTGCCTCCATACAGCTATTAGGCCTTGTGGAAAACACGATATAATATCTTAATCAATACAGTAATTCAATTCCTTTCATTCTTTCCTTTGTTCCTGGTGTGTGTTCCATTCCTTCAAGAAATAATTCTTTACATGCGTTTCTACAACTATCATTACACTTTCCGCTTCCATTCTCAATTTATCTGAATATACACATGCTTGGATTGCTTCAAATAATTACACAAGGGTTTATAACACAGTTACACACTTCCTAACGCACAATTTGATTAATTAATTAGAAATACATAAATGTATACATTCTTTCTTACCCTCAAATACATACTGTCGAGCTGTTATTGGTTATTCAGTCTGCTCGCAGATGCAGAAGGCAACGGGAGTCTCACTGACAGAACTGGCGCTCTCGCTGTAGTTTGAAAATGTGGCAAGCATTCGAAAGAGGGCATGTCCTTATATAGGTCAGGGCCGAATGTCTGAGAGAACAATAAGACGGAGGTATGTGTGCTTTCTCAAATGAAGGCATGATTTTGTCGAGTTGTGCATTTATGGAAAATTTGGAATATTCATATCTTCTTTATTCCTGGAGCAATTTCCTTCATCTTAGGCTTACTGTACTCCCTGGATTCTTCTTTATCTTCATTTATTCATAGGCGCAGCGTAAACAGCAACATTTTCGACTTGCCTGATGTCTCGATGCACTCCGCTTAAAATGTATCTGTTAGTATAACACTTTCTGTGAAAATCTTGGCACATAATTATAAAGGAACAGTTTATTTATAGAATTGCTGACCTCTTCTATGCGGTACTTTGCTCATAAACCTATAGTTTATGTTCAAATCCCACTCAGATTTGAGTCCGGCCATGTTAGCCTAATACGTTTATAAACATACATGAATAAGAATGCCGTTTCATTGGTCCGTCTAGCCTACACTTTCTTAAGTATGGTGCGCCGTATTGGTATGACTGACATGTTTTAAATCAGAATTCACGACTAGACGACCCCCCCCCCCCAATTCAAAAGCGTGAACAATCTTGTAGAGCTTTCATTCTGGAATCACCAACAAGGCATTCATCCAATAAGAAGTTTATTCTTCCTTCTTACTCTCCTGGTTTCCTTCAGGTGGGTGCTTACTTAAGAAATTCGCCCCAACATTCTGAGATCCAGGGTATATTCAATGGTAAACGAGTAAGGTTGAATCAAAAGTGACCACCTTAATAACCTTGCGTTTCCATGCCGAGCCTGAGCGAAAAAAAAACAAGTGGCTGGTGATCACACTGGACCACGAAATGTCTGCCATACAGATATATCTGGAACTTCTTTATGGCCCAGACTAACGCCAAAGATTCTCTCTCAACAGTTGAGTAATTTCTTTCCGCCTTATTCAATTTGCAGCTTGCATAAGCAATAGGGTTCAATTCTCCGGGCTGTGACTGAGATCTTTGCAATAATGCTGCACCCAACCCTACAAATTCTTGACTCAGATCTGGACGTCTCAGTATAGGCCTACTAGTGAGTTTTTGCTTCAAGTCTGAATATGCCTTCTCACATTCCGCTGTCCACTCAACTTTGTCTGGATTTCCTTTCTTTGTCAAATCAACCAGAGGAGCCTATACACTATTGAAATCCTTAATATAATTCTGATAGAAGCCACATAGTGAAACAAAAGATCTCTCATCCTTCTTCGTTTGAGGTCTGGGTGCTCTCTGTAGTTTGTCCAAATTCTTGGTGTCAGGGGTCATATTACCATGATATACTGTGTGACCCAGAATTCCAGTTCCTGGCAACCAATACAATTTGCCTCTCTGAGTCTATCCAATATCATTTCTAGACATGATAGATGTTCTTCAAATGTTTCTGTTGCAATGAGAATATCATCCATGAAATTGGTGATAGGTGGGTTTTGTAAGGGATCCAGTAATTTCCTCATCATCCTGGAGAAAACACGGAGCATTTTTCAAACCGAAAGTCAACATATTAAACTCATAGTGCCGCTCCGAAGTGCTAAAGGTCAGCAATGGTCTGATTTCAGGCTTGACGTGAATCTGGTAATACCCTTTACTTAGATCCATTTTAGAAAAATATTTTGCCTTATTCAACCTGGCAAACAGCTGATTCGTATTCGGTAATGGATCCGCTTGTGACTCTGTTACGGCATTTAATTTCCTGTAATCAATGCAGAGTATATGTTCACCAGAGGGTTTCCTCAGGAAAACCACACTGGCGTTATAAGGTGATTCACTTTGGGAAATGATATTTTCCTGCAATAAATACTCTATCTCTCCCTTAAAAGCTTGTTCTTTGGCGAAGGGAATTGAATAAGTTTTCATACAAATCGGTGTTGGGTCTAGTAATCTCATGTCATATTCTAACAAGTTTGTATACCCCGGTTTGTCCGTTAACACGTCTGTATGTTTTTTCCAAAACGTTTTGAATCTGCTTCCTCTGCCCTTTTGTCAAGTGGATACTGACTTTTACCTGCTCTGGAGTTTCACAGGGTCTTAAAGGGTATTCATATGAGGCGAAAGGTTCATTTTTAATTTCTGTAGCTATGGCCATGGTCATTAAATATGCACCTTCCGAGGCATTTATATCATAATACTTCTTGAATAGATTCACATGATAGACCTTTTCTTTTCCCTTTTTGTATATCTTGTAATTGGTTCTAGATAGCTTTTCTAGAATTCTGTATGAACAATGCCTTCCTATTTGAAGTTTGTTGCTACTGCTGGGTAATAGAAGAATCACCTTCTCCCCAACAGCTAGTTCTCTATCCTTCGCCTTCTTGTTGTAATAAGCAGCATGTTTCCTTCTGGCTTTCCTCAGATTATCATTTGCTAATTTCCAGCCAGTTTTTAAGCGAGATGTCAACTCGTTCACATACTGATCTGATGAGGTTACAGCCTCTTCTGCTTTCTCATCTGCTCATGTCCTCATTAAGGCTTCTAATGGACCTTTGATGGGCCGGTCAAATAACAACGTCGCCGGAGCCATACCTGTTGAGCTGTGTGGGGCTTCCCGGTATGCAAACAAAGCTGTGGGTGCGTAGAGATCCCTCGTATCATGTTTCTCATGTGCCAGCTTCCGCAAAATAGAAATAAGAGTCCCATTGAATCGTTCTACCTGCCCGTTCCCTTGGGCGTGATAGGGACTACAGTGAAAGTGCCTAGCTTGAAAGATCCTGAATACTTCCTCAGTTAGCTTTTCCGTGAACTGAGAGCCATTATTAGTAAAGATTTGGAGGGGAAAACCTAACCTCGTGAATATTGTAAGAAGCGCCTCTGCCACATGTTTGGAATCTATAGATGACATGGCTACAGCCTCTCCCCACATAGAGCAAGTGTCCACCAGAGTAAGAATATGACTGTTTAGCCTCTTGGTTCGGGGGAGAAGTCCAACAATATCCACTGCAACTCTTTCAAATGGAGTTCTCATGATTGGCATTTCTCCAAGATTTGCCGGTGTAGTCCAGTGTTTTGGAGCTACCCTTTGACATTCTGGGCATGATTTTACATATCTTTTTATATCATCAGTAATACCTGGCCAGAAATAGTGACATGCTATTCGTTGTCCCGTGGCGCTAATTCCCATGTGTCCACTAAATGATATAGCATGTCCTAACTCCATAACCTTTGACCAATACGTATTAACTGTTCATGCCCATTGGGCCCTGTTCCAACTTTCATGTAGAGCAACCCCTTCTTCATATAAAATTCTCCTTTTGTTGGGGGTTATGGCTTTTTGGCAATTTGCCAAAACAAGGCTTTAATGAGCTATCCTCAGCTTGTGCATTCCTCATCTCCTCAGGATGAGTATTTATTGGGCTGTTATCCTCCTTTCTAAGTTGTGACCTGGTCTGTACTGCCGCCATGATCACAGGTTGTTTGGGATCTCCCAAAAACACATATCTACACCCCAAGTTCAGAGGGTAGATAGGTTCCTTTATCACTGCTGCTTTAATCACTCCTTTCACATAGCGAGTCTTGACATTGATCATAGCTATGGGAAGTGTCATGGTTGCCATGTCCTTGGTTGCACCTTATATCTCCACAGTTTCTGTGGAATATTGGTCAGGATGCACCAGGGTAGAACTCACGACAGAGTCGAAATCCAATCCAGTATCATAGAGACACATGATAGTAGTGCCATTACAAGTTACTTCTTCACACACAGGGGGATAATGATGGCTTTTCTGACTTGTTGACAGTTCCTTCTTTCCCTTGTTCCCTTTTGCGAGACATGCAGCGTGATGTGGAGGATTTTTCCTTTTACAGTCCCAAGTATTGCGGTTGTTCATTTTGCAAATCTTACACCACTTTTCTCCCTGTCTATTGGTTTTCTTATCTTGTACCTGAGGGTTTCTGTCTCTATGGTCAAATTTAGGTTTGTCATAACCTTGTTTGTATTTGTGTTGTTGGTCCCTATTATCAAACTTATTCTGGTTTTGTGGCGGCTTACTACTTTCTCCTTGCTTCTTCTTAATTCCTGCTATTTCTGCCTGAGCTGCATGATATCTCTCAGCAACTGTTAAAATCTTTCCCAATCTCTCTGCTCCTTGTTCCATTTGAAATTTTCTCATGTCTGGAGGCATAGACTCTCTCACTTGTTCCATCATGACCATTTCGTTTAGGTCTTGACATTATACTGGAGTAGGCCACTTCTCCAAATATGTTTATAATCTGGCAGAGAATTGGTGGTAGGTTTCTCCAGTAAGAAGCTTAGTCGTTCGGAAATTCTTCCTATAACATTCTGAGATCATTTCATATCGAACTAGCAATGCTTGCTTCAAGATTTCATAATCTTCCTGGTCTTTTTTCCGAGTTTTGCATACACATCGTAAGAAACTCCTCTCAACCCCTGCGATAGCTTAAGGCTCAATTGTTCTTTCTCTAAGCCATAGTTAGTGGCCAGTCTCTCATATCTACCCAGTTATGCCTCAACTGCGTCATCTTTCTCCACAAATGGATCCAAGTGAAAATTCATGACTCCATTTGAGGTGCTTTGATTGGCACTACTGTCAGAGTTAGTTGAACTACTTCCATTACCATTAACATTTCCTTGAAGTTCAAGCTCTTTCAATCATGCTCCCTTTACAACCTCTTCCTCTCTCTCAGCCTTTAATTGCAATCTCTTATCTTCAGACTCCCTTTCAGCAGCCTGTCTTCTCTACTCAGCTTCTATTTGCAATCTCTTAGCTTCAGCCTCTATTTTCAATCTCTTATCTTCCGCCTCCCTTTTAGCAGCCTGTCTTCTCTCCTCAGTTTCTATTTGGAATCTCTTAGCTTCAGCTTCCCTTTCCGCAATTGTCTTCTCTCCTCAGCTTCCAGTTTCTTAACCTACCTATCAGCTTCCATCTGAAGTTTCCTTTCTGTTTGCAACTTCTTATCTTCTATTTTAATAAACTTGTCACACTCTGTAGTAACATACTGAATAAGAGCCTCCCCACTTAACCCAAACTCCTTTGCCATCTGCTGTGTAGCAGATCGAAATTTTGCAAAGTCTGCCATACTCGTACAATAATATCTTGCAGACACTCTAACTCTCTTATTAGACCAAATCTAAAATTAAGACAAACACTAATTAATTAAAAACTACTGTCAGTATACCCAGTTACCACAATTTTGGATTGTACTCAAAAGTACTTCAAAATGAATTATTTATTTCTACTTTTTACTTAAATTAATTTTTATTATTAAAAATACTCTCATACTGCTAACTCAGAAGATGTAAGTGATACCAATAAGCCTGAGTGTCTCAAGGAAAATACCCCAGTGCAGTAAAGGTATCCCGGACTGAGACACCAGTGTCACGTGAGGTTGGTATAGTTTTTAGATGAAAGATATCCTGGACACAAAGGTGTATCAAGTGATATCAGGATAGTGCTAGGTAATAGACAGGTCTTATAAGAAATACACACTTCTCTGAAAAGAGTAAGGGTGTATTGACATCAAAGGTAAGATCAAGCTGTGTAAGTTCCTATGTATGATGATAGTGTATTATCCTAGGTTCGTAAATGCAACTCTCAAGATCCTCCTCTGTTTACAGTGTTAGGCTCTGCTGGGGTATTAAACTAAACTATTAAGCAAAATGAAATGTAAATTAACTTAAATAATCCAAGTAAGTCTATTAGTAAAATTTACAATTTATTTTGTACAAGTTTCCTTTCCTTTGTGAAATTTTTCACTGAACTCAAAATTGGTTAAGAAATAAAATTAATAAACTAACTTGTCAAATATTCACAACTAACTACAGTCTGTAAATTTCTAAGGACAGTTCACATTTCCTGGCTAAACTTAATCTTGTTGTAGACTGTCTTATTTAGGATCAATAAGAATTCTTCACAGTCAACGAATTAAAGTCAATCACTAACTTATGAATTTGCTTATCTAGATGCACTGACTTTTAATCATACTGTCTTATTTGCTTTATTGTGGTAATGCTGTTATACACTGGTCAGTAGCCTTGTATGGCTACTTATCTTCACTTCTTGTCTTGGAGTCTTTCACAATACTGCTCGGGAAAGAAACTGTCAGATGTGATTCTTCCAGGCATTAGGTAACTATGTTGCTGTGCCTCTAGAATTAAAGGGCTCTTGCACCACTAGCTCCTCCAGTTATCGCTGGCTCCCTAAAGTACACGTTTGTTACAGGATGTAACCTGAAATATAATTGGTTAACCACTGTACTGTCTATCTCTAACTTTCTACCACAGATGTAGTGATAAGAGTCAGTTTCAGACAGTGTGCAGGTAGACGCACAGGGCATAATAAATCAGTAATAACACAATCCATTTTACTGTGAATATAATTCTTCTCCAATGCCTTGGTTACAGATATCTGTCCATGATTCGCCTCCAAACAGTTATTAGGCCTTGTGGAAAACACGATGTAATATCTTAATCAATACAGTAATTCAATTCCTTTCATTCTTTCCTTTGTTCCTGGTGTGTGTTTCAATCCTTCAAGAAATAATTATTTAAATGCGTTTCTACAACTATCAACACACGTTCCGCTTCCATTCTCAATTTATCCGAATATACACTGGCTTGTATTGCTTCCAATAATTACACAGTGGTCATATAACACAGTTACACACTTCCTAACGTACAATTTGATTAATTAATTAGAAATATATAAATGTATACATTCTTTCTTACATTCAAGTACATACAGTCGAGCTGTTAATGGTTATTCAGTCTGCTCTCAGATGCAGAAGGCAACGGGAGTCTCACTGACAGAACTGGCGTTCTCGCTGTAGTTTGAAAATGTTGTGGCAAGCATTCGAAAGAGGGCAAGTCCTTATATATGTCAGGGCCGAATGTCTCGGAGAACAATAAAACTGAGGTATGTGTGCGTTCTCAAATGAAGGCATAATTTTGTCGAGTTGAGCGTTTATGGAAAATTTGCAATATTCATATCTTCTTTATTCCTGGAGCGATTTCCTTCATCTTAGACTTAAAGTACGCCCTGTATTCTTCTTTATCTTTTTATATAATTGTCGTTTCCTTTACTTGGTCCATATTTTCATAGGCGCACCCTAAACAGCAACATTTTTGACTTGCCTGGTGTCTCGATGCATTCCAGTTATCATTAATCTGTTAGTCGCATAAAAATATAATTAATAGTAGATAAAGCTTGACAGCTGTATATGTTGAGGAACAATAGTGCACACGGAAGTGTGATAGTGATGCGCACGAGAGATAGGCAGAAGGCACAGGCTGAGTCAGTGAGTTCTTCACTAAGAAAACCACACACACAGCTCTTCTTGTTTTCTCTGGCGACAATATTACTCTTTTGCACACACTGTGTCACTCACAAATAGTAGGGTAAAGAAGTAAAGTTAGATTGAGGATTTGGTAGTCTGAACTGAACGAACAATCCTATCGAGGTTAACTCAATTTATTTCAATTTAGAAATGTAAATAAATCAATAAGGATTTTACAGCACATAATAATAAAGATTATCACGAGAAAACAAACATACAACAATTTGATGATTTTAAAGAAGAAAAAAAAATTATTACACCAATAGTGAAAACAAGGATTATGAATGAATTGTGTTAGTAAAGTTCCCGGCAGGCCTGATAGGCTTTTGCTGGAAAATATGTGAAATACTGTTTGTGTGTAAATGAATGTTTGTTCCTTTGTTCCTTTGGTGTTGTGACAACTTGCCCAATCTTCTCTTCATTTTTTTTATTATTTACGGACATCGTTTTTTTTCTCATCCTCAATGCATGATCGCAAAGTCCCGGGAAGTGTCACTTGCGGAAATTCTCCTAGTATTCAGTATTTTCTCGCTATTTTTAGATACGACGTCATTGTTGACCAATGACCTCGGTAGCTAGGAACCTGTTTTAATTTAAGACTGCTTAAGCTGATAAAACCAGTTTATGCCACTTTAGGAAGACCCCACGTGACTTTTAACGCTATTGATTGGAGCGTTTATTTGACGCTAATGTCACATGATGCACGCTATGGATCACGTGTCCAAGCGGAAATGTCCCGCTAAAAGTGCGCCAACCACGGGCAATCTTCACTTGCCCGGAACCCTTGAGACAGCTAGGTCTAACCCAATTATCGGCGAATTCTCGCATTAAAAGCACTGAAGCCACGTGTCTAATTGCGGGTTAGCGTCCATCTTTGAGTAGGTAAGTGAAATCTCGCTAGAATATAATGTGATGAAATGTGTAGTACATTGCAAAATCGACGCAAGATTGGTATGTTTACTTTATTCATATTTTTGTTTTACGATCACATCCAGCCACATGTGATCGGGTATATTTTATGATCCCACGGGATATGTACATGTTCATAATAATGTATAACGGGAATATATATATATATAGCTATTAATTTCCATATTATTTGATTATTTTCGACCCGACGTTTAGACTAACGGAAATTAATATTAACGATAATTGTTGACCGACCGTGACATATATTCATTATAAATTATATGACGAGGCGACCAGACATGAAGTGTGTGATAATGTTGTCAGACAATTCTAAAAACACGGATGTCCAATTATTTGTTAAATTCATCATAATGACATGACGATTAGGCTAGAGGCACAGAACTAGAATACTGTTGCCGACATTTCTATGATAAATTTGGTGGGTTTAACTGACATTTATAATAATTCATCGGGTTAAGCTGACGATAAATCAGTCTAAAGAATTATAATACTGCCACTGGGGCAGAGTAATATAATAAAGGACAGACAGGAGAAACTTGAATTCAAGATTAGACTCTAGACATATGATGTTAGAGACTAAAATCTGAGGTGACAGGCAGAGGGACGGCTTAGGGAAAGACTGCTTTCTAAAGCTAGAAAATTAATGAAGCCGTCGTATTTGTCTTCAGTCTATGGTGGAGCCTTGCACGACAGTCCAATCTCAGCGCAGAATACGGAGTCGAGCACAGAGAAGGCAAATCCGAACCATTCAAGACCTACCGGGGCAACGTCAGGAGACCGGAGAACTAACCACACTTCACTATCAGCCGGGGGCTGAAAAGCTAAGTCCACGACAAAGGAAACTCACCTAATCAATGCCACAAAGTTTAGTCATCCATGATGAAAAACACGTGAATTGTGAGACACATAATACATACAGCAGACACTAATTCCATCGACAATACTATCATTCACCATCTATTCACTTTATTGCAATAAACCAATTGGGTGTATATACTGTACCCCACGCTTTGTTCCTTCCATTAGATGTTGAATATTGTCTATGTTTATCTTCCTTTATAAGGGAGGGGGGGCTCGTAAAATATAATATAATTTAAAGAATAATAATAATAGATAACTGAGAAGGGGACGACGGTAGCGAGAGACCAAATATCTCCTTACAATCTTTTCCAGACCTGTCGAGTTAGGAGAATTTACCCTCTTCGTCACCCTTTGGAAGTGGGAAAACCCAGCAGGGATTCCTTGAGCCAAATCTTCCACATCAGATCTATTATTTCCTCTAAATAATTCTCTTATCCTTTAAACGCTACGTGACACTGGTGTCTCGGTCCGGGATTTGAACTTATGTATTTTATCATACCTCTGGGATAGTATCATCCATTCAGTCATTACAGTATACCATTTTAACACATGTATTTTCACACAGTGAGCTCTAGAAAGACAGAAAACATTTTTTCTAGAAATTCAGGCATTGATTGGTGAATCCCTTTATATATGTTGTGTTTAATTAAGTTAGTTCTTGATTTTGTATTTCATTGAATTACAGACCTTAAGTCTCCATAACTGTAGTAATTTCATTCTACAGCAGTCGGATAAATAATTAGTATTTACTTGTTGCTAGAAATACTATTGGAAGGTAGCACTAGCTTACTCAGTGTGGACTTTAACTGCAAAAGATGGCTGAAATAGTTAAGCTTAAGGCAGCACTAGGGGAGGCCGGTCGAGATCTAGGTTATAGTGGGGTGGACCTTGCAAATTATGTCAGTGTCGAGACTGATAAGTATTACGCTCGAGAAACAGCGAAAGCTGAAAGAGAAGAGCGAATAAAGTTAGCAGAAATAGATGAGAGGATAAAAGCTGTAGACGCTAGAGAAAGAAGCGAGAGAGATGAACGCGAGCATGCATTGAAGATGAAGCAGTTAGAGATGCAGGGACAAGCTCAAAGAGTTGAACCAGTAGCCGGTGCGACAGCATCTACCTCCTCAGGCAACCTATCGCCACGGTCAGATGATATGCCTTCCTTGCACGCAGGGGGCACCGGACCTTTGCCATCCTCACTCATGTCAACTTTGGGACCTTTGACGTTTCCATTTGAAGCTTTCTCGGAACAAGCCGACTCGATCGATAGGTATCTGGACAAATTTGAGAAGTTTGCCACCACGTTTGGTTTGGAGAAGAGCAAATGGAACCTGAAACTGTCGCAAGGGCTTAGAGGAACTGCTTATGACGTGTATAGCAAGCTTCCTCCAGGTTTACAGGATGACTACGACTCTTTGAAAAAGGCACTATTGGTTCGTTATGAGCTACATGCTGACGCCTATAGGAAGAGGTTCCGTAACTCTAGGAGGGAAGTCGGAGAGAACTTTGCTCAGTTTGCTGCGAGACTGGATTCCTACGTGGAGAAGTGGGGTGCCCTAGGGAATTTTACTCATGATTGGGAAGGCCTGAAGGAAATGGTCATGATCGAACAACTGAAGGACACCATGACTTCCGACATGAGAAGATTCCTGACAGAGAATGGGGCCAGCACTTTAGAATCCATAGTCCAGTTAGCGGAACGATATCAGGCAGCACTATCAGAGAATCCACCACCCAGACGGAAACAACCAGATTACGTACCTAGACAGACAGCTCAGTCACACATGGACCCCCAAGTGAAACCACCGTATACTAACTTCAAAAAGCATGACAAGCCAGACTACAAGACTACTCAGAGATCTAATTTCCAGCAGCAGAGGCAAGGGGAAAAATGGTGTAAGCACTGTAGAACCATCACCCACAATACGCAGGAGTGCAACCGGAAAAACCCACCTCATCATGCTGCCTGCTTACGTAAAAGTGCCGCAAGGGGAAATGGACCGGAAGAACCTCTGGACAAACCCCGACATCCCCCGGTCGTTGAGACAGTCCTCGTAAATGACCAAGAGGTGACCTGCCTTTATGATACAGGCCTTGCATTCGACGCAGTTGTCTGTGCATCCCTAGTCAAGCCTGACCAGATGACAGAAGACACTATAGAAATACAAGGACCTACTAAAAGTGCAGCACCTATGCGTTTGGCCATAGCCAAGATTAAGGTCAAATCAAAATATGTGACTGGGGAAATCCGTGCAGCGATCTTGGACGACCCTATTTATCCCTTGATCTTAGGGTGTAGGTATGTGTTCTTGGGAGAACCCATTCACCCTCTGGTTGTGGCGGCTGTCACCACTAGAGGACAGGCCAAACGGAATACGGAGTTGGAATCCCCACCCAACATCCTTCCTGAGGAATTAAAAAAGGCACAAACGGAGGATCAATCTCTAGCACCCTGCTACAAAAAACTACCGAGAGCGCACACTCCTCTCCAAAAGGGAGACTTCTACAAGAAAAATGGGCTGTTGCATCGGAAAGCAGGAAATGGAGGACAGGAACATGGGCAACTTGTGGTTCCATCAGCATACCGAGCCCAGGTCCTAGAAATGGGCCATGCCCTTCCGTTTAGTGGCCACATGGGCATAAGTGCCACGATTCAGCGTATTTCATGTCATTATTATTGGCCAGGTATCAACGCCGATATCCAGAGATATGTGAAATCATGCCCGCAGTGCCAGAGGACAGCGCCGAAACACTGGACGGCCCCAGCCACTCTGGGAGAAATGCCAATCTTGGGCACACCCTTCGAACGAGTAGCGGTGGATATTGTGGGTCCACTTACTCGTAGCAAAAAGAGAAACAGTTATATACTCACGTTAGTGGATTGTTGCTCCATGTGGGCAGAGGCAATTGCTATGCCCGCCTGTGATTCTAAGCATGTTGCTGAGGCTCTGCTCACCATATTTACTCGGCTAGGGTTTCCGTCACAGATCCTGACAGATAATGGTTCCCAATTCCGAGGAAAACTCACCGAGGAAGTGTTTAGGATATTTCAGGCCCGACATATCCACACCTCTCCCTACCACCCCCAGGCAAATGGCCAGGTGGAGCGGTTTAACGGGACCCTTATTTCCATCCTTCGGAAACTTGCGCAGGAAAAACCAGAGAGCTGGGATCAATACTTACCCGCAGCACTATTTGCTTACCGCGAAGTACCCCACAATTCTACTGGGATGCCTCCTGCCACATTGCTGTTTGGTAGACCTATAAAAGGACCTTTAGAGGCACTGTTACGTACTTGGACAGATGATAAAGCTGATGAGACGGTCACCTCTGCATCCCAATACGTGAAGGAGTTGACCCAACGCCTTAAAACAGGATGGGAACTGGCAAAGGAAAATGTACGCCGTGCCCGTCGTAAACATGCGCGTTACTACAACCGCACTGCGAAGGATAGGGAGCTAGAAGTAGGAGAACAGGTATTATTACTCCTGCCCAGTAGCAATAATAAATTGCAAATCGGGTGGAGAGGTCCATATAAAATTGTTGAGAAAATGTCGCGCACCAATTACAAGATTGCCATAAAGGGGAAGCAGAAAATTTACCACATAAACCTGCTGAAGCGATATTATGAAAGACCAGGTGCAGAACCAGCACATTTCCTGACACTGGCTATTGCGACGGAAACTGAGGCAGAACCCCTGACCTCCTGTGAATACCCTCTTCGTCAGTGCGAAACTCATCAAGATGTTCAGATTAGTTCAACTTTAACGGAGGATCAGCAGGCACGGGTTCAACAGTTGTTGAGAAAACACCCTAGTACACTCACGGATAAACCTGGCATGACCAACCTGATAGAATTTGATATGAAGCTAACAGACCTCGCCCCGGTACGAGTTAAGAACTATCCTGTTCCTTATGCTAAAGCAAAGGCATTGAGTGAGGAAATCGAGTACCTGCTTAAGGAAAATATTATCTCAAAATCAGAGTCGCCTTATAGTGCGAGTGTAGTGTTGCTTAGAAAATCCACAGGAGAACATCGCCTCTGCATAGACTACCGAAGGCTCAACGCTGTAACGGAATTTCAAGCGGAGCCCTTACCGGATCAGAATCAGCTTTTCACCAAGCTGAGTAGAGCACGATACTTTTCGAAGATAGACCTTAGCAAAGGGTACTACCAGATCCCGGTAAAAGAGGAAATTCGACATATGTTAGCATTTAGTACTTCTGAAGGCCATTACGAGTTTAATGTATTGCCATTTGGGCTAAGCAACGCCCCAAGCGTCTTTACTCGTATGATGAGGAAGCTACTGGAACCCCTGAACCACCCTGGGATAAGTAATTTCATGGACGACATACTTATTGCCACGAACACCTTTGAGGAGCACCTGGACGCAGTTTCCCTACTCTTCGAAAGACTTAGAGAAACAGGACTCACCGCTCGCCCTACAAAATGTCAAATTGCCTGCGAGCAACTAGAATTCCTGGGACACACTATCTCGCATGGATGCATGTTCCCAGATGCGCGTAATATTGAGAAGTTACAGCGGGCCCCACGACCCCAGACTAAAAAGGATGTAAGGTCATTTGTGTCTCTATGTGGCTTCTACCAGAGATATATTAAAGATTTTAATACCCTGAGTGCGCCATTGACCGCATTAACCAAGAATGGGAACCCGGACAAAGTAACCTGGACAGCGGAGTGCGAAAATGCCTACACGCTGCTGAAGGAGAAACTCACAGCTAGGCCAATTCTGCGACTGCCTGACTTAACTCTGAACTTTACGCTGCGAACAGATGCTAGCAATATAGGGATAGGAGCCACTCTCCTGCAGCCTAGTGATAGACCTTCTGCAACTCTATTCCCCATCGCATATGCTAGTAGGAAATTGAACCCTGCTGAACAGAACTACTCTACCATCGAACGAGAATGTCTGTCGCTAATATGGGCTGTGCAGAAGTTTCAACCATATTTATACGGGAAAAAGTTCACGGTGCAGTGTGATCACCAACCGTTGATATTTCTTGCAGCGTCGAAGAACCTTAATGCCCGGCTTATGAGATGGTCACTACTGTTGCAGCCATATTCATTTCACATAGAATACATACCTGGGAAGAACAACGTAGGGGCAGATTTTTTGAGCAGACATCCGGACGCAACCGAGGAGATATGAGAAACTGGAAAAGAAGAGGAAGACAGGACAAGAGGAGTTGGACGGAACGTCAAACTTGAGGAGGGGCTTGTGTGACAACTTGCCCAATCTTCTCTTCATTTTTTTTTATTATTTACGGACATCGTTTTTTTTCTCATCCTCAATGCATGATCGCAAAGTCCCGGGAAGTGTCACTTGCGGAAATTCTCCTAGTATTCAGTATTTTCTCGCTATTTTTAGATACGACGTCATTGTTGACCAATGACCTCGGTAGCTAGGAACCTGTTTTAATTTAAGACTGCTTAAGCTGATAAAACCAGTTTATGCCACTTTAGGAAGACCCCACGTGACTTTTAACGCTATTGATTGGAGCGTTTATTTGACGCTAATGTCACATGATGCACGCTATGGATCACGTGTCCAAGCGGAAATGTCCCGCTAAAAGTGCGCCAAACACGGGCAATCTTCACTTGCCCGGAACCCTTGAGACAGCTAGGTCTAACCCAATTATCGGCGAATTCTCGCATTAAAAGCACTGAAGCCACGTGTCTAATTGCGGGTTAGCGTCCATCTTTGAGTAGGTAAGTGAAATCTCGCTAGAATATAATGTGATGAAATGTGTAGTACATTGCAAAATCGACGCAAGATTGGTATGTTTACTTTATTCATATTTTTGTTTTACGATCACATCCAGCCACATGTGATCGGGTATATTTTATGATCCCACGGGATATGTACATGTTCATAATAATGTATAACGGGAATATATATATATATAGCTATTAATTTCCATATTATTTGATTATTTTCGACCCGACGTTTAGACTAACGGAAATTAATATTAACGATAATGTTGACCGACCGTGACATATATTCATTATAAATTATATGACGAGGCGACCAGACATGAAGTGTGTGATAATGTTGTCAGACAATTCTAAAAACACGGATGTCCAATTATTTGTTAAATTCATCATAATGACATGACGATTAGGCTAGAGGCACAGAACTAGAATACTGTTGCCGACATTTCTATGATAAATTTGGTGGGTTTAACTGACATTTATAATAATTCATCGGGTTAAGCTGACGATAAATCAGTCTAAAGAATTATAATACTGCCACTGGGGCAGAGTAATATAATAAAGGACAGACAGGAGAAACTTGAATTCAAGATTAGACTCTAGACATATGATGTTAGAGACTAAAATCTGAGGTGACAGGCAGAGGGACGGCTTAGGGAAAGACTGCTTTCTAAAGCTAGAAAATTAATGAAGCCGTCGTATTTGTCTTCAGTCTATGGTGGAGCCTTGCACGACAGTCCAATCTCAGCGCAGAATACGGAGTCGAGCACAGAGAAGGCAAATCCGAACCATTCAAGACCTACCGGGGCAACGTCAGGAGACCGGAGAACTAACCACACTTCACTATCAGCCGGGGGCTGAAAAGCTAAGTCCACGACAAAGGAAACTCACCTAATCAATGCCACAAAGTTTAGTCATCCATGATGAAAAACACGTGAATTGTGAGACACATAATACATACAGCAGACACTAATTCCATCGACAATACTATCATTCACCATCTATTCACTTTATTGCAATAAACCAATTGGGTGTATATACTGTACCCCACGCTTTGTTCCTTCCATTAGATGTTGAATATTGTCTATGTTTATCTTCCTTTATAAGGGAGGGGGGGCTCGTAAAAATATAATATAATTTAAAGAATAATAATAATAGATAACTGAGAAGGGGACGACGGTAGCGAGAGACCAAATATCTCCTTACAATCTTTTCCAGACCTGTCGAGTTAGGAGAATTTACCCTCTTCGTCACCCTTTGGAAGTGGGAAAACCCAGCAGGGATTCCTTGAGCCAAATCTTCCACATCAGATCTATTATTTCCTCTAAATAATTCTCTTATCCTTTAAACGCTACGTGACATAATTGAAGTAATTGAAATGATTGAAATAATTGAAATAATTGAAGGGAATTATTGTGACTGGTGGACGAGGACTATATGGCCACTGGCCAAAGGTAACCTCTTTTCAGCAATACGAGACAAGACTTTGCACTTGAAGGGAATTATTGTGACTGGTGGACGAGGACTATATGGCCACTGGCCAAAGGTAACCTCTTTTCAGCAATACGAGACAAGACTTTGCACTGCGTAAATCCGCTCCGGGATTTTAGTCTGTTAAGTTTAAACGAGAGGGCACTTGGTGTGTTTAACTCAAGTCTCCCTATGTACAGTTTTACTTTACAAGACTACGAAATGCGTCTTTCTCTTACAGTTGCTTAACACCAAGTGAAGTCTAAAAAACTAGTTTGTTAAAGAAAGAATTAATTTCGATTTACCCGCTACATTTTAAACGTTCCCACGATAGCCAAAAGTTAATTATGTCCCGTCTCATGCTAAGACACGTAAACGATTTATCGTGCCGGTCTCCAGTTGACCACTGCACACTGAAATTAGATACTCTGGGAACCACTGTCGTTTCCACTAAGCGAATAAATCGTATAGACATCTTTAAAGAAATGCTTTTAAGTGCCTTGATAGAATTTGGGATCGTATGACAGGACCTTTAATGAAGACTTGAAAAACAGCTAAAGCACAGATCGCAGGTGCAAATATTTCCGTAGAGAACACAGACAAATGTGAAGGAAAAGAAAAGTAAGGAATTTTAACATAATCTAGACAAAATCTTCGAGCACTCCGTGACAGAAACTCCCCAATTTAAAATAGTTGCAAACTATTCAACGAACGAGAGAAGGTCTTTGTCTAAATTATAAATTCCTTCTGTCACCCAACTTTTCAATTCTCTCGACCTCTGTCCGCTTGCTAACGCTCCACTTGACCATGGCTCTACATTTTGAGAATCCCTGGTCTGAGTTCTCAATGAGCTAACTTTCGTAATTTCTTCTGGGCCCGTTCGTCCGGCCAAAATGCTGTACTCATTCACCTCTTCATACAAAAGAAATTTCATATGAACTAGTGTAGAGAGTGCACTATCTGTTGTGAGTTCACTGCGCTTTGTCTGCCATTGTTCCGTGGCCCGCTTGAATGGGCGTGCAAACCATCCTTTGTCACGGTAACAACGAAATTCTTGCTTGTGTCTCTTCCTTAAGAAATGGGGACTTCTCATGTATCTCCTTAACTCTGCTTCTACGTTTGACCTGCCTAGGCGGTCAATATTCCCTGTCTTTCTTTCTGGATTGAAAGTTTCCCATTGCGGGTTAAAACGTCCAATACTCAAGTTTCCGAAACATACCAAGTTTTCAAATAACTTGTTCCTTGATAAATCACACCAAGATTGAGGGTAACTGGCGTTCAGGTATGAACGAGGCAGTTTTTCGTGGGTGAAAATCAACTTTATAGCTGTGAGCATAGGGGGTTTAATGCGGGTGTCATTCAATTTTCTGTCCATCCGGTGGTCATTCCAATTATCCATTCTTTTCTCACCCATAGGCGTATCTTGTATCTCAGTCTCGGCTGAATGGTTTTCAGCCTGGGCTTTTCCTATCACTGTTGTGATATTGTCAAGCAAAATTTTGGTTG
Source organism: Oreohelix idahoensis (assembly GCA_024509875.1). NCBI lineage: Eukaryota > Metazoa > Mollusca > Gastropoda > Stylommatophora > Oreohelicidae > Oreohelix > Oreohelix idahoensis. The sequence continues at coordinate 291,912 of JAMPIV010005496.1, forward strand.
GATCTTTCAATGACCCTGACGTATCTCCACTCATTTGAAAATACTCATCTCCTTCTGTAAAACTAATCGTCTCCTTGAGATTAGGGAAACTGTTATAGAATGGCTTCTCAGCAGAAGTATGAACTCTCTCATTTTCATCCGTGTTTTTATGTTCCCGTGGTCCATTGTTTGGTAGGGGTGCTAAAATTTCCGTTTGCTTGATGTTTTCACTGAAGGGTTGTCCACCTGGCGCCTGTGAACTACGTTCGCTGGGTGTCATATTCGCTTCTCTCTCACAGAGAAGGGGTGGGGTTTTTGATGCTGGGTTAAACCCAGTGATATGGCAAGTTTTTGCCGGTTTACACTTTTCCAACATTCCAGTGGATAAAGTGACAGGTAAAGAAGTTTCCTCTTGAACCTGGTCTACGACCATTGTGTCTCTATGAGTCACATGTTTTATCAGACCTTTGCGTGGTTCCGCGTGTACCATTAAAGGCTGTTTTAGTTCTCCTAGAACTATGTAACTTCCCTTGTCGTTCACTCCGTAAATGTCAACAATGAGAGGTTCCTCTGGGCTACTATTAAGCTCTCTGTCCTTTTATTGCCCAGATGACATTAATCGCGGGATGGGGCCGTTACTGAAGTTATCTGTCTTCTTAGACGTTTCTTTACAGTCTCCATTCCTTCGGTTTTTCCTTTCTTGAAGGTTTACCATGTTTCTATTGTTTTTGTAGTCCTGAGCGCTTTTGTTGTGGTTATTAAATCGGTCTTTGTGTGCTTTCTGAGATTGAGCGAAGGCATGTTGTTGATTATTATAGATGTTCGGGGTGTCTTGGGAATTCCTCTTCTGACGTGTTCCTGACGAGAGGGTACTTTTACTCATACTACCAGCATTTATGTGCGTAGGTACCTTCAAAAAGGGGTCATGACTTATCGAGTTCGATGTCCGCCTCTCTGCTTTGCCTAACCATGGGCTCTGAGTACTAAGTTGCGCTTCCTGTGGAGCAGAGGGTGCTTCCTCTTGAAATAATGGTTCATCTGACCTGGGAGTGGGGCTCTGGGATTCCGTGGCCTCATGACTAGTCATGGGTTTCAAATCTCTTGGCGAGTTTTGAGTTTCCAGTGGCGGCGTCTTCAACTTAAGGTAAAGTTGAGCTTCCAGCTGTTCCTTCTCATAAGCTGCTTCACTGCTTATGGCCTCTTCTTTCCACTTGGCTTCCTTCTCGTTCCAGTCGCGAGTCCATTTTTCATCACTCTCTATCATTTCTATCTCTGTTCTCGTGAAAAGTTCTGCCTGTTCTAAGACATGTTTCGCAATTAACTTTCTCGAGTAACCTCTTTCCTCGCCTTCCAAATAAGAGTCACTTATCCATGTATCTAGACATCTTATAATTTTTATGGAATCGGTCACTTTGTGATCTGTCAGATATTGGATAAATCTAGCTCTCAGTTCAGCTACTGCGTTCATTTTAGATCGCTGGGTAGGTAGTTCAATCTCTCAGTATACGCTGCACTAGTTTCCAGTTATTACTAATAATTCTATGAAGTATTGTAATAATAAACCACTGATCAATTTACAGAAGCTCGAGGTAATACTATTAAGTCTACTGACGTAATGTATCCCTTTACAGATGCTAGTATAATTGATATTTTAATAATACTTATTTCTGCTGAATTAAGGTATTATTAACTTTAGACAGACGCTAAACTTGCTTCCCATTATTACTAATAATTCTATGAAGTATTGTAATAATAACCACTAATCAATTTACTGAGGCTCGTGGTAATACTATTAAGTCTTCTGACGTAATGTAACTCATTAATGGAAGTTTAGTATAATTGGATTTTTGACAATTCCTTATTTCTGCTGAATTAAGGTCTCATCACTTGAGTAATACTCAAGTATAAACAATTCCCTTCAATATCTCACACACACACATACACACTCTACTGCCTGTTAAATGTACCACTTAATTACCTTAGTTAACAATTTAACGTAATTAAATAACCCTGAATTAAATTAGTGCCAGCAACGTTCTGTTACTTTAAAATTATAATTGTTCTGTTCAGATACTACCAGAAGTGTCGTTGTCTAGGGCGTTATAAGATTATAGTCCACAGTATAGACTAATAGTTCAAGATTCCTTACAGTTTCTGCAGAACAATTTAAAGACAAGATTCCCTGTAGTCACTGTGAAATAAGAATCCAGAAATTCAAATCCAAGGACGAGATTCCCAATAATTGTCGCATGAAAATATAATTAATAGTAGATAAAGCTTGACAGCTGTATATGTTGAGGAACAATAGTGCACACGGAAGTGTGATAGTGATGCGCACGAGAGATAGGCAGAAGGCACAGGCTGAGTCAGTGAGTTCTTCACTAAGAAAACCACACACACAGCTCTTCTTGTTTTCTCTGGCGACAATATTACTCTTTTGCACACACTGTGTCACTCACAAATAGTAGGGTAAAGAAGTAAAGTTAGATTGAGGATTTGGTAGTCTGAACTGAACGAACAATCCTATCGAGGTTAACTCAATTTATTTCAATTTAGAAATGTAAATAAATCAATAAGGATTTTACAGCACATAATAATAAAGATTATCACGAGAAAACAAACTCACAACAATTTGATGATTTTAAAGAAGAAAAAAAAAATTATTACACCAATAGTGAAAACAAGGATTATGAATGAATTGTGTTAGTAAAGTTCCCGGCAGGCCTGATAGGCTTTTGCTGGAAAATATGTGAAATACTGTTTGTGTGTAAATGAATGTTTGTTCCTTTGTTCCTTTGGTGTGAATGTTGGAAACAACTTATATCCTGGGGGTCTCTTGGAAAAATATATCGTAATCCAATGCTTGAAATTAACTTCACTGTTCTAATAAGGTATCCACAAAGGGCACAGAATCTGAACACGATTTTATAAATCCAAGATTGGGGTAATGACTTCACTGTTCGAATAAGGTATCCACAAAGGGCACAGAATCTGAACACGATTTTATAAATCCAAGAAAGGTGTAACGTATCCACAGTTGATGCGATATCCACAGATAACGAATTTGCTTCCAAAGGTGGGATGGAGGGTTATAATGGGTGGAGTATGGTACGGGTGATGGTTGTTAAGGGTAATATCAGGTGTTGAGAATCGTTGCAATAATTGCAGTAATTGAAGTAATTGAAATGATTGAAATAATCGAAATAATTGAAGGGAATTATTGTGACTGGTGGACGAGGACTATATGGCCACTGGCCAAAGGTAACCTCTTTTCAGCAATACGAGACAAGACTTTGCACTTGAAGGGAATTATTGTGACTGGTGGACGAGGACTATATGGCCACTGGCCAAAGGTAACCTCTTTTCAGCAATACGAGACAAGACTTTGCACTGCGTAAATCCGCTCCGGGATTTTAGTCTGTTAAGTTTAAACGAGAGGGCACTTGGTGTGTTTAACTCAAGTCTCCCTATGTACAGTTTTACTTTACAAGACTACGAAATGCGTCTTTCTCTTACAGTTGCTTAACACCAAGTGAAGTCTAAAAAACTAGTTTGTTAAAGAAAGAATTAATTTCGATTTACCCGCTACATTTTAAACGTTCCCACGATAGCCAAAAGTTAATTATGTCCCGTCTCATGCTAAGACACGTAAAAGATTTATCGTGCCGGTCTCCAGTTGACCACTGCACACTGAAATTAGATACTCTGGGAACCACTGTCGTTTCCACTAAGCGAATAAATCGTATAGACATCTTTAAAGAAATGCTTTTAAGTGCCTTGATAGAATTTGGGATCGTATGACAGGACCTTTAATGAAGACTTGAAAAACAGCTAAAGCACAGATCGCAGGTGCAAATATTTCCGTAGAGAACACAGACAAATGTGAAGGAAAAGAAAAGTAAGGAATTTTAACATAATCTAGACAAAATCTTCGAGCACTCCGTGACATATATATATATATATATATATATATATATATATATATATATATATATATATAATATATATATATATATATATATATATATATATATATATATATATATATATATATATATATATATATATATATATATATATATATATATATATATATATATATATATATATATATGCAGGGCTGGAAATATGTGGTCCCTGTGCAAGATGTGCACGTTAAAAATCCCATGGCAGTTGGAAATCGTAAATAGTAGGCCATAAGGCTGCTGCCCTGGTAAAATTTAAAAATTAGAAACCTACCCACCTCAAAAATATTCATAGAATGTGTGATTCCTGCATTTACACATTGGGATTTCCAACGCTGCTACGGAGCTCTTGCACTGTGCTGAGATCCTCCTTGTGTGATCTAAGGGAGAAGAATGGAGCATTGATGAAGTTGAACGTGTCCAATGAAGATAGTCCTTAATAACCAAAGCAAACCAAACTTCCTAATTTTATACACAGCTTTCTTCACAACTATCAAACTAATTTATAGAAAACAAACGTCAAGATATAGAGAGCTGAATCCTATTGTATTACATAGAATACCATGTCCATAACGTTAAAATTAATGTTTAACATATGATTTCAAAGCGGGCAGCAGCCATTCGTGCTTTTTTGTGGAGTTTTACAGATCATTTTAGGATATTATATTTTATTATTTTTTTTGTTTTAGGGGAAAAAATTATAAAATACATGGCAGTCACATGACTTCTATTACTACTTGATTTAACATATGTTTCGTATGTGTTCGTTAGATCAAGTTATGTTATTAATGTTAAAACACAGAGTGACTTTTCAAACATCCTGTATATACCAGCTTAACATGTGTTCATTATTTTTATGTAGGTTTGGCTGTATCTGACATTGGCTGTCTAGTAACAGTCGTCTGGACTAATATCTGCAGTACTCCAGCGTTCTATGAAGCAGATTTGCCTTTCGATGTAGTAGACGTCTTCTACTTGACAGGCGTAATGCCTCACTTAACGTTTTCTCGCATAACAGCCTGGATCACAGCTCTTATCACACTTGAGAGATGTTTGTGCGTAACAACACCCCTAAAGGTTTGTATTTACAATTAAATTCATCATAACAGTGCAATTATCTACATTAATTTGGTTTTTGTTTTTAAATACACTAATTTCATTCTTACATAAACATTGGCAGCAATATGCGAATAGTTACATGGCAGACATTGGCATAAAAACAGGAATATAAAAAAAATTGAGGAGTCTTTAATGCACTATGAAAATATACGTATAACAAAAGAAACCAAGTCCAAAATAAAAATCATAATCTTCATTTCACATGTCAAGCCAGTCATCTTGTATGAACCTGAAAGGTAGAGAACAACGAAAACAACAATAAGCTACATGCGCTCATAAATTGGTGGTTCATATAATAGAAACAATGAAGTGATATGACAAGACCACTAAAGTGGAGCTGATGACAAGAACCAAACAAGTGTCACTGGAATAAGGGATGCTGGAGATGGAAAGGACACACGTTGAAGAAATCTCTTGGTAGCATTTAAAAGCAGTCCATGTTCTGTAACCTTCAGGATAACAGACGTAGGGACTAAATAACACGAGGAGAAGAGAACTGGTGACAAACATGAACGAGATGAAGAAGACATGGCCAGATCTTGACCTATCTGTTCAACGTCTTTCCATGTTCTCTTTATCTCCGCTTTGACCACGGCTAATACCCGTCTCCGTGAGCTTTACTCCCCCTCTATATGTCTTGGGAGCCGCAGTAGCTCAGTTGTTAGTGCACTGGCTTCCTAGCCTGGTGGTGCATGGTTCGATCCTCAGTTGAGGTGGGATTTCTTTTAGACCACAAATGGCTCCGGGGTCGACCCAGCTTCATGATTTGGGTACCAGACCAACTCTGGGAAGGTTCCGGCGGCTGGCGTGATGCTGACCACATCACCCCTAGTGTGCCGAGGGTCAAGAAATATGATCCTGACACAACATTCCCAATATGCCTCAATGAGCGTGTAACAGGAACGTTTACCTTTGTTTTACCTTACCTATACGTCTTCCCCGAAGATTCCAGAACATGAACTGCCTTGTAATGCTATTTACATGCTATCTCAGTGTGTGTCCCATCCAACTCCAGCGCCTCTCCTGACATTCTATTGGCATGTTACTGGTTCTTTCTGTGAGCTGTACACTGATGACTGAGACATATCATCTTAGTCCTTCTATTATCGCGCAAGATCGGTTTATGATTCTATCACTCTCTTGAGCCGTTTATGGTGTTTTCCATTGTTTAGAACGATCTTCTTCATTTGTTTTGTCAATTTTAAAATGGACTTTCAAATCTCCATCCTCTTTGGCTCTACCAAAAATATTGTTGTTTAATTACATACCAGTTGTATAAATTTTATGTAGTAGTGCCTTTTAATATCAGATTTCAATAAACTGATCCCTTTTTATTCCTAATGTTTTCTTCAGGTAAAAAGAATCATTACATCAACACGAGTCTACATTATTATCGTTTGTGTCTTTATTATCCTCACGGCCACCGGTGTACCAGTATACGTGGTCAGTAGGTTGGGTATGACATTTTTCCCAGCCAAAAATAAAACTATGATTGGTCTTATACATACTGAGAAAAGAGAAGCTGTTGAGAAAATATCTTACACGATCAACAGCTTTGTTATTCCTGCTTTGGCGTTTGTTGTCATCACTGTGTGTACGGTAACACTAGTGATTAAACTACAGAAGAAAACAAACTGGAGGAAAAAGTCAACTATTCTTGCACAAGCCGATGTGGTATCTAAGCGTAACGAGAAGGTGGCTAAAATGGTTGTGATGATTTCCACACTATTTATTGCCTGTTTTATTCCAATGAGCATAATATTTATAGCTGTCTGGGTTGTACCTGGACTTGCTATCGATGGCATTCAACGGAGTACACTACTGTTAGTAGGTGGTTTAGGCTCAATTCTTGAATCGGTCAACTCATCTATGAATATATTTATTTATTACCATATGAGTAGTAAATACAAAAACACTTTCCAACAAATATTTTGCTTATCCAGAACTACCTGTTAAGTTTTCATCTGTGTCTAATAAGGTAAGCCAATTGAAAACTATTGAACAGGTTTTGATATGCATATTACATCGTTGGCTCTGCATTTATTTCCAGTACTGATATTAATCACATTGCTTCCTAGTGCACATGTCTTATTAAATTTGCTTTGCATTGTTAAGTGCTGTTGTTCCTTTAGTTTATGTTATTATTTCAGTATAATTTTCTTTGTCATGTGGGTCACAATAGTTTACATCTGAGAGTAAGAATTATTTGGTTCTCGTAACGTTGACACATTAAAGAATTTGACGAAGTTAACCATGAGACAGCTATACGCATGTTAGAAAGCAAAACCATCGATGGTAAAGACATGACAATAAGAAAGAATATGTACTGGCAGCAGCTATAAGAAGAAGCAACCAAATAAGAATGCTTCAGCGGGTAAAAAAAAAGGGTGTTAGTGATGTATGCTGTTATCGGATCTGTTCAGTTTGTAGGCTACACTCAAAATGTAATGAGATCCACACAGAACATATCAGGAATATTAGCTGATGGACATAATATAAGCAACTTGAGATTAGCTGATGACACATTCTTAATAGCAGAACGGAAAGTTCAGTTGCAGGAAATGATAGATAAAATAGTGACAGACAGCAATAAAGAAGGGCCTTAATCTTAATGGTAAAAAGATAGGAGTGTTGGTTATCTCGAAAACATGGCTTCTCCAGAATGCACCGGCAAAGTAAGTCGAACCGTTTCAAACAAAGACTTACTTAGTCGTTCCTCTTCAACCTTGAGATGTAGAGGTTAGCCAGAGACAGCATCATGCTATCCTATCAGCGACCTTTCCTTAGACCTAATTTCAATCTAGTCCTCGTTCAGTCAGAGATTGACTTCTTTTGTCCTCCAAGTGAACTCTGGGTCGTCCTGGAGATCTTGAGCTTCAACTTTTAGTCTTCCACATTTGTTGTGGCAGCTAATCCTCTCCCTCTCTGGATACATAGCCAAACTATCGTAACTGGGAGTGTTCCACTCGGATCTGCAGAGGCTGGATTTCGAGGCCATTTTGCAATCTCTGATGTGGCAGTAAAGGGAACGAATAATGAGAAGCAGAAATAGGAAAGTTCAGATAGAGTAGAAAAATGAGATGCGCGAATAAGAATGTGCAGGAGACAAGAGGTGAACGGGAATCCAGTTAGGGCACGCTTTTCAGCTGCATTCCAGAAGCGTGGGTAGAGAGTACAGGTCGCACATGTACGCGAGTAGCCATGTTGAAGGCAGTACTCAAGTAGACTATGTGGTGAACATTTCACTGACAAGGAGACGAGTTTGGGGGATGATTAACTCAACATATTGTATAGTGAGAATTCTTGTCTAGAAGGAGGAACGGTGTGAGTTAGTTTTCTATTCAGGAAAGGAAAAACGTACGTAGGGTGAAATCTAATACATATTTATTCAGTAGTCCTATTCAATCAGTGAGAAAGGGGAAAGGAACAACCCCGGAGAGGTCCGGTACCACCAATAGATAACCTGAACACTGAGATGGGATATAACAATAGACTAAGAAATTGTTAGGAGGAAAGAACAGAAGTAGAGACTACAGCACCTGAATGAGCATTTATGGTTAAAGGTCATAAGGTGTAGATTCGATACTGAACGAGAGAGGGAGTGAGGGAAGGAATGAATATTAAGGAAGAACTTACACATTGTATAATTCTGTGATGGACTACGATTGTAGAGGTCAAAGCAGACAGCAATGGTCCACTCAAATGTAAATAAACAGTTTTTCAATTACTATGGCTTGCTGTGTGTGTGTGACTGTTATAATTATGCAGCATGTCATTGCTAACTAAAGATGCAAAGAACCTGGACAGGCAGGTGGACACACATTATACAATTGATACAACCACCACCCGCTGCCACACTATTCTATCAGTGACCTTCCCTTAGACCTAATTTCAATCTAGTCCTCGTTCAGTCAGAGATTTAATTCTTTTGTCCTCCAAGTGAACTCTGGGTCGTCCTGGAGATCTTGAGCTCCGGCTTTTAGTCTTCCACATTTATTGTGGCAGCTAATCCTCTCCTACTCTGGATACATAGCCAAACTATCGTAACTGGGAGTGTTCCACTCGGATCTGCAGGGGCTGGATTTCGAGGCCATTTTGCAATCTCTGGTTACTAATAATATCCCGTTTTGTTAATTTTACCACATTCCTAAGACACTTATGAGGATGTCCTGAAAGAGGACAATGTGCAAAAGAAGCTAATTCCTCATGTTAGAAAGAAACACTCCACTATCTTAGGATATGTTATGAGATGAAGAAAGCTAGAATATATCCTGACAATGGGAACAATTGAAGAGAATCGAGATAGGGGACAAAGAAAGACTATGCTTGACGGTTTTTTATTAAGACATGGAAAGAAGTCAACAACATAATTGATAAATAGTACTGGAGACATGATATACGTGATCGCCCAGGCCACCTGGCATGATACTTGAAGAAGTTATTTAGACACGGAATTGGTTCTAAGAAAAGACTAACTAGAAGAAGAGAACATTAAATAAAGGAAAACGAATATTTAACAGTGGGAATCATCTACTCGTACATAGACTTTTGCAGCTCTACATCCCATGGCATATATCCTATCTATCTTCAGTCACAATGTAGAATTTCTCTAATCTTGTACATCACCTTCATAGCCATCAACTGTGAGTCAAAACAAAATTAGATAGACGTTTAATTTTAAAAAAAACGTAATATATAGAAAATAAATTGAACTTAAACTAACCCACTGACAATACGGAACGTTATCAGTACAAAGTGAAGACTTAATCAAACACAAACCGCACACGCACACACAAACAACAAAAACAACAAAAATACCTTCTTTTGTACACAGCATTCTCTAACTGTATTAAATCTGATATATCTTTTTTTTCGACAGTGTATTTGTTTATTTGTTTATTCGCGGTTGGTTCTGGTCCCATTGAAGTTACGGCCATGACATTTGACGGAGCTTCATCAGGGCTCCTGGAGTGCCAACGTCATTTTTATTTTTCCTAAAGTTTTGATACGTGACGTCAAACTCTATATAAAAAGTCTATCCGTTCATTGGCAATATTGATGGCTTCATTGAAATCGGTGCACCCAGACTACAAAAGTGATGACGTAATGGTATTATGGGTAAGGAGCATACAAAAGTGATGACGTCATATATATTTGCCCAGACTACACACAAAAGTGATGACGTAATGGTATTATGGGTAAGGAGCATACTAAAAGTGATGACTGTTAAAGCCCGCTATGATTTTGCGTATATTCGAAAATATCTACACCACTAGATACTCTGGTGTATCTCTTATTCTATAATTTAACATAACATGGTGATATCCATCGAAATATACACATTCCTGATGTTTTTCTTTCGGCGTCTAAGGTGAGAAACGAATTTCACCTCCATCTTGGAAGGGTAGATAAATGGGCAATATTGATGGTTTAATTGAGATCGTTGCACTCGTCTACAAAAGTGATGACGTAATTGTATTATTGGTATACAGCATACAAAAATGATGTCAAACCAGGTGATATATTAAAAGTTCAGTTCCTTTTTTTTTTTTTTTACTCATGCAACACCCGTTCTGCCTGCTTGTATACAAATATGACTTGACTCGTTGTCTCACGTAAACTTGAAACTGTAAAATGGTTAGAAAAACAGTAAAGATACCCAATATTTAAGGAACAGAGAAAGTTCATATGGCCGTCACCAGTACCACTGCAGAACAATTCAATGGAGATACACGTAGCAAATGAAAATTTATGAGATTGATGGAAAAATAAGCGATGCCAAAATAGTGGAAGTGAAGCAGCATATTAGGACAGGAAGTCTTTGAAAGATCCTAGCACCTCGTGAGCTAAACAGTTGTGAGGGACACAAAAAACAAAACCACATCATTTTTATTTTTTAAACTTCAATAAGCATTATGACGTTGTATGAAAGTAATATCTAGCTGTACTTTTTTCTAGTGAAGTATTATTTTTAAGACAGATGTGGTGGGTTTTGATGTTAAGAAGAATAGTGTGCATATAGTTGTACTCGAGTGAGATCAACTGTGAAGGTCTCTGAGGTAAACCATGGACAAATGTGTTACAGAGTACCTTTCTTGTTACCACCCTACAATCTCACTCTAAGTTATATTCTTATTGACTAGCGTGACTGAATATTCTTTATTTGTGACAAGTTGTTCCAGGCCAGATACTTCACTTATCTGTTGGCTTGGAATAAGCCGCAGTTGTAGTCGGTTTGGCCAAACACTTCAGTCTCCTCTGGACTTGAACTTATTTAATACAAGCAGGTGCCAGAGACTCTTTGAAATTGTGCAGTCTTCTTCAATGAGCGAGCACTAGCACCAGACAAGTGCCAGCAGGAACCCCACATAGAAAGGAAATATAAACAAGTAACGATGAATTAGGCAACTAGAGTATGGCACACTTTCATCACTGCCTCTGTTCAGACTGCTTTCAGATATTATTACAGTAGAACTCCATTTATCCGAACCCCATGGGACCGAGCATCGTTCGGATAATCAAATGTTCGGATAATTGGATTACATAATGTATCGAGTTACATGTACACATATTTCTAAAAATAATTAACCATCACAAGGAAATTACACTATAAAACATATTTACTTGTACTGTAATAATAATACCCACACTGTATTAGATCACTGTATCACCAAAATCTTTCATTACACTGCAGTGCATGTACTACTTGTATTAATTCTTTTTTTTTAAGAAAGAGAAATGTTTTCAAAATAACATTACAAATGATTCAAAACCAGGCGCAACTTACGTGTACATGTACTTGTACAGATGTAACCCACTATTTAAAATAATGAGGAATCCTCTTTTGCACCAAACTGGATAGTCTCCTTTTGGCTGCTAAGTCCCGCATTCTCTTCAACAGCAGAAGCTGTGTAGCACAGCTGTCATCTTCTCGCTTGTACCAAGCCACTTCTAGTGCTATAAAGGCCTCTTCAGGACTTGGTCGACGTTTTGGGTTTTCTTCATAATCTACAAGTAAATCATGTACTTCTGAGGTGTCTTCATCATCGGTCACTACATGTATTTGGTTTTCTTCTTGCACAAAACACAAAATTTCTTCGTCATTCAAAAACTAAACACCAGAATCCTTATCATCTTCTAGCCACATGTGTGCATCATCTTTGTCACAGGCCGAAAATCCGGGCATTGCTTGAGACAGTTCCACAACTTCATTTATACAATCATCATTTGTGTCCACTACAGTAGTTTCATTTCCTCCTTTTTTCCCAAGCAATCTATTCCAAGCCTTGTTGAGGTTATCTTGTACAGGGTGGTCCTAGCATCAGCAAACATTCAGCAGTTTTGAGATTAAGCTTTTTGGAAAACGCCACCATACTTTCTTCATCTTCAGCCAACAATAAACGACTCAGGACTTCCTTCTTGTACATCTTTTTAAGCTTTGCTATAACACCCTGATCCATTGGTTGAATCAGTGCTGTTACATTGGGAGGCAGAAAAATTACTTTAAAATTTGCATCAACTGCATTCAATGTATCCGTCTCTGGATGAGATGGTGCATTGTCCAGTAGAAGAATTACTTTTCCAGTTTTCTTTTCTTGTTCTCTCAACCTCTTCACATTTGGGATGAACTGATTTGTATACCAATCAAGAAATATTTCACTATTTATCCAAGCACTCTTCTGTGCTTTGTAGCACAATGGGAGACATGTCACATTCTTTAAACAACGTGGTTTTTTGGCTTTACCGATCATTAGCACCGGTAAACGATGACTTCCACTGGCATTCGCGGCTACCACAATTGTTACTCTCTCTCTTTGCACTTTTTAAACACAGAGGAAGCTGCTTCGCGCTGAGATGCAAGTGATTTTTGAGGCAATGATTTCGAGTATAAGCCAGTCTCATCGGCATTATACACATCATCGAGTGAATAACCTTCTTCTTCCAAAAAAGCCAAGAATGTTTCTTTAAAATTTTCAGCGGCAGTTGCATCGCTAGATAAAGATTCCCCTTGAATCTCCAAATGCCATGACGAGCTTTTTAGTTTCCTACCCATCATCCCTGGCTTGCCTTAAAGTCAGGCCGACAGTCAAGTTGATTGTGGAACTAAAGTGCCTTGTCACACAATAGAGAGCCAGAGAGAGTTTCCCCTTTTCTTCTTCTTTGCACAAACCATGTATACAAAGCCTCTTCCAATTTCAAATCTTTCGCTTTTCTCATTGTTTACGTTTCTTCGACCCATTTTCACTATCCAATTTCGATAAAACTCATCCTTGTTACTTTTGTGTCAGAGACGGTAGCTTTCCCAACATTGAAAATCCTCGCAAGTGAAGACACAGTTTCACCTTTTCCTAGTCTCTTGATAATTTCTGTTTTCGTTTCAATTGACAAAACATTGCGGTTCCTTTTATGTTTTAGGCCTTCTGGAAGATGCCATATCGCACAGAGAAATACTTGCACACCAAAATTATTCTGCTGTAGTAGCAGACACAATTATTTTAAGTTGAACTGTCTGTTTAACCAGTGTACTGCCTAGAACGCACACGTACACTAGATTGGTAAACCAGATATTAACTGACTTTATGATTTAACTGACTTCCTGTACGTAAGCGACCGACCATTAGCCCTTTCCATCCTCTACAAATTGTTCGCACACATTTGAAGCTTGCAGCATCAAAAGATTCAAAAATATAGTCTAACATGACTGGTGGCACCTGATTTTTTTTTCTCGAAAAAGTGTTCGGATAATTGGATGTTCGGATAATTGGGGTTCGGATAAATGGAGTTCTACTGTATTAACAAAAAAGCACAAGTCTGCTCATCGCTTCTTGCTCCTCTGAATATTTTGATAAAATGGTAGCGAGCAACCTACTTTTCCTATCATTTAAAAAGCTTTGGCCAATGAGACCAAGCATCTCTTTTTTTTAATGAAACTTTAAAAAAAAAAATTATCTCAAACCACTATGTGTTACTAATACCAACTAGATTTGTATATTGAGGTCAGCCAATAATATATTGGCTTCCTTCAATTTTCATCCAATCCCTTTCATCGTACTATCTTAGCCTTCATTTCCCCTAATTCTCCCCCCCCCCCCAAAAAAAAAAAATATGCTATCCAATCTAAGCAGATATGACTTGACCTGACAGTATCTCCGATTCTCTATGTATTATTACCAATATTTGATTATTTAATAGACTATTTAGATAACTAACTACATATTCTTAGTCAGCAAGTCTTCAGGTACACGAATATATGATTTTTATTGGGCTAAGCGGCTTCGTTCAAAATTCTATCTTTTTTTTTTTTTTCTACGTTAGTTGTTTATTTTTAAACTACCTCCTGTTCAATTCTTTTCCCATGTACTTAAGAGAGTCTCTCGTAATACACGAGAATTACGTCATTCGCAACAAGAGCTAAGCGTGTTTTCATGACCGTAGTGTCCACAGTTCTAACTTTTTCCTCGTATTTTGAAAACCGCCTAAGGCAAAGCGTGCAAGTTGGTTGTAGTGTTAGAACCAATGTGAGACGCGATTTGCGGTGTGTTATCTCCGTTTCCCCTTCCCTCTACAATGCATTTAGGCAAATACTTAGTTGACCTAGGGAAGTGGAACGTTTGTCTCAATGACGAATTTGAAAAGTAGGGTACCCTTTTGGTTCGGCCATTGCGTTATCAAATAATACGCTGAAGGCATAGGCGACGACTTACGATTCTTGCCGAAAATTTTTAGTACTTTCTTATCTTTGACTTTATGCACTATACTGTTATAATCTAATTTAGATATTGTATTTAGAAGATTACCACAACAGAGATGATTTTAATGTGCGACTGATTTATTACATATTGAAAAAAGAATATCACCAACTTGATGAGGAAAACTTGGTAGGAAGCTTTTCTTGCTCACAAAACTCTTCAAAATATTACACAGCTGAGGAGGTTCACAGTGGTGCATAATGAATTCCTGGCGGGTGGCACATTATTTCAGTACCTACGAGTTGTTGTTGTTGTTCGGAATCGCCATTTCTGCGCTTTGGGAAAACTAAGAGGTGCTTAGTCTTCCACAGCAAATGACGAAGACTATGTATGTGACTGTTTCTATATCGCGCGGGTTGTATATACGCATCATCTTTCCTCTCATACGTACATGTCTGCTTGTTCAACCTTTAATTCCAAACTCAAGCAGTCATAGCTTTGTTGAGTCATCGATTGCAATGTCATTCTCTAACAGGCGATCGTTAATAGTCCTTAGTGCATTCCCCTTATCCGTATACTAGTATCTCTTCTTTATCCATATCCACTGTCCTCAATAGGTGCTGTCGAGGCTTCTTCTTCTTCTTCTGCTTCGTACACACCCAGACGTCCACTTGAATGTTTTCAAAGAAAGCATTAGTCAGCTTCAGGCTATTTGCATCTCCGTAGAGCTTGTCCACGAATGATACTGGTGTCGGTCATATGATCCATACGTGTTGGGCATGTGTGAAACAGATGTTCTGCAGGCATTTTATCAGTGCCACTGTTACATTCATCGGTAGTTCCTTTCTTTAGCTTGTTGAATAGATGGTATCCAAATCTGTTGTGGCCCGGGCGGAGTCTGAAGATGACTATTTGCTCTCTTCTGTTGAGCTTGTAGTATGCATGATTTTGTGTGTGACCTGCATGCTCTACACCACATTTGTTTCTGTATCTGATTCTGATAAATTGTTTTGACTCCACGAAATTTATTCTTGCATCAGACTTAGGTAGCTTTTCACCTTCTTTTGCCAATCTGCCAGCCTCTTCATTGCCAGGGATGTTACGATGAGATGGGATCCATTGGTTCATAACTCTGTTGAATCGCTGACATAGATTGTGGAACACTACTATTAGGTCATCCAGGTCTACATTATTTTGGATTTTCAACGCTGCAGTTACTGACTGTGCATCGGTAAAGAAAGCAACTTCTTTCTGTGCTTTCCTCTTCATTATAACCTGAGCTGCAGTTTTTAAGTCCTCTGCCTCTGTTTTGAAGTTACTTGAGAAGTGTCCTGTTACCACTGACAGCTTTTTTGTGCATCAGTGCTTAAGCTCAGAAAGACACCTCCACCTCCACTTTCGGTTGTATTTGTTGCTGATCCATCTGTGTATGAATGGGCCCAGGTGTTGCGTTGGTAATGTTTCTCTATGCGTTTTGTCGCTATGGATTATCTCTCTGTTGCAGTCAGGCTATTCTTTCTCTCAATTCCAGGAATGTTTTATATCATGTCAGAGAAACCATGTTGTTTCCAAACTGGAAGCTTGTGTGCAGTGTAGATGGGTTTAATTGTTGATATTGTCGAATTGTAGAGGCTCATCTTTCTTGCGGATGACTCTGGATGACTAGACCAGCAGAACCACATCAGGTTCTGCAAGTCTGAGGCCTCCATGCATGCTATGCATTTATGTAGTAGCCACCCTTTGTTAAACTTTCCGAAGAATGGCCTACATGTCAAACATTAAATGCCCTGGTTTAAGAATTTCACATAGTTTCTCGTCTTCTCAGTACACAAATTTCACTCCGTTATTTCTGCAGAATTTCTGTTCCTTTTTTTCATCATCTTGCGTAGTTGTCACAAGTCCTAATTCAGTTGCTACATTTTCCTGTAATCATCTTCGCTCCCTGTTCTGTGCCATTCCTTTTTTTTCCATCTCGTCCGTTCCTAATTTGCTTTACGCCACACCTATCGATATTTTCTTCACCTAGTTGAGTCGACCTCAGGTACTTTACAAGCATGCCAATCTCGTAACATGTTTATTTTGTTGTGTGGCTGTCGGCGCTTAACAAAGAAGGGGACGATGCACCGTGACCTGTTTGCTTAACGCCAGCAATACACCAGTATTAAGCTGTCTATCCTCATTAGATTGCATAACAGTTTCTATTTATCTGGTGATGAGTCCGATAGTGGTTGAAAAACAGACGGATGTAACGTAGGGTGCGACGTGCTACATACAGCCTATCCTTAAAGTTTATCGTGGTTTAACAGTCTTGAGTATTTGAACACGAAGAAATGATGGGATAGCTTCCGGCAGATGTCTGGTTGTATTAAAAACGATGGAATTATAAGTCTTGAAAGAGATTTACCAAATGTAATAAATAAGGGTAGATCGTGAGATATAATGACTTTGATAAAAATAACACTTGAGCGGCAATGCCTTATGTGATCAGTTAATAATGTTCATATGAATGGTAGTGTGTGAGGGGTGGGGTAACTTCTACTAAAAATAAGACACATTAATTGTGGTTGGTTTGGAATTAGAATATTAAACTACACCAACATTATGATTGGGTGTCACCCAACAGAACCCCACAAAGGACCATTTGTGCGAGGGCGAAATCCTTAAACCCTAGCAAATTGTAAGATGTCCCCACTGCATCCTATCTTCGTTAAGGACAACCATCATAAGGAGTTGTACCAATAATTCCATTAGAAAACAGGCAAAAGAACTTGGAGTACCTTTCAAAATTAAAAGGAGAGTCAACTTCAGGGTTAATACTTAGCGCCCTCAGCTCAAGGAACCTCCCTCACGGGTCAACATTTAGGAACCTAACTTACAGAGGGACGTCTGCATCTTAAACAGCTGCAATACTTACAACGGCCATCTTGTGCAACAAGGTCTGGATGTTTCATTATAATTTACCCAATATATGGGTTTTTGGTACAAGTTGCCAGACATCGGTGCTAGACACCTACAAACAGACGGGTCTTGAGGACACTTTACGAGGCAACCTGAGCAGTTACCCGTGCTTTGCAAGGTACGTGCTGCTGCCAAACAAAACAACTCCTGAAGAGAAGGAACAGTCAAAACTCCACTAGTAACCAATAGTGACTGAACCAGAAGTCAACGACAACCATTGCCACTCCATTTCAAGCTAAATATCAAGTACCTGCTCAACATACGGACACTACATTTTTTTTCAAACCACCAATACTTAATTTCTTCCGGTAAAGAAAAATTTAAAAGTATCCCATTACAAAATGAATCTTATTCATCTTACCCTTGTTGAACAAATAATTAACTATTAAATATTGTGTTTTACATATAAATATAAATCATTATTTCAGTTAATCACTTACTGAGTGAATTTAATGTCAGCACCTGAATGACTCATTTTGTTAAACGCACACACACGCATAAATAAATAAATATATATATATATATATATAGAGAGAGAGAGCTATCAAATTAATAGTTTGCTTAATCAAATTCAGCAGCAGGCTCATAAAATGCAAGTCAAAATATATTTTCTCACAGAAGTAGATGGAGAATACTAAATTTATAACAAACATAGGTGACTCAGTTATTATATCTGTCACTCTACAAATCACTGTGAGACTCAATGAAATAGAAGCCTCATTCTTCTATTTATATCTCTGCCAAATGCAATCTCGAGCGAAGATTGATACCTTAGTAAACCCTCATCCTTTTACTTGAGGTTTAGCCATTAGTGGACCACTACTACAGAGCAGGGGAGACAACCCACCACAGTAGTCGGTCCACTGATACGTGTTTCTACACAGCCTTGTTGATATCTGAATGACCCCCTTCCTCCTCATGCCTACACATCGTCGAGCCGGTCTGAATTGCCCGACGGGACGTAAGCAAGTTGGAAAAGCAAGACTACTCTAGATACAAAAGCATTATTTATTTATTTTAAAACTGTTTCAGTGGACGGAACATGTGCTTATTTATGCATGAAGCAAAACAGATTCCACTTCTTAACATTTTCAAAGAGAAAAACGTTTTCTTGTACTACAGACATCACAGATCAATCGATTTACCCCCTGTCCCCAGTACACATGACGCAAATAGTGAATAATAATAAACAAATGTAAGACCCATGCTTCAAACCGAGGGAGAAAACTAGGGATAACTTTCGTAACAGTTTCGACTTTACTCACTTCACAATTCTTTATGACGAATCTATAAGCGCTTTCACTCTGTCTCTTATAAAACAGCAAAGTTTTATTATTGCAATATGCATGGAGGAATAGCTGGAGTCATCCTTATAAGA
Source organism: Oreohelix idahoensis (assembly GCA_024509875.1). NCBI lineage: Eukaryota > Metazoa > Mollusca > Gastropoda > Stylommatophora > Oreohelicidae > Oreohelix > Oreohelix idahoensis. Next base: position 311,000 of record JAMPIV010005496.1, read on the forward strand.
CCACCAGCTAAGCACAATGCTACAATATACATATGTGGAAGTGAACCTCTGTATGTGAGGCTAATTACACCTTCATTGACTCTTGAAATCATCCACAAACCTCCAGGCATTTCCCCTGTGGTGAAACATGTTGAGAACCCAGCATTGCACTAAGCTCGGAAAAGTCACTTGAGCCCCAGGCGTAATCTTTGGCTTTGATCTGGTTGACTGCATGAAGGAGGAATGCACTGTGGACTCAGTGACAGGCAGGAGGAGCTGAGAAGTGGCTCTGTGAAGGACTTGACAATTCCTTTGGGAGAATGGGATGAGTTGTTTTAAATTTTTCGGCCAACCAGACCATCATTTACATGATTTGCCTTCCTCTGTTTTTTTCCACGTTCTATTTTAATTTTATTGATACTTAGACGCTTTGTCGCGCATTTATCTTTGTGTCAATCTTAGTTCTGACAGCTTTAGAGTACGCCCCAAACGAGCACCTTTACTTTTTCTACATTAACCGACAAAAAGTGTCTATCTTGTCGGTCGGTTAATGGTTTTATAGTCGTTTGAAATCGATGAAGGAAATAGGACCACTGGTCGCACAACGCTTTTCTTGTCCGCCTGCGGTAATCTTTGATGCCTGGCCGCACTGTTGAAATCTTCCCATCAAAGTGGAGAAAGAACATCTTTCATCCTGTCGCAACAAGAGAAAAGGCGTACAAGCAGTGACCCTGACAAAGGAAAATGTTGCCGCTCTTTCCGTGTACCTGCACGACTTCAGAAACATTATTTAGGCTTACTTTTTGGTATATAAGGGAGTACATTTACATTCATCCTTACTTGCAGCAACGACAACCAAGTCACGTGAAGTGGATCCCTTACTTATTTTTATACAGTCGCGTTCATTCGTCTGACCTATTGGAGAGATAATTTCCAGCGGATTAAATTTCTTTTTGGGCGACAGTCAGTAGAGTTCTGCAGTCAACAACTAGCGAAGCATTGCCTTTTGTTTAACACTGTCACGGGACGCGAATAAGTCTGCATTTAAATTCTTAAGACCTATTACCAATATTTTGTCGATAATTTTATCAAAGCATGAGAAACGCAGTCGGTTGGTTTTGCCCATTATTCCTACCAGACATCGTCTTCAATTGACCAATTGTACAGGGAATGTTGACATACAATAGACAGCGCTCTGAGTAATCCCTGTAGAAAGCCACAAATGTTGCATGGAATGTTTTCACAACTAGTAGACAGTGGGTCAACAGATTATTGAGGTAATCGTTTCAACGTCTCGGTTGTGTTTTCACAAAGGCAGGAAGTTACAAGCAATATTATTGTGACTAGTAACCGTACATAATGGACAGAGCGGCAAGGCAGTTTTACAATAAGTAATTTAATAAACAGGTTCTCATCGAACCGACCCAATAACATTTGAGTAACGGCGACGCAGTGTCTGAGCCAGGGACAACATGAAATGAGTGAGAATACGAAGTTATAACGAGAAGAACAACACTGCACATGCCCCAAAAGACGAACGCAGACAGATTGTCTCGGATAAGCAAAATAGGAAAGTGACCATAGCAAAACATTACAAGAACTTTACACAAGTAATGAGGACTAGATGTCTGACTAAAGGAAAACAAATGAAAATTCACATGACATCAGAAACGACCCGGAAAATGGCCAACGGCGATTCGGATGATATAAAATCAAACGCAATGTATAGCTCGGCATTGGTAAGAGAAACCATTCCGCCAACCGACTTGGGGTTCTAGATTTCACGAGGAAGAGTCAGGACATTGTGTCAGTGAAATTCGTATATGGACACCAAGGTTAGTGTAATATATTTTGTACTTTATCATTATTATGTCTTAACTTCATCCAGATAATATATACATATTTTCCATAAATATAACACTGTAAATACCAGTCACGTTTATTATAATATTATATTTCACACTAATAAGTACAGGTTGCAATAAACACCATGCAGAGAATTATTATATTTATAACATTGCACAGTTTCCAGTAACTATAACGAAGTAAAGACAAGACACTTTTTATTTTGCCTCTTACATTACATGTTAAACGTGCAGTAAACACCGCACAGCCATTCATTATAGTGATAAGATTTCACATACAAGAACACACTACAGGCGTAGCATAGTTTACGGGATACTTACAAAGGGTTCATTATTTTATCCGTCACAGTGGTAGAGACAGGGACCATTTGAGATACTCATCCTTCGTCTACTACGTGGTTGGCGTTAAAGCACGGGACAAGCTAAAAGAGTAGGGCCGACCGAGATACTGCGACGACACGCATCTCACACGTAATTAACGGCAGCAACCTACCAATACTCCACGTGGGTCAGAAAGGAATTTACCAGGCGGTGAAGGGTCTTTCTATCATCGACTACCCACACAGAAAAGTAAGCAGAAAATACCCAGGAGGATTGCTGCATTACTAAGAGCTGTCCACGTGAATTTAATGATCAGAAGTGGCAGTAGCCAACGGACGATTTTTACAACAAGTGCTTTGAGAAATCTTGATCAGAAGTGGCAGTAGCCAACGGACGATTTTTACAACAGGTGCTTTGAGAAACCATGATCAAAAGCTGCAAAAGCAGACGGGAGATCTTGTAAACCCAGTGCCTACAAAAATTATTGAGATCCTGAATTACCAGCAGTAATGGACAGATTCTCCCAGTAAAAATTGATGCGCCAACAAATACGAATATACAACATATTTCCATCATCATCACCACATGAGCAGACTATCAGCACAACGAAAGGACATCTGCATATCAGACGAAGTCTCACCCGCCTAACATTGCGTTCAACATCACCCATGAATAAGACACCTCGGACGCTCGGGACAATGTCAACACATGCATTGTGAAAGACAAAAGGTACAAGCCGTGGACGCCTGAAGAAATCAAGTGGACCGTCCAGTGCTATTGTAGGCAGACAAAGACTTGTCCATTGTGTACAAACACCCAGAGTTTAGTGACAGTCTGCAAGAGACCAAGAAAAACAAGATATCCTTTTTTTGTTAGTATTTAGGAGTTACTTACATTCATCATCATCACATACATAGTATAGATTTAAGATTCATTTGTGTATTTTGCACTAATTATTATCTTTCTTCACAGGTGTAGTTAATGTCCTTCCTAGTTGCATATGTATTAGTGTACTTGAATGTTGTTATATTTCAATAAGTTAATAAATGTTGTAGTTGTATTTACCAACACACCTTATTACATATATAGAGAAGGAAAGAAAGTGTGCGAAAGAGACATGCTGTTCTTCCTTTCTTCCTCTTCTGTTCACTCAGTGTAATAGGGGAGGTGGGGGCTCGTTAGCATTATAATATAGAGAGAGGGGGATAGAGTGGTAGGAGTTATAGTGTCACGAGATCCAGAATCACTGGGACTGTCTGAGGGGAATTTATTCCAGAGTCTTACATTCGCCTTCTTCACTCCTGCTACTCATCGTCAACCGGGTGCCAGGCAAATCTGAGCCATTGTCAAAGCCGGTACCTCACAGATAACTCTCTTTGGTTACCCTCACCGGGGTAACCTTGTGACAAACACCCAGAAATAGGAGCCCCAAACTAGTATTACCCACCCTGCCACACAGCCACCTAAGAAGGGTTTTCTCTAACTGTGCTCGCACCGTTTATTCTTTCAGTGAGCTAGAGAAATTCTCAGTTGACGGCAATATTCTATACGAGTTCTCAGTCAGCATCAAACTAGAACAAAATAGAGTACAGATCTTATCTGCCTCTATTAACAAGCCCGTGTGGTACCTTCTGTACGTGGAAATATTTAGAGATCTTCATGGCCCCCTGGCCAGACAACACCTGTAACGTACACTTATCGATCAGAGACAGAAGTTAATTCCTATCATGGCTTCAGTAGAGCGGACAGTAGACACAGCGGAGTAGATCTGGATTTGACTCTATGTGTAACTGTCTAAGGATTTAACATGTAGGGCTACCAGTGCTAGTCTGCTTTATCCGACAAACTGGATGTACCTGTCCCTCATGTGGAAGTTTTCTTTCTGTCCTGTGATGTGACTGTTTAACTGCGTGTTTTCATATTCCTTCTTACACTTTCTTTCTTTAACACTGTTTTATTTTTATTTTTGTCCTCTCAATCACATTGTTTTTTATTCCATATGTGATGACTTACAGATTTGTTAATTTTCTCCTTGAATGTTGCATGTAGTTTTTTGGTTCCTTGATGTATGTTTTGCACTGGTTAACTATCTCTTGAGTAGTAAGATTCAGATAATTATTAAATCGAGACAAAAAAAATTGATGCCAGACAAGCAGTTTTTCCCAAGTTTTGTCTGCGTCCTCTCTGTATCTGTATAATCAAGATATAGAAGGAAGACGTGCCTTCAACGAAAACTAGAGTAGGGATGAAAATCAAGATTGAGGTCTCTTTGTCACGTGTTATCGTGGTTGTCTAACGTCATGCATATAGATGTAGCCGCGCCATCTTGTAATCATTATGGCGTCTGTCGTTTAACAGCGCCATCTTGTCATCGCCATTGTCTCCATGGTTCATTGCCTTTTTACCACAACATCTTTAAGAGGACGATCTATTACTGGGCAGCAATAAAGCCTAGAAATAGTTGTGTTTTATATTTGTGTTTTCGCTCCTTCTAGAGCATCCATCGCGTGGGTTATTTGCATGGCCCAATTACTACATGCATGTACTTCACCGTGAGTGATTAGGCCTAACGGCCTATATAAAGAAGTGCGCTCGCCAGCAGACGCTTTTTTCTTCGTCAATCACCCCAAAGAAACCAGAGTAAAAAACCAGAGTCGGTCTGAAAATGCCTTGAACACGTGAGTTAATTTAGGTAGAAGGTGATTCCTCAACATTTCGGTCTATAGTGTTAGAAAGAATATAGGGATGTAGGTCTGCCACTTATTAGGTATCGTGTTTAATGAAATAGATAAATAAATGTGTTTGATACGGAGATTTCGTTTAGGGCATTAAATTTAGTTTTGAAACGATAGATTAGTGAGAATAATGTGTGGATAGGTTTTACTAGGCGTGTAAAGTACAGATCATGGCTGTGAGAATATAGAAAGAACCTATTTCATACATGAAACTGGACTGAGATGATATCAGGGACTGAAATTTGGATATTATTAACTGTTGGCAAGATGGCAGCCAGGGCCACGTGTTATAAAGGTTCAGGAAGATGACGCATGTAAGCGACAATAACATTTTTAGTTACCACATGCTTTGCGCCTAATGATGTTAAGCTATTTATTATTTGAGAGCGCAATGGGCCAATTATAACGTTTGTTAGTCCAAGAGTTTTTTTAGTTTATTCTTTACTGCGAAGGTAATTTAGTTAGCATATTTCACAATGATTGATTATAATTTTACTGTATATTTTTTATGGGGTTAAACATGTTTATTATTTAGTGTTGGATGAACATTCGGTTATTATAAGAGATGCTATTTTAGAAGTACAAGATTAATATAATTTTCTCCATTCATGCCAAGATAGTTTATTATAGTGGAACGCGAAGTAAGTTAACTAATAATTGTATGGTGTTACTTTGAGATTAGTTTAATTACATCTGGTGTGTACACAGTTTTGTAGTGCTGAAGTTCCCTTTGAGAAGATGAATCTAGCTTTAGGTATTAAGATTTCTTGTGGGCATAATGCTACTCCTTTGTGCGTAAGGCACTTTGAAACATACGTGTTTCTCTGTTTGCTCCTTGCGGAGCAAGGAGACACCAGTGCGGCTGGGTCCAACAGAAGCCTGCACGAAGCATTTATATGCTACTAAAATGGTTAGTTTCTGTAACGATGAGAATAATATGATGAGGTTCTCAGTCTTATCAGTGGTCACATACGACACGCTTGTTTTCAGGTGTGCCAGTCGTCACATGCGACATGCTTCACAATGTAGGAAAGTATATTGATATTGATCAATTGCGAGGTGGTAGTTATTCTCGTTAAGGAGAATATTCGATGTACATAGCGTTTAATATTGTATTACGCTCATTTTAGTGTTATTTAATTATTGTTATGTGTAGAATGGTTTATGAGAGCACGTGGGTTCACTTGGAGATATATATATTTCTCTTTTCGCTCCTTATGGAGCATGGGGCCAAAAATGTGGCTTGCCTCCGCATGAAGCATTCATATGCTCTTGCATTAGTGGTTTCGGTAGCGATCTGTGTTACATGGTGACTTTGCCAGCTTCATGCACAACATCACACTAGTCTCATTGGAAGACATGTATGAGAGTGGATGTGTGTGTAATAGTAGGATGTTTCAGGTAGCGTGGAAGAACGGACTAATTGGCAGGTGAGAGCACGGTGTTTCTCATTAATTATTTATTATGATTTTGACTAGTCAGTGCTTTGTTTGTGTTTCAGGTTAGCAGTTGAGCACTGGCTGGGTGTTTTGTTTCGTGTGGTTTACTTTATAACGTTTGATTTATGTGCTTGTTGTCGCTGATAGGGTTGTGTGAATAAATACAGTCCCTGCCTTAGAATCAAGAGTTTTATTGTTGTTCGGATCGGTGCGAGTGTGCAAGAAAGTGATCACATATCACAACATAATCATCATCTCTCGCTCACCCTATCACATAGAGAATCATCATCTTTGATTCTATCATATTCTATTCTATATATTTTTACACCCATCCATTGTACTCCACGTCTTACAGCAGTTCCCCTCAACTTCCTCCACTTATATTCTTATAGCAGCCTCTTTTTTTCACTTGGACAAGTTTGTTGGTTACTCTTTTATCTTCATGATTATTTCATTCTGCAGTTTTCACTACTCTGAATACTATAAGTTGATAGTCTCTCGGTAATAAGCAGATTCACCACCATCATCATTATCATAATCGTCATGTTCATCATCATCATCATCACCATCATCATCATCTTTACCCTTACATCCCCAAGGAGAATAGTCATTCAACAAACTTGTGTCCTTGTTATTTGTGGAATTTTTTTTTTTCGGCTTACAATGTCTACTGGCTTCACGTTTTAATCTAATCTGAGATGCTTTAGTCGACAATTTTGTTTAAAAAATGTATGTTATTATTACTTAAATCTTAAATAGGCCTATTACTCATAAACTTTACTATCTTTTACAGATTTTTTTCCTTTGTGTCTCATCAACATTATCAATTGCTTCATCGTTATGAACCTAGCAAACTGCCAGTTTCTCTGTAGCCGTGTGTAACCTTTAGATGGCAACCGCAATAATTTTTGAGTTTTTAAAGTGGTTTGTAAGAGACATTTGACTGATAGAGGAGGCTTATTACCTGGCATTCTGAATTATAAATTGTATAAGCAGGGACGTCACAGCTGGTTGGCTGCAGCGTATTTTGCCTCGCTTACCGGTCGTTGGTAGAAAACATTTGAGAATGTCTCCCACGGTTGATACACTCTGCCAGCGCGGCCCTCTTCGATCTAAATTAGGGCGGGGCTTTATGTCAGCGAATGAAATGTGAGACACACCGCCAGTTCATCAGATCAATAGACGTAACCGCAGGTGGAGTGTACGTATTAAAGTAAATATGTTTAAAAATAAATAAATAAAAAGAAATAAATAAAACATCATGTGTTGAACGTCAAACTTTGATTTAATAAGAACGGTTTCATATTATAAATAAACACGACATGTTTGCACTATAACAAAAGCTCGTGAGTGGAAACAGGCATCAAGGAAAGAATGAAGCACTACACTGTATATTAACGTATAAAAATACTTTATACACAAAAGTAATAGTACAAGACATTCCTGTTTCATAAATCAACCAATCAATACCCTTTAACTCCCCAAAGGAGCATAGGCCTTCAACAAACACAAGCCAAGTCCTCTTGTCGGGTGTCATCAGCTCAAATTCTTTCCACGTTTTCCTCATCCTTTACACTTTTGTTTCCGTGTGTTTTTTAGTCTTCCTTTGGCTCTCTTGTGCTGAGGGTTCCAGACCAAGTACTGCCTTGTAATGCTATCAGCTTCAAGAAACAATATGGACAGGTCGATTCCTGTCTACTTCTGCCTCTCTTACCCTGAGGGTCCCAGAGCAAGAACTACTTGTAATGCTATCAACTTCAACCAAATATATCAAAAAGTCAATTCCTGTTTAATAGTGTGCAGCTTTTTGATTGTCTCTTGTCAGCAACATGATGATTTAATAGGTAAAACGGTGGCTGAAAAACAAACACGTTTAGATATTTTGACAAAAAAACGTGGTGGTTGAAGTAACACGAAGAAACACCGTCCGCAACTAGACGATACGTCATGGCCTATAAACCCAACCCCTGCAGAACCAAGAAGAAAAGACCCAACTAAAATGGTCTGGCCATGTCTGCAGAATGGGAGAACATCAGCAACGCGACAAGTATGGGAAACTAAGAGCCAGGGATCCATACCTCCAGGACGTCCCAGAGCCCACTGGGAAGACAACATTACAAAATCTCTGAAAGACTAGAATGCAATCAGGGTAGGAAGGAGACAGCTGATACGATAGTATGACACTCTCTCTTCCAAATTTCTACACCTCACGGTCGAAGAGGAATGACTTAGTAAGTAAGACAATTAAACTGCCCAAGTGCGAGTACAATGATTAGATAAAATGTCTGAACCTGGAAAAGATCCTAAACTACCTTGATAGTACGAGTATGTTTGATTGCCGTTACACTGTTCTGCGTAAATCTGAACAGTGTATTGCTGTTTAGGTTGGTGTCTTATAACGTATTCTCGGGTTCTTAAATACTACAGTTTTTTGTGTTTTGCGTAATTGGGAATTCGAAGAATTTGGTCTGTATAAAACAAGACAAAGTTCATTCTTTTCTGGTTTAGTGTTGCAAAAATCACGGAGACTCTCCATACTTTGGGCATTTCTCATGTGCATCTAATTTTACTAGATGAGTATGTTATAACGGATAACATGCTTCTTAGTACCTTCTTCACTATTTCATTTTAAAAACGGTGCCATGCCCTAATGCTGTATTTGATATTTCCCGTATTGGATTCTCTTCCTCCTCCAGTAGAATCATTTCAGCACTTAAGAATGGTAACTATTCTGTTTTTTTCAAACATCTATTTAGCAAGTTTGAATATCATACTTTTTAGTGTTATCTTTCCGCACAAAATTTTTCTTAGCTCTAACACTGTTATAATACTTACATTGTACAGTTGCTTTTTTATGTCTGTATCTGCCCTTGTTGGAATTTGTATTGTTGTCGTAGATTTTTTTTAAATAGGGGAATTAAGACATAGATTGGTCCCTTCTAAATAGATTAGAACAGGTGATAGCTCAGTGAGAGGTAATGTAAAAAAAATAGATTTTCACGAGTGAGATGGTGGAAACTAGTTAGAGTCTGTCCCTGAAATCGAGAAGCTTCTCTCGTTCAGCCTATCTCTACAACAGAACTTAGTTAGTCAGACAGTCTACTAGAATATATATTAATATATATCACAACCACTCACATCTACACACCCACAGATACGTGAAGACAATTAGACGCACATACGTGAAAACTATATCTATGGAATAGGGATCCTTTGGGACGAGCTGACTGACACACGTGAATAAAGTTATGTAAATTTTATTTATCATAAAGAAACTACAACACAACAATATCTTTGAATATCAAAATCAAATACAATTAACATAGGTTAATGAATTAATTAAAGAGTTAGACTCATAGGTTTAATCCTCCCTCCCTCTGTTGAGACAAGATCCCGTTAAGAGAAAAGTTATTAACTCCCAAAAGAGTCAAAGGTTTTACTCTATGGTCAAAAATTCCCTCTACAATAAAGAACAGAGGTTATACGTTAATCTATTCAGAAAAGGGACGGCATTAGCAACACTTGCACTAATAATAGAAAGTTAGTACATGGGTTATAAAATGAAAGAATTATTCATCCTGCATTCTCTCGCTCTGACAACCTGTGATCACAAATCAGTCTCTCTCTTACCTAAATAGGTTCTTTTCACAACATCTGGAACAATTGTTAAGGTACACCCAGCCTATCCAAGGTTGGTTGTCTTGGCGAATCAAGCCCCAGTTTCTCCAAAAGACTAATTAATCAAAATGTTGGGAAACGCTTGATTCACTGCTGTGAGCAGGATGCTGATAAATGTCACTTCAATTTTTGTCCAGGTAGTAAACTAATTATGAGATCTAATGTTCACAGTGTACAGTAGCTTGGAATCTTCAATCGTTAAATCGGGTGTCAGGTAAATAAATCTGTTCAGTATAAATCTTCACAACACAGTGATCGTTATGCAGGTACTGTCAATGTTTGATTTGGTAGCCACCACAGGCTGAATGTATGTGAACTTGAGAAAAGAAATCTGAATATCTTATAAGTCCAGTTATCATTTATTCTTAAAATTCTTTGGGTTGGTGCTCTGTCTCTTTCTGGGTGTAAAACACGAGACCAGACAAGTCACCTTGGAAAAAAACCCCGATATTATATCAGAATGTTCTTTGATAAAGTTATTCTCAGTGTCATGTGGAAGCCGCTGGTAAGGTTTTAGGAATTGACCCAAATACTGTATAGGGAGAAAAACACAAATACTTAACATAATATAGTATTATTAACAAACCTATCCTTACCCCGCTTAAGATATAATATAGTATCCACTTCGGTTATTTACCTTTAAAGTATAAACTACAAGATTAAAGGTAGTAATTTTAAAAAAATCAGTCATCATGAATTAGAAATAAATACATATTTCGTCAATACTCATGATGAATCAGTGCATTTACTAGTAGGTTACAATATTATCTGACTGGTTACTAGCAGTTAATAAAATTATATTATAGCTGGAAGAGTTTAGCTAGAAATTATTATTTGTTCTGCTAACCACTGTAACACAGAAAAACCTAGAGAAATATCCTTGACGGACCTATCTAGTAAATCACTCTGCACAAAATCTTAGAGAAATATAATTGACGATTTTAACACTTAAATCACACAACAATACTAGTGAATATTATTACCTCCAAACAGAACTATTAAGACTATTCTCCAACAAAAACTAAAAAACTCTACTCAATACGAGTGATTCTAGAATTGCCGCTAGAAGTCTCCTAAAGCTGTGGCAGTACTGGATAAATCTTAGTTAGAAAGATGAGGTATATATATATTACAGATGAAAGGAGATAGTTAATTATCCACCGAAAACCAGACTTCTCTGCCATATGTTGACACCTACGGTGAATTCTACGTTCGGATGCAAATCAAAGCTCTTTCTCACACGCTAGAGCCGAAAACTCGAACTCGCAATTATTCTTAGATCCGGCATCGGCGATTCGCTAATCAGTGTGAGTTTCCTACGTCTCTGCTCGTCTTCTAGCGAGCAAGGTCTTTTGATCTGCTCGTTCTCACCGAGGTTTAATTACTTACCAGTGACCAGTATACAAGGGGAGTAATAAAAGTTTGTCTCCATTCGTTCTAAAATTATCTCCACCTTGATCGCTGTCTGATCCCTTGTCTGATATGTGTTCGATCGCTGGTGTAAAATAATACAGCTCACGTTAGCTAATAGGTCTCTGGTAAACTCTCATCAAAGGGAATAGCGAACAGAAAATAAAATTAGGCGTGTTAAATTAGAAAGAAAAGGCAGATCTCAGAATGTAGGATGGTTTAAGTTAACAAAAGTACGTAGATGAAAGTTGGGTAAAAGAGAAGTGTAGATACAGAAAATACATATACGAAACATATTTTCTATAATATGTCACAATTGTAGATATCTGTATAAGATTAGTTGTTCATTTTAAAGCCTTTTACTTGTTCCATTCCTCTGTACTGGGATGTGTTTTTAGAAACTAGTGATTGACAGAAGTTTGGGCAATGATTTTTCTCCTCTAATTTTTCTTTTTTTTTAATCTTTTTTTTTTGGTTTAACTTTAAATTATTTGCTATTCGGATATATATTTTCCAATGTATTTCTTTTTTGCATGGCTTGTTTCCTTTTTTTTTTGCTTTGTATTTTTTTTTTTTTTTGGTCTGTGTATCTCTTCACATTGCTAATGCGTTTGTATCCCTAATTGTATTCGTTTTTTCTGTTAATCTTCTCCTACTGATTAAGCGGTTAGAGCGCTTGTCTCTCGAGGCAAAGTTACCGGTTCTGGGATCAAAACCTGATGGCGTCACGTTTCAGTCTACCGAGCTACAAATGGGTACGTGACTCTGTTCTTGAATTAGGGAAGGAATAAGGCCGCTAGGAACGGTACTGGTTACCCCAGCTAAAAAATCTGGACCTAATTTAGTGAAGTCACAAACACCTCACTCATCTATGGCAGTATCTATTTTGTGACTTCATTACCTTTTTTATCACCTGGTATTTTACACATGTGTTGTAGCCTACTGAGGTATCGTAAATGAATATCTGCCCTTTTGATAACTACTCGTGTGGAAATGTCTGTAAATATATGTACATTTTCACATCTGCTTATTTCAATTTCTCAAGTGGTTTCATTTGACCATGATGTTTATTTCGCACATCTGTAAGTATGGGTTTAAGAAGATAACTGGGTATGTAACCAATGTTGTAGATATTATTCAACAGTTTTGTTAGCACTTTTATCCAAAAAATGTCTTATATCTCTGTTAATTTTATATTCTTTAGTCCAGATGACTTGGATTTCTTTGCGTGGAATTTTAAACAAATCGTCTTCTTCTTCTTCGTTCTCCCTCAGACGTCAACTTGAGCGTAGTTCTTCGTTCACCCTCAGACGTCAACTTGAGCGTAGTTCTTCGTTCACCCTCAGACGTCAACTTGAGCGTAGTTCTTCGTTCACCCTCAGACGTCAACTTGAGCGTAGTTCTTTGTTCTCCCTCAGACGTCAACTTGAGCGTAGTTCTTCGTTCACCCTCAGACGTCAACTTGAGCGTAGTTCTTCGTTCACCCTCAGACGTCAACTTGAGCGTAGTTCTTCGTTCACTCTCAGACGTCAACTTGAACGTAGTTCTTCGTTCAGCATGACATGCCCATGACATAAATTGTGCAGGTCATTTGGGTATTGCAAGGACAAAACAAAGGGTGTTGTCAAATTTTTTTTTCGCCTGGAGTAACAAAAGATGTAAACAATTTTTGTCTCACATGTCCAGTGTGCCAAAGTGTCGCAAAAAAGAAACCTGGACATAATGCACCTATCCAGGCATCTGATATTTCTTTGCGTCCATTCGCAAAGATGGCTATTGACCTTATTGGCTCATTAAAAATCACATCGGCTAGGGGTCACGAATTTGTGCTTACTTGCATTGATATGTGTTCCCGATGGCCGGAACCAATTCCACTTAAATCAACGTCAACTATTGATGTCGCAGTTGCGCGTTTTTTAGTATTCAGCAGATTGGGTTTTCCCGAAAACATACTATCTGACCGGGGATCCCAGTTCATTTCTGATGCTATGAAGGAAGTGACGAAAATGTTTGGTATTGAGAGATCGCTTAGATCAGTCTATCGCTCCCAAGCTAATGGCAAAATTGAAAGATTTAATAGGAGTTTAAAAAAATGTTGGGCAAGGTTACGACTAAGTATCCACAAGAGTGGGATAGAATATTGCATGCAGTTCTCTTTGCTTATTGTCACAGAGAGTTTTATGATCATTACATTTTCTATATTATTCTTTCTTTCTTCCACCCGTATCCTCCATTTTATTATCACAATCTATCCTTTTCCTGTATTTTTCGCATTCGTTCGTTTGCGAGAAATATTTTATTTCCCATTTTCACTTTACCGTTTCGTTTTCTCATTTAGGAACGCAGTAGATGACCAAACGCGTCAGTCCCTTGCTTACTTACTTACTTACTTAGTCGTTCCCCTTCTACCGTGAGGTGTAGAGGTTTGGAAGAGAGAGCGCCAGACTATCCTATCAGCTGTCTTCTTCCTGGCCTGGTTCCATTCTAGTCCTCGGTCCTTCAAAGATTGTCTAATGTTGTCCCCCCAGCGGACTCTGGGTCGTCCTGGAGGTCTGGATCCCTGGCTCTTTGTTTCCCATGCTTGTCGTGGTAGCCGATCTTCTCCCATTCTGCAGACATGGCCAAACCATCTTAGTTAGGACTGTTCTATTTGGGTCTGCAGCGGATGGGATTTTAGGCCTTGACGGATCGTCTGGTTGCGGACCGTGTCTCTTCTTGTTACTTCAACCACTTTCCTCAGATACCTCATTTCTGAGGTTTGGATCTGGCTTTTGTGGGTTGTAGTCATTGCCCTTGCACGAGATAATTTTAGGTGGGATTTCAATCTATCAGACATGATGAGCAGACAAATTGTCTACATTTGCACCTGTCATGCGAGTTTCCTTGGCTGAGTTGCTCGGGGAAGGTGTGAATCGCGCCAGACAGGCTCGCTCAGAGCAGACATTTGCCTGGAGATTTCCATCTGACAAATAGTTTTACGGCTAAGTTGCTCGGTGAAGTGTGGTAACTGCCACCTAAGGGGACGTACCGTCTACATTTTCACCGGACACAGCGTTTCTTCAGGCTAGTCGCTCGGAGTGAAGTGTGATATGACACTCATGCAGCGTGCTGGAATGAGACATATAGTCTGGGGTTTTCCATGACACTCACGCATTTGCTCAGAAGGGCCAATTTCTTGACGTAGGTGTCAAAGATCACTGCTGGCAGTTACGGCATGCGTCTAAGGTACGTAGGTGTTAATGAGAAGGGGAGATTATTTCGTTTTGCGAAATAAGTTAGGACCCCTTTGTCCTGGTTTAAGATATTAACCGGAGTTTGAAACTAGATTTGCATTCATTCTCCTAATTCGCAGTAGACAGGTTGTTCGTGAATAGAATAAGCTGTATAGCGAAGCTCCTATTTTGTTCGGAAATTTGCCGAGCTCTAGACTTCTAATAAATATATCAGCGTATAATTCTAAAGTGTGCGATTACCTGTAGTTCTGTGTTGAGTGAATACTGGGGTTAACCCAAAACTTTGCCAGCGTTAAGTACTGATGAGTGATATCGGTGAAGAACTAAAACATTTTCCTTGAAAGCCTTGGTGCATAATCTTTACAAGTACCCTATAGGTTAAATGAAGTAACAGGCCTATCGCGAAATATTTAATTCTTCCTGAGAACCAACTCAAGTACATTTTTAGCCTATGTGGCAAGTAACATATTAACGTCAGTGTTGCTGTCATTTTTGACGGAGTCATCTGTCAAGTTATTTGCTTATGTTTTTATCATAAGAATAATTGTGTCTTTACCCGCGATGTCAGGTTGATTAGGGGTTGTCTTCCCTTGTTGATTCATTCATTGTGTTTGACCTTTAGGGTCAAAGGTAGGCAGTTCGGGCGTATGCCCATGGGCAGGTTTTTTTTAAGGAGGAGTTGAGTTAGACTTCCGGCAAGCCGGGAAGTGTCCTGGTTTCTGAAGGGACGAGAGTCCATTGTGTTTTTCGGGGAGAATCTTCGAAGTGACTGCACTGGCAGTTTTCCCCAGTGAATCTCTGTGCGTTGGAATGACAGCAGAGTTCCTTGTTAAGTTCTGTGGACTCGGTTACAGGTAATACCGACTTTTTCCATTACTATGCTTTCGGTAGCAGAACATGTTAAAAGATTGCCTAGTCTGTGAACTGCAGCTCACCGGTCCTCCATTTCAGAACTTATATGTTGTGCTCAAGGTAGCCATCCAAGACTATTAGTCTTCATACCATCCAGAAATCCAGTGACGAAGATATATTGTGGGAGCCGCAGATTGGCGGCATATTTATGTCTACAATAAGCATTACTGCAGGGTTGATGGTAACCTGCTTATCAGAAGTACACAGCCGACGTCAGAACGAGGCCTGTGTTTTCGGCTATTATACTACAGCCTGATAATGTGCAATTGGCGGGGAATGCCAAGTTGCACCTATATGGCAAAGTGATTAAGGTATCTGACGCGTTTAGTCAGTAATCCCAGGGCGACGCCACGAACTGTCCTTATTGAAGAACATTGTATTGACCATGCACGGATATTCAAATGTTTACCAGCTTGCTGAATGCCTAATGTATACCTATCGATTTCCGGTCAGCATGACCTTGTTTACAATGACTGTTCCTGTTGATACCAAGTGTGTTCTCGTCAATAAATGTTTTGAAACGTGCCTGCAGTGTCCAAGCATCCTTGACTACTGCATGTGAGTGTATGGGTTGCAGGGTCTACATATATACGAGCCTAAACACATTCGCGCCTTCATTCGCACCCACACTCAGTTCATCATACGCTCGCACTACACACCTAACAACATGTATACTGTCTTGGGCCAGTGATCACCTCAACAAGAGAAAAAGTACAGTTACATTTTTGGTGGCCAGTTACGTGGGCTCTTCTGATACATTTCTTGTGGACACAGCGAGCAATTAACATTATTGATGACATTAATGTGGTCCAGAAATTTACATTTCATGGGGCTATTTGCGTGAGAAGGACAAGTACACATTACATTTCTGATCTGTGGGTTTAAGCTGGACAGAGCGAGAAATTAACATTTCCGTGGACTTATGCTACATTTATTATGCCTCCAGTGTTGTCCAGAAATTTACATTTCTACATGTGCTACATGTCATGAGGAACAAAGTGGACAACTGAGAATAACACACATACTCTATGCTTTCAAGTTTTGGCTACAACAGGACAGAAATAGGTCATCAACTGTTGACCCAGATAAACAGTGCTAGCATTTATGTTATAATGCTACATAAACCACAACAGGGCAAGTACTGAAGTTAACATCTAGGCATTTGCTACGTGGACCACAACTGCAAGTCGAGTCCCTTTTTGTAAACGGTACCGCTGGTCGTTTACACGTTTCAGTCAACAACAGACTTTTTCTACGCCCGAGCATTCAAATTACATTGTTCGAGGTCAAGTGTTTGTAAACAGTACGTGGAAATTGTAAACATTCAATGTGCAAGATACGAGAAGGTCATAGTGACTTTTGTTCGTGAATACCACTTTATGCTACAGTGGATTTGACATTCAGTGCGCGCTTGACATTTTGTTTCTGTGTTCGCAAGGAGCAAGTTAGTTACTGTAATATCATGTGTGACTAAGCTTTATTTTGCAACACATTGAATTGATTTCTGTTTATGTTAATTGTACTATTTTTGTGTATTTTTCTTGTGTACTTTTGCGGGTTTTCGGTTGGTGGGTCTTACAGTAAATATGCCACTTAATCGAGGGTTACTGTAAGCGTTCTGTAGGGATTGCAATTTTCGTAATTGAAATTTGCTAGCGACTTTTGTTGCTATATTTTTTTTTTTAGCTGTGACGACATCAGTTAGTGTTGTTTTCGTTATTTTTCCGTTCTTTGATTTTCGACTAATTTTGTTTGTATCTGTTCTTCTCTCATTCCTTCCATTTATTTCTTTACACCTTTTCGTTTATAACAGTGTTGCCATTTGTCTTGTTTATTTTTCGCGGTCATCATTACACATTTGTGTAACATTTTCTTTACTTTTTGCTGTATTGTTTATTTGACTTCCGCGAACGTTTTCGGTCATTGTTCTGTATTTTGTCTTTGTATTTATGATTGTACTACATTATTGTCATACACAGTCTACATACATACACTTGGTCATGTATTATTATTATTATTGATAAGGTACACTCTTCATATAGAGATTGTTAATAAAATATTATTATATAAGATATTTATACAAGTTCTTTGATGAAAGACTTGTTATCCTCAAAGATTGAGACAAGGTGAAATACATATTCAAGTTCTTTAAAAAAAAAAAAAAGGACTTGTGCCCATAGTGAGTGGGATATAAAGGAATTATTTTCCACAGGTACTCAAGTGATTTTTTGTTACATTATAAACAAGAGGACCATACAAGGTCTTTGTCTAAGACTAAGAGAGTCAAATAAAGTGAAGTGAGTATACAAGTCTAGCATTTCAGACTTGTCTCCCATTGAAGTGGGATAAGGTAATTGTTGAATTTTTCAGGTTACTGATCTCATTAGACAGAATGTCTACATTGGATTTCTTCATCCAGCAAGGGTTGACCCTTGGTAAGTCTGGTAAAGAATTGGAAGAATATTCATCTGCTCAATTCGCCATTGCATTAAAGTCAGATGAAAAGAAACAAAAAGAGGAAATTAAATTGAAAGCAGAAGCTGAACAAAGGAGAGCAGAAGCTGAACTAAAGAAGCTAGATGCTGAGAATAGAAGATTAGAACTTGAAGAGAAAAGGTATCAAAGAGAAGCTGCTGCTGAGGAGAGGAAAGCTCAAGCTGCTGCTGATGAAAGAAAATTCCAGATGGAAATGGAAGACAAAAAACTTCAAGCTGCTGCAGAGGAGAGAAAACTTCAAGCTGCTGCTGAGGCTGAAATTAGAAAAATGGAACATGAGGAAAGAAAACAGAAGATGGAACTTGATGAAAGACTCGCAACTTTGGAGTTAGAGAAACTGAAATTGGCGGTACGGGTAGTTAATAGGATTAAATTGCCTCATTTCAATCCTTTAAAGGATGACGTAGCAGATTATCTAGATAGATTCCAATTTTTATGCGATACGCATAACATAAAAAAGGAAAAATATGTTGAACAACTGATGGAATTTTTTACAGGTGACACAGTGACTACTCTTATGACAATAGACGAACATGACAGGACTAATTATGATGTTGTCAGAGCAGCATTGCTAAAAAAATACCAACTAAAAGAAGAAGACTATCGTCTTCGTTTTAGGACAATGTTGCCAGAAAATGGAGTAGATTTCTCTGATTTTGTTACAAAAATACGTCGTACATTTACACGATGGGTTGAGTTGTCTCAGACTGAGAAAACATATGAAGGTCTAATGGACTTATTATTGCGAGATAAGGTTTTGTCATCTGTTAATGATTCTTTTCTTGCATTCCTTCATGAGCGTAAGCCTAAAAACTTAAAAGATATGGAGGAATACTGTTGTCAGTATGCCACCGCGCATCCCCATGCTACAGTTAGCAATTCTAAAGTGAAAGAAGGGTTGCCAGCTGCTTCGGCAACACCATATGGCCCTAATTTCAAAAAACAATTTCAGGGTGCTCAACAAAACTGGAATAGGGGAAGTAATCAGAATTACACTCAGAAGCGGAGTAATCCAACACATGATGGTTCTTCGTCTATGAATTGGAGACAAGATGGTAGTTCTCGTAATTTTAATGGTAATAATCTTAGACACTTTCGCAAGGGTTATCGTAATAATAACCATTCAAGCTTTCGAGATAATCATTCTCGACGTCAAGATTATGACGATGGTGAATTTAGAAACAGGGATTCAAACCGGAATGATGATTACAATAGGCAATATGATAACAATTACAGGGGAAATGATAGTCGAAATAATTACAGGGGAAATGATAATCGAGGCAGACCTAGGTTTAACAAAAAAAGACCTTTCCAACAGGCAAACTCTGCACAACAAGAGTTTGATGGAGCCTGTAATACAGTAAATGATAGTGGTAACTCTAGGGCTATCACTGGTTGTGCTTTCGATTTTGGGAGAGCAACTGAATGCCCCCAATGCTTAACATTGTTCGACTCATCGACTGTATCTACTCTAAGTTGTGGTCACCCTCTTCCTGCTCTACCTGCTACAGTTGCGCATGATGGGAGAGGATCTCTCATCTTACATAAAGGTCTAATAAATGATACTCTAGTCTCAGTACTTTTCTATTCGGGATGTACTACCGTCGGGGTTAGGGAGTCTCTGATAGATCCTTGCTGTGCCACTGGAAAAACAATCAAATGTGTTACATTTGGTGGTACTATGGAAAGTTATCCTACTGCTATTATTAGGATTGACACTCCATTCTTCACAGGAGATGTCCATGCATGTCTTCTTCCTAATCCTATTGCGGATCTTATAATCGGTCGTATTCATGGGGTTAAGGAATGCACCCCGCAACAAATTTCTAGTTGGGAGAAAAAAAACATTCAAACGGTCAATGCAGTGGTGACAAGAGCTCAGGCTCTTAATCCCCCAACTTCATCGGATAATAGTAATGAAGTTGATAACCAAGACGAGCACTTGGGGATTTCCCATGACTCGTTTGTTAAACGTCAAGAAGAGGATCCTTCTTTGAGGAAATTCTTCCTTCTTGCAAAGAAAGGGGATCCCAATCAAAATACTAATCACAAATCGTATATTACTATGAAGAATGGTATATTGGTACGGATGGTACAACACTCGGACAAGTCTATGCACTCGCAAATTCTTGTGCCTAAGTGTATGAGAGTCTTAATTCTTCAGCATGCACACGATTCTCAGTGTGCTGGACACATAGGGTTTTCCAGAACTAAAACTAGAGTCCTTGCGTCCTTCTTTTGGCCATTCGTGAATAAAGACATCCGAATTTATTGCCGATCTTGCAAAATTTGTCAAGAGGTCAAGTCTAGAGGTCCGAGACATGCTGCTCCTATTCAGGCTGCAGATATTCCGATTCGGCCGTTTCAGAAAATGGCTATAGACATCATTGGTCCGTTCAAGATTAAGTCAGCCAGAGGACACCAATTTATCCTCACTTGCGTGGACATGTGCACGCGTTGGCCAGAGGCTATTCCTCTGAAGAGCATATCAACTGTCGATATCGCTGATGCTCTTTGGCTCATATTTTCTCGTCTGGGATTCCCCGGAGAAATACTGTCGGACCACGGCACTCAGTTAATTTCGGACGTTATGTCTCAGGTAATGGCTGCGTTAGACATTAAAAGGTCTCTCAGAAGTATTTATCATCCAATAGGTTAGCAACTTCATCTTCCGAATTTGCGAAAGAAAAAGCTAGGCGATTTGCTAACAAGAAAAGACGCCTACGTCAACTTTGTCCTGGAGACAAAGCATATGTCTTACTTCCCTCAAGAGAGAATAGACTTCTCATTTCATGGAAAGGTCCATACACTATAGTCTCCAAAATTTCCGATGTCGACTATATTGTCGATGTGGATGGAAGGCATAAAACCTTCCATATAAATATGCTAACAGAGTTTATTGAACGTCCAGACTATTTGCAGCCTATTTTCCAGGCGACGGACGACTCTCCAGTCCAACATGGTCACATCTCATCCCTGTCCGTTATACAGGATGAGGAAACTATTTTTTCTGACGTTAACTTACCTCTTCCTGCGATTCCACTGAATTCAACGGAATCGTGGAGGGACGTTACAATCTCTTCGAACTTGTCTTTTGAGGAGCAACGTCAAGTATCCTCTACGCTACAATCATATCAGGATGTCCTTACCGACATTCCTGGACACACAGATGTCATAGAACATGACATCATACTTACTGATCGTAATCCGATCAGAGTAATACCATACCCAATACCTATTCATTTTCAAGCACAAGTCGAGAAAGAATTGGATGAAATTATTCAACTGCAAAATAATTGAACCATCCACTTCAGCTTATTCTTCGTCGATAGTTATTGTTCGAAAGAAAGACAATAACATACGTCTTTGCGTTGACTATCGCAAATTAAATCAAGTTACGAAGTTCGATGCTGAACCTATGCCATTATTAGATGATCTACTTATTAGACTTTCTAAAGCTAAATTCTTTACTAAACTAGACTTGTCGAAAGGTTATTGGCAAGTCCCACTGACTGAACACGCCAAACCTCTCACTGCTTTTTCGACACCTAGGGGTCTGTTTCAATGGAATTTTATGCCTTTCGGGCTTATGAACGCCCCAGCGACTTTCGTGCGCATGATGCGACGAATTCTATCAGATCGTGCAGATGTCATCGCATATTTAGACGACATCTGTCTTTTCAGCGATACTTGGGAAGAACACTATTTGGGTCTAAAGGAATTGCTATCTACTCTACGGGATCATAGTTTGACTGAAAAACCCTCTAAAGCTTTTGTTGGGTTTAGTGAAATTTCCTTCCTGGGTCATCGAGTTGGTCATGGTCTGTTGAAGACAGAGGACCAAAACATTTCGAAGATATTAAATATCTCGGTTCCGAAGACAAAAAAGCAAGTGCGTAGTCTCTTGGGATTGATACATTTCTATGGAAGATTCATTGAGAATCTGTCCTCCATTATGGCACCACTTTCATCGTTATTGAAAAAAGGTTCTCCTAATATGGTGCGTTGGTCCCAGGAATGCCAATCTTCATTGGATCAGGTTAAGAATTTGTTCTCATCTCATCCTATCTTAAGACTACCAACGATTGATAAGACTTTTGTTCTTCGTAGTGATGCCTCTTCCACTGGGATTGGAGCGGCACTAATGCAGGAATATTCAGGAACTCTGCATCCTGTAATGTATATTTCTAGGAAGCTAAATGCGGCAGAAAGGAATTACTCGGTTTTAGACCGTGAATTGCTGGCTATGGTTTGGTCCATTCTTAAGCTACAAAGGTTCCTTCTGGGCGCGCATTTCTTTATGGAAACCGACCAAAAAGCTCTTACGGCTATGCAAAGTAAGGATTTGAAGAGCTCGAGATCTACTCGTTATGCTATTGCTCTTCAGCCTTTCCATTTCACGGTGCGAGCTATCCGTGGTTCGGATAATGTGATGGCGGACATATTGTCCAGATGCCCACATGATTCCAGTTAAATCTTGTGTCCTAGTTTTTCCTGATACACTTTCGGACTTAGGTCTGTCCTTAATATCCTAATATGTTGTAATACAAATGTATTTGTATGATGTTTGGATAATTTAACAAATTTCATTTTGTCCATCCATCAGTGATATGTTGCTAATATAGCATTGTAATTCATGACATTTGTATATTGCTATAATTATAGTATTTAGTAATGATTGATATATGATTGGTATTGCCAGCAACTTAGGTTTCTTTAATGGTACCCCGTTAGTTTGTTTGGCTTAAAGGAGATATTTTCTCCTATGTTGGGAGATGATTTGTATCCTCTTCAGACGCTTTGTTTATGCGTCTATTGTACCTGATATTACGTTCATTTTTTCATGAGCACATAAGTGATACTTGTGCAATCTTGCTCATGGACATATTAAAAAAAAAAATACAGGGGGGTTGTAGTAATATGTTGCTGTCATTTTTGACGGAGTCATCTGTCAAGTTATTTGCTTATGTTTTTATCATAAGAATAATTGTGTCTTTACCTGCGATGTCAGGTTGATTAGGGGTTGTCTTCCCTTGTTGATTCATTCATTGTGTTTGACCTTTAGGGTCAAAGGTAGACAGTTCGGGCGTATGCCCATGGGCAGGTTTTTTTTAAGGAGGAGTTGAGTTAGACTTCCGGCAAGCCGGGAAGTGTCCTGGTTTCTGAAGGGACGAGAGTCCATTGTGTTTTTCGTCGAGAATCTTCGAAGTGACTGCACTGGCAGTTTTCCCCAGTGAATCTCTGTGCGTTGGAATGACAGCAGAGTTCCTTGTTAAGTTCTGTGGACTCGGTTACAGGTAATACCGACTTTTTCCATTACTATGCTTTCGGTAGCAGAACATATTAGAAGATTGCCTAGTCTGTGAACTGCAGCTCACCGGTCCTCCATTTCAGAACTTATATGTTGTGCTCAAGGTAGCCATCCAAGACTATTAGTCTTCATACCATCCAGAAATCCAGTGACGAAGATATATTGTGGGAGCCGCAGATTGGCGGCATATTTATGTCTACAATAAGCATTACTGCAGGGTTGATGGTAACCTGCTTATCAGAAGTACACAGCCGACGTCAGAACGAGGCCTGTGTTTTCGGCTATTATACTACAGCCTGATAATGTGCAATTGGCGGGGAATGCCAAGTTGCACCTATGTGGCAAAGTGATTAAGGTATCTGACGCGTTTAGTCAGTAATCCCAGGGCGACGCCACGAACTGTCCTTATTGAAGAACATTGTATTGACCATGTACGGATATTCAAATGTTTACCAGCTTGCTGAATGCCTAATGTATACCTATCGATTTCCGGTCAGCATGACCTTATTTACAATGACTGTTCCTGTTGATACCATGTGTGTTCTCGTCAATAAATGTTTTGAAACGTGCCTGCAGTGTCCAAGCATCCTTGACTACTGCATGTGAGTGTATGGGTTGCAGGGTCTACATATATACGAGCCTAAACACATTCGCGCCTTCATTCGCACCCACACTCAGTTCATCATACGCTCGCACTACACCCCTAACAACATGTATACTGTCTTGGGCCAGTGATCACCTCAACAAGAGAAAAAGTACAGTTACAGTCAGTAACATTCCTACGGAGTTTTGACTAGTGGTGTGGTTACCGAATAAAGTCCTAACCAGAAAAAAGTAGACACCGATCTGATATTCCTCATTTCTAGAAACCTAAGCTATTGACACTTTGCTCGTTGTTAAGGTTCGTGCTTGGACAATTTTAATGTGACCTAAATAGACATCCGAAAAATAAGAACACCCAAGGAATCGTTCCCTGAAGCAGAGAATTAAACCCGTCTTTTTGGAACTGGGGATTTCTTGGTCAAAGACTGCCATTGACGATTCTGTATGTGAATGTCCTAAAAATTATGTTTCCAGATGCTGTTAACAAAACTGTAAGTATGCAAGAGTGCACGTGGCCACGGCTGAGTAAATAGAGTGAATGCAGGTCTGAGTGTTTCTTTATTGTTGTAATTTGGCATTCATTTTGCTATCTTAACTTTCTTTATGCAAGTATTGCTAACCATATTTCCCTTAAAATAGAGGAAGTTGAGGGGAACTGCGGTAAGACGTGGAGTACAATGGATGGGTTTGACAAAAAATCGAAAAAAGGTGATTCGTCTTACGAGGACAAAAGACAAAGAAAGTAGTCTACGTTACGGCCACAAGGCCTTCGTCAGGAAAAGAAAGAAAGTGAAGGCTAGATAGGAGACATAAGAACTTAAAGAAATATAAAATTATAAATTAAAAAAAATATAAAATTAAAGAAATATAAAATTAAAACCTAGGTACTTCCCTGAAGGCGAAGCATGGCTGAAAAGGAAGTGACTTCTGCCCCCGGATGTACACAATACATACTAAGAAACTAAAAACTAAAAAACGAAACTGAACAAAATGCTACCCAAACGTAATAAAAGTGGGGGCTGGAAATAGAAGAGGACAGAATAAGTAGGAGATAAATGAATATGAAATAAAAAATCAAGACAAATTAGAAACCGTGTATATCTGTCGTGAAACATTCTAAATCCACATATCTAAATTAAAAGGTAAATGTAAATCCTAACGAATTAATTCAATAAAAGGAAAGAAGAATGGTAAAAGACCAGTGCTGTCACAATGGCTTACAAATATCCCCCTTTTTCTACTTCGTCTGCATATTGTAACGCTTTCACGTTTGATAGTAAAGCCTACAGCAGCATACACGCGTTTCAAAAAAATAAAACCGGTACTGTGTTTCTTAGAAAACCTTGAGATAGACACACTGCGTAATGACCTGGATTAATATTCCATTCATTTCATTTTATACACTGCGTAATGAAAAGACAGACGAACTTAGAAGAGAGAGAGAGAGAGAGAGAGAGAGAGAGAGAGAGAGAGAAGGAGGAACGCATGCAATACTACCACAGTCTCGCGATTAATATTAATGCCACCCCCAACGCGAAAGGCATGAAGCACTAACGTTTTTTCAAATAGACAGTGATAAAAAACACTACCAATACACGGTTAGGTTTTAAAAAACATGTTTAATGCTTATTAGGAAACATGACATTATACTGTTTTACGTCTGAAATCCTGACAGTACAGATGACACCCCATCGTATCGAAATAAACAGGAGGTAGAAGAAAATACATATTTTGAACGCAGCCACTTAGCTCCATTAAATTTATATATTTGGGTTCCTTAGGACTTGCTGACAAAGAATATGTTAAGTGTTACGCAAATAGTCTAGGAATTAACAAATTATAGCCAAAATAAAATAGTGAGGTTGTCTGACAGCACCAAATCATAATTGCTCAGTGACATGTTTTGAAAGCACTATTTTACGGGAAATAGGCCAACAAGTTAAATCCGATTTCATTGGCTAGAAGAATATGTAAGCCTAAACATGATTAGTCGATTGCAGATACTATTTTTGGTTGTTACGGGAAACGGTAGGAAGGGTACTTTTTTTTCAAATACTTTTGTAAACATGGTCCTATTGGTTAGACCATTTGATATAGTCAATTAGGAGCGTCTGTTCAGTGCCACATTTTTAAAAAAAACTTACCGAGAAGCAAGTGCGTTGAGATTCAGCTCATATTTTTCTTATGAAAGCCTGGGACAGAGGCAGATCGGAATTGTGCCATAACTCATTGCCAGTCAACGTATTTTGTGTATTATTTCCATGAATTGTGGTAAGCTAGAAATATTTGATATCTTTTAGATGAAAATTGAATGTGAATTGATAATTTATGTCTGTATATGTGTGTGGTTCAGTAGCAAACATGAGGCAAAGCCTAGATATTGCTCCAACCTGAACAAAACTTGTCGGAGAGTAGTATAACTGCATGGGATTGCCAATAGTACTATGACACCTATCTTATTGTATAGAAGGAATTACAGCTGAAATTGCAGAGGCGTTGTAATCATTAAGGAGAGGAATACTGGTGAATGTTATTACATGAGAAGCTAACAGTTGGCCTACCGCGCTGAACTCGGTGTTTGTTATGTATTGTGCTCAGTGTGGAAATAGATTATAAATTAGTTCTGAAGTAGGAGGTACAACCTTCTTGTTTCAGGGACCGTGGTCCTAACGTATTGAAGCAGCACCTGGTCTGAGTTTTGCTGAATCCAGAGGCTGGTAGCTGACTCCTTAGTCAATATATCGACCTGTGTGGTGTCTCAAGAACACAGTGAAGCAAGCGAGCAGTGGAGACTGTTTCCTGCCGCCCACACAGAAGTTAAGATTCTGTGGCCAGAGCAGCTCAATCTTGTGTATACCCCCTCTAACAGTGACTCTACCTTAAATCTAGATGGACATTTATTAGTTTCAAATAAAAAGAAACTGTGAACTTTCCCAATATTATGTCCACGAGAAACAAACACTTGAAGTCATGATGACACACAACCACCTAGCTTGAAAAGCAAGTATTACCTCAGAGTACTACAGCACAACTTACACACATATTGCAATAATAATATATGTCAATACAAAGATTCTATCTATAAATTGTTTACATATAACTTGTGATTACATTTGATTGTGATTCCTGGTTCACTTTAAAGTTGAATCAGATATCTAATATTTGAAGGAATTAATACATATATATTTTTAATCTTTAACACTTGACTCATTTAAGATAGTCTTATAGAGTGTTCTATGTATGTGAGTGTCACAATGTTGTAAAGTATTGTGGATTAAATTAAATTGTGTATCTGTCTGTTGGTTGTTGTGAACCTACACTTCATCATTATCATAACCCTAGACATTCAACGTAGTCATCACAATATTCCAGAATAGGTCTGACTGAGGTATAAATGTGGTAGCAAGTAAGGTCATCTGTAATACACACACTATTAGATACAGATACCTTCACAGCTGATCTCAGTCAGTACACTAAGTCCCCTATAAATATTTATATCATCCCACTTTACCACAATATCCATACATATTATGTAGGATGGCATAAAAATAGAAGAATGTGATAAGAGTGGAAAGAGTCAAAATAGAGCAAGAGAGGAAAGGGTGACCTCAGACAAATGTGTGGAAAGTGTTGATACCGGCTGGTTTTAGACACCCCATGCGGTGGATAAGACGGTTCTCAAGCTGTTCTCGGCTGGCAGTGTCAGAGGAGCAGGATCGGATCGCAGTGACCTGGATGTCGATTGGACCATTGTGGTCAGGACTATTGAAGTGTGTGGCAACTGGAGTGGACTTTTGCTGAGAGATGTCATTTAAGTGCTGGCTGAATCTGTCCCCAAGTCGTTTGCCTGTTTGGCCAATATAGGTTTTGCAGCAACGTTTACATATGATCGTATAAATGACATTACGCGATTCACACGTGAAGCTACTAGTGATGGTGTACGTAGCCTTAGGAAAGGACACCTTCTGGGTTGAGATGACATACTTGCACGTGTTGCATCGTGTCCGACCACAGGGTAGTGTGCCAAAGTGAGTGGCATTCTCCTTTGGGAGACGGCTGTGAACAAGAAGATCCTTCAAGTTCTTGTCGCGTCTATATGCCACCAAAGGTGCTACACCGAATACTTCTTGGGTCGCAGGCTCTGCTTGGAGGATAGGGAGGTGGCGGAAGCAGAGATATCAAGTCTGTCCATACCTTAAAAGGGGGAATTATTAGACCCAGTCATATGTATCCTTGATTCCTTGGGGCTATCACTTTCTTCTAACAGGACTGTGGGCATACCTTGAGGGATAAGATCATACTGTGGGTCTATCATTTTTTTTAGCATTTGTATTGACTGTATGAATATTTGTATATGCTTTGATGTAATTTCTATGTGTTGTGATGAAATTTTAGATGATAATTAAAATATCGTTTTGAAATTAATCAGCACGTTGGTCAGCTCGTTCCAAAATATCTATTTAATCATTTGTTATAGGTTTGCCACGTCTGTACGTCTAACTGTCGTCTTGTATGTGCGTGCACGTGAGTGGATAGAACTATATATATATATATATAT
The DNA here is from genome assembly GCA_024509875.1 of Oreohelix idahoensis. Classification (NCBI taxonomy): domain Eukaryota; kingdom Metazoa; phylum Mollusca; class Gastropoda; order Stylommatophora; family Oreohelicidae; genus Oreohelix; species Oreohelix idahoensis. Next base: position 339,540 of record JAMPIV010005496.1, read on the forward strand.
ATATATATATATATATATATATATATATATATATATATATAATATATATATCTGTGTGTAGACTGTCTGACTCCTCTAAATCTGTCGTAGAAGATAGGTGAAAGAGAGAAGATTTCTCGAATTCAGAGACAGCCTCTATCACAGTCTACCATCTCACTCGTGGAAATCTATTGCTATTACTATTTATCACTGTGACTATCACTTATTCAAATCTAATCAGAAGAGACCAACCCAAGTCTTAATTCTCCTATCAAAAATCTGCGACACTTATAGAGAAATTCCCTACGAAAACACGGGATTTGCTCCATTTGAATTGGTATTTGGTGCAAAGCCTAGAGGTCCCATGTCTATTTTAAAACAATTACTCATTGGAACCAACATGGATGAGGAGGTTCAAACCTCGTATCATTATGTTGTGAGTTTAAGACAGAAGATTATTCACGCATGCAAAATGCAATTGAGTCGCCAGAGAAAGCAAAATTAAAAGCTAGATTGTTTATCAATCAAAACCGGAAACTGCGCCATTTATGGCCAGGTGAAGAGGCCTATGTATTGCTTCCCACCAAGGACAATAAATTAATGGTTTCGTGGAAAGGTCCTTACACAATTGTTGATAAATTGCCAGATGTTGACTATGTTTAATCTGTTAAAGGAAAAGATAAAATGTTTCATATTAATATGTTACAACAATTTCATACTCGACGTCCACATCTGAAACCTATCTTTGATGCTATCGACGAATCTGTGGTTCGTTGCTCCTCTTTAGCAGTTATTCAGGAGGAGAATTCTGATTTTTCTAATAATGGTGAACCTATATTATCTTTACCTGATGTCCATTTTTGTCGACTGAAAACTGAAAAGATATTTCCATTGCGCCGACTTTATCTTCTAATCAGATAGAGCAGATTGCTGTATTACTGCAATCATTGTCTGATGTGCTCACGGATATTCTTAAGCATACAAATATCATTCAGCATGATATCGTGCTTACAGATTTTACACCTATCAAACTCAAACCTTTTCCTATACCGATTCATTTACAATCTCAGGTACAGGAAGAAATAAAACAAATGATTAGGTTAAACCTTCTAATTCAGCATATAGTTTTCCTATTGTTTTGATTAGAAAAAAGACAAATCTATTCGTATTTGTATATATTTCAGACGTCTAAATGCTGTCACAATTGAAGATGCGGAACCGTTACCCCTGCTTGAATCCCTTCTTGATAGATTGTCTACAGCTACTTTCTTTACAAGTTTGACCTATCCAAAGATTTGGCAAGTGCCATTGACAAATCTGAGCTTTACACAGCTTTCGCTACACCTTTAGGTTTGTTTCATTTCAATTACATGTCTTTCGGTCTTGTTAACGCTCCTGCTACTTTCGTTCGCATGATGCGTAGACTACTTTCTGATCGTTATGATCTGATCACCTACATAGATGATATCTGTTTGTTTCTTCATACTTGGGATGATCATATTAACAGAATTCATTCTTTGTTGAATACATTACGCTTTCACAACATTACTGCTAGACCTTCTAAGACCAGAATAGGTTATAATGAAATTTCTTTTCTTGGTCATAAGGTAGGAAACGGGTTTCTCAAACCTGAAGATTCTATTTTTTCTAAAATTCGGAATCTTGAAATTCCTCGAACAAAAAAACAAGTTCGAAGTTTATAAGGTCTCACAAATTTCTATAGAAAATTTCTGCCTAGTTTTTCGGAAATGACTTCAATTCTATCTGCGTTGATTAAAAAGAACGCTCCGAACAAGGTAATTTGGTGGCATGCGTGTCATGTGGCTTTAAATTTGATTAAGATTACCTTTTCGAAATCACCAATTTTGAGGTTACCTGATATTCGATATCCTTTTGTTCTCAGAGTCGACGCTTCAAATACAGCCATAGGCGGAACATTAATGCAGGAATTTGATGGTGACATGCACCATACTATGTAAGTGAGTCGCAAGTTGTCACCGACAGAGCTAAATTTTTATGATACCAACACAAAGGCATTTGGTTACTATTCTGCCAAAAATAATGTGTTAACATGATTCTCTCGCCTTCCACAATATGAATATGAATGTTAATGAAAATAATCATTCACATTACACAAAACTTTAGCGATATCCCATTGTCTGCCTCATCTCATCTATTGTTGTTATATTAGTATTAATGCTTTGCATTATTATGGTACTTTGAGATGACATTAAGAGACTACCGTTACCTGACATTACAAATAGGTGTTCAGACGTTATGAAGTATGAGAATGCATGGACTGATTTTGTATTTACATGTTGCCTGATCTTGCTATGGTTACCTCACCTTGATGTTAAATTGTTTTATGTCATTCGTAGACAATGGTATTAGCATTTTTTGCTACTGTCCACACCTCGTGTGTTAAAATGCCTACTTGGTGGCAGAAACATGGGTACTGTATAATTTTATGCTAGCAATGAGATTTTATGTTACCATCTGTTCACCTTGGCGAAGTTTAAACCACAACACGCAAATAATGAAAACTTCGTTTTCATTATTTGACACGGGGGGCGGGGGGGGGGGGGGAAAGTTGTTATAATTAAAACTCATAACATATCGGTGTTTATCAATTAGGTATCGATTGTAGATATCATGTTTGTGGATGAACTGTATCCACGGGTTACCCGGAAGTACGTCATTGACTTTTAGTGCGGTTTTTGGCAGAAGTCAAACCGGTCTCAGTTTGGCAGAAGTGAGCAATACTTCGAGGCCTTTTCTGTGTGTTTTTCAATGTGGACGGACGCATATTTGTCCAGCTCCTAGAATGTGTTAATTCTCCAGAGTCATAAATTGTTTCAACATCTAGATCGCCCACATGCTGCGTTGGGTCGATGCTAGAGATTTATATTGAGAGAAGTGCATGCTGTATTCTGATATACGTGAGTGGAACATGTTAAATAAATTCTGCATGAAAATGTCGAGGACATCTTGTCATTAGCAGACTGAATAGCGACGCTCAAGACTGGCTAGGTTATGCGATAGTCTTGCATATATCTATTGGATGAATTTACTGGAGCTTGTACCATTATTAAACTTATGCCGTCTTAACGGCCCACCCGGCCTTCGCAACTTCTTTATTGTTGGAGATCAGGTTTGTGCAAGAAGGCTGAATGTAAAACTGTTACCGGCATAGTTGTATGCCTTATCAAATGTTAAAGAAGGTACCTCTCCGAAGAACACCTTCAACATATAACTCAAGTGCTAATGCTACAGGTGAAGGTGGAGCCGCTACAGCTAGGTATTTTTGGATTGTGTAAGGCGGTATTGTTGTGATCCGGTGTGACGATACGGTTGTGCGATCTCACGTCCACTCCAGCAGTATCACTTTTCCCCTTCATTTGTCTCTTCCTCTCACTCACTCAATGCTATTATTTGGAATATTTTTTGAACTTTCATTCATTAATTTGCTCTATTCGTTGGATCAGTAGGGTGAAGTGTCTAACACTCCACACCCCTACGGAAGAATCGGCCGAGGAACTATCTTTAACTTTCACATGTTTGCTTTGAGCCGATCCTAGACAGAACTGTAATAACTTACTTAGTAGTTCCCCTTCTACCGTGAGGTGTAGAGGTTTGAAAGAGAGAGAGCGCCAGACTTTCCTATCGGCTGTCTTCCTCCTGGCTTGGTTCCATTCTAGTACCCGGTCCTTCAATGATTGTTTAATGTTGTCCTCCCAGCGGACACTGGGTCGTCCTGGGGGTCTGGATCTTTGGCTCTTTGTTTCCCATGCTTGTCGTGGTAGCCGATCTTCTTCCATTCTGCAGACATGGCCAAACCATCTTTGCTGGAACTGTTCTACTTGGGTCTGCAGGGGGTGGGATTTTAGGCCTTGACATATCGTCTGGTTGCGGACCATGTCTCTTCTTGTTACTTCAACCACCTTCCTCAAAACCTCATTTATGAGGTTTGGATCTGGCTTTTGTGGGTTGTATTCATTGCCCATGACTCGCATCCATATATCAAGACTGGGACTTAGGTGGAGCTGTATACAGCCATCTTCGTTTTCTTACCAACCTCTCTCTTGCTGAGGAATCCTCGATTTATGGCCTGAAAAAGTCTCCCAGCCGCTGCTTTTCGAGTGGCCAACTCTTTTTTGATGCCTCCCTTTCGGTCTATAATAGCTCCGAGGTATTTAAAGCGGTCGACCTGCTCCAGGACCTGTTTTCCCAGCTTAATCTGGTGCCTTCTTTCTTCTCGTGATATTACCATGGATTTTGTTTTAGAACTGCTTATGACCATCCCTCTCTTCTCCAGCTCTTCCTTAAAGACTTGCAGGTTGGATTGGAGATATGCCTCTGATTTAAATGTGCTATCGCCATGCAATTTGACCGATCAGCGACTGAACAGTTTTCGCTTCAGTCGTCTGGCTATATTTGATAGAGACGGTCATCTCTATTGATCCCTTTGAACATGACGGTCGGTCACTTGACTCCAGGTGTCTAGCGACTATCTCTATGTTTGCACAAGACTGGAGTAAATGAGGTAATCGCTTCCTATGTACGTTCTGTTTCAAGATTACAGATAAATCGGTCTGGAAACTCAAGATTTGCAGACGATAGCATCGGGGCAGCAGTATCAGTGCACAACACATGTTTGTGAAGATAGCACAAGATGCCGGCGGAAGTCTGACGCAACGATATGAAGAGGTCACGCGTGGATATTAAATTTAATATTTTGAAACACGTGAGGGTACTTTTTGAATCTGAAACAGCCCTACCCACGTAGTGCTGAACGAGATATTGATAGATTGGTTGATTTGAGATGCCGGAATTTACAATATATCTCATTGGAAAATTAGGCCGAAACACAGCTGGAATTGGAACTTGGAAACAGTAAATATAATGTAACAAAATCGGCGTCCCTTCACACACTGCAGTGCAAACGTCAGACCAGCAACTCCTAAAAGCCAGAAAGAAAAAGAGACATTGGACTTAAAGATTCCACAACTAAAAGTAACAGATCGAGTATTGGGCAACTTTCGAATTCACAAGTAAACCCGCATTTTTAATGCAAGACTGGAAACTTAAGAGACCAGGACTTTAAATAACAAGACTGGAAACCTACGAATTTGATCACATGTCATAGGGGAATTAAACAAAACTTTTTCCAAGCCAGCGATTTCGGAGAACATCCGCCGTCTGGGGAATCAACTCTAATTTCCCAGACCAAATCATAAGGGAATTAAACAAAAGTTTCCCCAGGCCAGTGATTTCGCAAAACACCCGCCGTCAGAGGAATTAACTCTAATTTCCAGACCGAAGTGATTCGACGCATCTAATATAGTGCTGGGTTCAGTCTAAATCTGTGCAAGGAGATTCTGTATTCCAAACATTTGGGGTAAGTTGTGAACATTTATTTTACAGATGTGAAATTTGACATGTTTCTTGCTTCGTGGTTATAAATGAGGCTGGCAACCTCAACATATGAAAAGAGTATATTCATGAACTACTACAGCAAGTGCTGGTGACTGGTTCTTGCTAGTCGTGCCGGAAAACCCGACAGCAGATGTGACACTAGACTCCGGCTGAAGCAGTGATGAGTGATGACTACATTATATGTACCTTAAGTGTAGCATATCATTTTGTGCTATTTATGTAACTTGTTAATGTTAATTCAAGCACAAATCATTATTCACGCTGTCCAGACACATTTCCCAGTTAATACACAAAAGAATATTGGTGAATTTTAGTCATATTCATTGAGCTACGTTATGTGCTTAGGAATTTAATTCTTCTGAGAGAGTAACATTGGTGGGTGGACAATGGAAGAGTGAGCCTGTCAGAGTGTTTCAAACAAATGTATTTAGCAGAGGCATTTGTTTCCTATTTTGTCCAATAGTTTATGGAACGAAGCTATAAGATCGATCGAAGACGAAGCGGCAAGACTGATGTTTCCACGCCATTGGTTGTGAGAGCAGGGAAACAACACTGACCACCTACATAAGACGAGTTAGGCGAAGAAGTGCCCTCTTCATCAGACACGTGACGATACAATGGCGGCAGGACTCACGTAGACAAGCTAAGTGCTTATTAATAGGCGAAAGCAACGGACATTGATAAAACTCTTTATTTAATCTCCGTGAGGAGAAAATATGATTTCAATATAAAATTTCCCCAATCTTTCCATATTTATTCTAACTGTTAAAGACTAATTCATTATTAAAAGTGTTACATGTTGTTTTAAAACTTCTTCTTCTTCCTCGTTCGTCCTGAAAAGGACGTTGGTTGCGTTGTGTCTGTTTACGCCGTAGCTGCGATATCTGCGCCTTTCGGCCGACACATCCGACTTAGGCACGGCATTTTTTGGGACCGGGTTTCAATTCCCTCTTCGATCCCTACTCTCTCAGCCAGACTGCAGTGATGCAGCCTGTTTCCAGGACCACCACGTGGAGGTGGAGTAGGGTCTTGGTCAGCTGTTGTAAAACTAAACAATCATAGTCGCTCCAATTTTTATGTATGAAAACAAACGTATGAGCCAGAATATTTTATATTTTATATATATATATATATATATATATATATATATATATATATATATATATATATATATATATATATATATATATATATATATATATATATATATATACCTAGACATATATTTACCTCTAAACAAAGCTATACTATAAGAGGAATTCGCTGAATTAACTCAGCTGGGGGCTTGAACGGGCTAAACCATTGCTTAAATCCTTCACAAAAGGCGACGGACCGATATAAGTTAACCATTGCTCAGCGCTATGCCGCATGGTTCTTGACATCTGAATTATCTTGTGAAAACATCCTTCGGATAAAAATGTCATTAGCCTTCTATCTACATCTCTGCCAAGAGTAATCTTGTGCGAAGGTAAACATCTTTGACTATCCAGTTTAGATACTCTTAAGATTTGGCCATTGTTTGACCTCTACTGCAAAGCAGGGGAGGCAATCCGTGACATCCGGAGAGTTCTCAATTGTGAGTTTGTTAATTTGTAAGTTGTGTGCCTCCTGTGCCGGAAGACATCGACAAGTTCTTTTTACGGTTTTTTCAATGCATCTATGAAGTACTATGACAGTCTTAAGTGATTAGCACCCTCCAGGAGTAGGCGAAGACGACGCAGTTTATTGTTGGAACAATCGGTATCTGTGGCTTTTGTTTACTATTTAGTCAGAACTAGGCGAATCAAACATTTTAGTTCAGAAATTGTGAGTAACTAGTTGGCTATTCAGTGGTATTCAAGCATACTGCTGTTACCAATTTTGTAGTTTCAGATGCCGTATTTATCATTACTTCAAATCAAGTAGTGTTGTACTGCTATAGTGTTGCTTTGAAGTTGTTAAGAGTCGTCCTATCACGGGACAGAAGATTTTGTTGTGGTTTGGCAGCTAAAGGCTTGTGGTGATCATTTTCAGGGCTAACGGTAGTGTTGCCTGACTATACGTGTCTGCAAAGTTTTTGTTATTTTGTCGTAGTGTCGTAGCTCAGAGGCGTGAGTGTATTTCCAGGCACTGGCGAAGATGTCAAGACATTTTTGAAGATGGTAGTCCTTTTTCATGACTAGCTGTTGTCAGCTGTATTAGTGTTAGGCTTTGTGTCTGCTTTAGTTTTTTGGTGGGCGAGTTGGTTAGTTCCTACCTGGCTGAAGAGACGACCCCGAGGAGTCCAACTGACCAAGTAGATTACGCTGCTGTGCTTACAGTTCCGAACCAGACGAGTCACTGCGTGTTCCTACACACCTGCGCACAAGCCTGTGTGTACTTAAAGACCTTCCTCTGTGAACCTGTGTGGCGCTGTTGTACTTGTGGACACGTGTGGAGACGTGTCTGTCCGTGCTTACCTGACCATTCTGAAGTGGGTTCCTGTACTGTTGGTACACTCGAATCAGTTGCATACGATGTTTCCTTGACTTTGTGCTGGACTGGCATCATAACGCGAGCTCCTGTGCTGCTGTGGTACGCATACCTGTATCAATTGACTTCCTGACGTGTGATGTGCTGAGCAGGACACTGTATGGCAGTTTAAGACCTGACGTGCGCTGACGTGTATGTATCTGGACAATGGCGTTTGTTTACTGAGCTCTGCTCGGTAGCAGAACGTTCACGTGACACTTTCCTACGTTTGAAGAATCTGGATGAGTTGCGGTGTGGAGCTGGTGTGTGCTGTCAACAAGATCGAGCCTTGATGCATTGCGTTTACTGATGCTACAGTACTTCGCATCTATGACTTTAAACTGTGTGAACGTGAACATTGTGTTTGAACTGTTTCCTTACCTACCCCTAGATACCAAGCTTTCTGGACTCTGTTATTCAACATAAAAAGTCCCATACGGGAGTGAACTGAACATTACTGACTTCATTATCGGTTTTGATTCCTGCTGTTCGATTGACAGGGGAACACTAATGTTGTTAGTCGAGCTGTATCAAAGCCTTGCGGTCTTAGGAGGCAGGAACCACTGGTTCATTATTGATTGGACATTTTCGTGACTTTATGTAGTAACTTAATGTTTTGTGAACCATCATAACCATCCATGTGAGGAGCTGTAGATATCGTCATCAAGTACCAGTTTACAGAGGATCGTCAGTTAGATTATTTAAATTGTTTAGTTCTTATCATTTTGTTGCCATTTTTCACTTTCATTGTTTCTTTCACTTTCTTCTATTTACTTGACTTTTTTGTTATTCGTCTTTTACTAGTTTTAATTATATTTTTTTTCCAATTTACTTCAGTTTTACCAGATGTGTTTTTCTATTTACTAGAATACATCATTGTAATTTATTGTATAATTAATGTTTCTTACTTTTTATTTTTGTTGTTCATCTGACTTCTTTCTGCTTTTGGTCAAAGGAGTTAAACAGACCTCATTACTTCATTGTCTTTTATTGGCTTTTGTTCCGTCCTTTCTTATTATTGTAGTAACCTTGTTGAAGGGAGGACGGGAGGTGAGTTTAATTCTTCCTTTTTTCTTGTGGAAAGAGATTGGATTAGACTGTGTTTCATTCTAGGGCGTGGCTGTGTTTGTTTAGTGGCGGAGTTGAGCAGACGTAACATTCCTGCGGCTGCCCTGCTTAACAAAATGAGCACATTATACGTTAAATGTGCTGGTTACGTTTGTGTACACAGTCTTGTAAATTCAGGTACTTCTTTCGTTGTGTTTGAATGTTGTTTTCTTCTTTCTATCTTGTATATAAGTTAATTTGACAGTCTCTTGTTGTCGTTTATAAACAGTTATGACTTGTAATTAGTTATCTATTTCTATCTCACTTGATCTGCTCATCAGTTTCCCACCGGACTGTTGGTGTTTTGTGCGTCTAGTGATTTATTCATAACTTCATTAGTGGTGTTGTTGTCATCATTGTTATATCCTTTGTTTCTTTTGTTTAGTACAGTGCTTTGCTAGTGAAGAAAACAATTTGATATATGTGGCTATCATAGAGGACGTGGGCACATACCTCAGCTTTTGTTTGGGTTACACATTTTTGGAAGATTATATTTTTTCTGCCTTCCATTACGACTTGAGTCGTTATATCAGCAATTGTTACTGACGTGTAGCATTGTATATTAGCATTAGTATACCCTATAGCTGTCTGAACGAGCACTAAAGTAATAACAGAAATCAAGAGTGCACAAGAGGAAGTTAAAATGATTAAAACACAGTTGGCTAAAGAAAGTAAGAACCAGGTAGATAGTAACAAAACAGTACCAAAAAACCAGTCGGATGGTTCAACTACATCCTTGGAAGGTACGAATGCACTGAAAAGTGCAGAGGCAATGCTTCAAGAAATGAAAGCCATACAGCACCACATTGCCTAGGATGTAGTTAAATTGTCAGCACTGAAAGAAGAAAATGAAATGATAGTTGTTAAATTATATGAACTGAAAGAGGATAATGAATTTACACTAAAAAGAATAGAAAATCAGAGACAGGAGATTAACATAGACAGAGAAACAATAGAAAAGGAAAGTGGCAAACAAAAGTAAGAAGCCAAATGGAAAGAATGAGTAACAAAAACCGTCAAGCACATAGAGAGAGTTTTGATTGAGGAAAGAATAGAAGAAACGTCACAAGACTGAGTACTGAAAAAGTCTTTAATTACAAAAGCACCAGACTAGGCCCCAAAACAGTCATAGTAGGCGATTTTAATTCCCATCATTATGCTTGGGGTGGACAACATGCAGACAATGCAGGAAAGCGCCTACTTGACTTTATAGAAAACAATGACCTGCTAATACTAAATGATGGAACTGCAACTAGAATTAATCCACAGGCTAACAGGGCAGACTCAGCAATAGACATAAGTATAGCAACTAACAACCTAGCGAATGTAAATTGGGAAGTGTTACAAGACACAAACTCAGATCATCTGCCCATTATAATAACCATGCATGAAAAAGTCATTCCAAACCCAGAACCAGAGAAACCGACTTTCAACTATAAAAATGCAAATTGGAAAGCCTTCCAATCAGAGCTAGATGTGATGGTGATGGAATATAAAGACATGGAATCAGATGATACTGACTTGTGGGCAGAAACACTGACCAATGAAATTCTGAAAATAGCAATAAAATATATACCAAACAAAAATATTCCACAGCACTTAAAACCAAAAAATAACATTAATAAGAAAAGAAAAACTCAGTGGAATAAAGAGCCAGTTTCTGGTGGAATAAAAACTGTGCAGAAATTCATGTGAGGAGAAAAAGGGCCTTACAAAAATATAGAAATAACAGAACAGAAGAAAACTATGATGAGTATAAACATATTAGGAATGAATCTAACAGAATAATATTTAAAGTCAAAGAAACTAACTGGAAGGAGTTTTGTCAGTCACTTAAACCTAGCACTCAAATTAAAGAAGTATGGAAAAAGCTTAAGGGAATCAAATGGAACAATAAGAAAACAATAATGCCAACAATCAAGCTACCAAAGAGAGCAGAAACAGATAAAGAAAAAGCTAATGCCCTTGCTGAGTATTTCTATAAAATCAGTGCAAAAAGTAGTCTTGGACAGGAAGAAAATGAGAGAAGAGAAAGACTTAGGATACAGTTTTCAAAGGAACTACCGGACCAGATAGATGAAACAAACTATTTAGATGCTAATATAACAGAGGAAGAAGTCACTAGTGCAATAAAAGAGAAATCTAATACTGCCTCATGGCATGATATACTTAGTTATGACATCCTTAAGAAAATAAACAAAAAAACTATAAACGTAATAACTTCCCTTTATAACAAATTCTGGAGCTTAGGAAAGATACCAAAAGCATGGAAAGTAGCTATGATAGTACCCATCCTAAAACCCAATAAGGAAGCTCATGATTTAAGTTCGTATAGGCCTATCTCCTTAACATCACAACTAGGTAAAATACTGGAAACTGTTGTTAAATAAAGAGCTAAATTCTACCTTGAAAAAAATCAGTTACATAGCCCAAACCAGTCTGGGTTTAGGGCAGACAGACATACAGTAGACTAGTTTGTAAGATTAGAACATGATGTAAAGCTAGGGTTTAAGAGGAAAGAGAAAACAGTGGCAGTCTTTTTGGATGTCCCTAGAGCATATGATGCATGCTGGAGAGATGGAGCTCTTTACAAAATGAAAAAGATTGGCCTTACTGGTAAAACCTATAGGTATCTAGAAAACTTTTTACAGGACAGGTATTTTGCTGTACAGGTGAACAATGATAAGTCAGAAATATATGAACAACAGAATGGGATTCCTCAGTTAAAGTGATTTCACCTTCAATTTTCACTATAGATGTAAATGATTTAGCAGATGAATTTAACGACCTTAAGAATGCAGTATCACAATTTGCAGATGACTGTGCCATTTGGCGATCTGGAAAAACTTGGACCATGTTTACCAAAAACTTCAAAAACAAATAGACAAAGTTTCAGAGTGGATGATAAGTTGGGGCTTCCAAATTAATGTAAACAAAACAGTAGGTATGATATTCAGCAAAGGAAATTTAATAAAAAAATAACAAAATCAATATAACCATTAAAGGACAGAAAATATGTACCTCTTCAACAACAAGATTTCTGGGCATAACTTTAGATAAATAACTAAATTGGAATAAACATAGAGACAATTTAGTAGAAAGCTGTAGGGGACCCCTAAATATACTAAGGATAGTAAAAGGTAATGGATGGGGGGGGGGGGGGGGGGGGGGGGCAGCAATAAAATAATGCTTATGTTCTTGTCGTACCGATAGGATTGTGAGTTATTTTAGGTCCCGTCTGAGTAGAGTGGATGGTGATAAGTACGAGAGAAAAGAAGGTGTGAGAAATAGATTTCACGGTGAATAGTTAAAGGAGAAGATATGTCTCCGGAATTAGTAAGTTTCTCTAGTCCAGCCTATCTATACGACTATAATTTAGTACAAGACAATCTTTCCCACCTCATACTCGTACATATAAATACGAGTTTAACTACACACACATAGCTATGTGACAACTTGATACACAAACGTGAACAAACTACGGTTAATTGGGTATAGGTCTGACCAACACACAAAGTTAAGTTTCTTTTATTGTTTATTATCATTTAAACTTGACAACATCACACATTTAAAGAACGATCAAATAAAATCAGATTTACATACATAGGAAAATAACAGGATAAATGTGCACTGACCTCATTGAGAAAAAGAGCCCAAAAAAGTTAATACCCCAAAGGTCAAAGGTTAGCACTATGCCACCGAATAGACAGTAAAGAACAAGTTCCTACTATATGCTACCCAGTAAAGTAAACAAATTTAAGAAAATTCCCAGGTTGGTGAAGCTCCTGTAACAAAGAAAAATATTCACTCTCTCTCTCTGATATACAGTGGCCACTCAATCACGCTTACTCATTCTTGGTGATATCCCTTGGAATTAGAATGGTTCCTAAATATACAAAATGACAGGTGTATTTAACAAATTGGCCTCAGACCATCCTCTAACAAGTACAATTATTGAGCTGAACGCCGAATTTGGTGGATTAATTTTCCCTGAATGAACAAAATGTCACCGCGAATCGTTAGTGTAGCAAGACGTGCTCTGGAGGTTCACAGTTAAAAAAGGAGGAAAATACTTCCAGTATTGGGAAACATCTGGTTGCAAAAAACATTTCCTTATGATGATGATGATAATCCTGTCGGCTGGATCTATGGTGAGTGCCGATTCTGAAACAGCGTAACTTTCTGGATAAATCCGCTTGGATACGACTGTCAAAAGTAGGGAGTAATGTTATTGGTTTCACAACCCAGTGGGCTGATAAAATTGAACAAAATATTTTTGGGTTTTGTAAGTCCAGTTAAAATTTACAATTTAAAATGTTTCTCATGTGTCGTTGGCTCCAAATAAAATTGGTGACGCACAAGCCAAGAAAAAAGACAACATTAACCAATCAGTAAATGAAGAAAAGAGCCCTAAAATAGACCGCTGGATGCCCTTGTGATCAGGTCTGCTAGGAATAAAGAACATTTATGAAAAAAATGCTACTATTCTATATAGCTACATATATGCACAGAGACGGGGACAAGACGATCTCTTATCTACTCAGTCAGTCCTGATTAAAGTTAAAAGGCACACTGTATCTTCCTTTATGCCTAAACTATCGCACGTCGCCAACGCTGACATTTCAGGTCGGATGAAGGTATGCAACCCTCCGCGCCCTTGCTCGCGCTGTAACGATTAGCGTACAATATCAATTATTATTCTATTATCCATACGCGCACTTACATAAATATCGCCTGTCGTTAATAGCTATTAAATTGTCGGCAACTGTTGGTCATCGTATGGTATTAAATAATAGACACTTATAATAAATACGCACAATGAAATAAAACGTGAATTATTTTCTGTCACTATCAGTCGCGCCTAACATATAATCAGTCAACTAGAACCGTCTCTTCTTGTGAGAGAAAGCGGGTGTTGAAAATTAACATTATAACTGCACATCTGGTATGAAATAGCTACGCGTTATATATTTCACTAGTTTTAACGCTAGAAAATCTAAGTGAATTATAATTGTTCGCTAACACTAATTTCTATTACCAGAAATCAGAATCAAAATCCCAACGAATGCTATTAACACATCTTCCACAATGGTTCTATGCTACGCGCTTAGACTATGCAAAATTCTGAGTGACAACTGAAAGCAGGTTTAAGAAAGCACCGTTTATATATCATCATGGTTCTCTGATCTATTGGTGATGCTACATTTCACACTATTGTTTGTACCAGAGAATCAGAAGCATGAAATCCCCAGATAAAGGCTTTCGTTTGGCATTTCTCAGGCGTTAGACCGCCATTAAAGACTTAAATCCGTGTAACGGGGTTCTCGAAGATATTGTCCGCTTCTGAAGATCAAAGTACTCGGGGTTTCCCCGCCTTCACTCTGTGTACAAACTTCAAAAGGTACTCGGGGAGACGTTTTTGCCAGTGAGTCTACTTCAAAAGGTCAGGTGTTATTCACGTGCTGTCTATTAGGTATCCGATGATTGACAGATCAGTTCGCGTGAGAAACATTATTAACAAACCTTATTCGCTACCTGTTATGACTGGCAGGTCACGGAAATTTGTGAAGGCTTCGTTTGTTTATGTTCAAGGAAAAGAGGCGTGGATGAAAAATAAGCTTGTGTGAGTAAGACAGGCAGAAAAATGCATGGTTTTGCTAGCAAATCATAGCACGCTAACGGGATTACGAAGACTGTCAGATTACCGTAGGCTATATTTCAATTGTACGTCACAGTTCTACATGTCTTTCATCAGGAGGAAACTGGATTATGCCAGCATAGTCTATGACTCAGCTGCAGCTTCTACCAAAGCAAAATTAGACAGAATTCAATATGCAGTCATGAGAACCATTACAGGTGCATTTATATCAACACAAGTAGAAGCACTAGAAGTAGCTCTTGGCATACCGCCCCTTTGTCTAAGACGGAAAGAACTAAGATTAAATTATTGGAGTAAAGAAGCACAAGAAGTGACCCACCCAGCACAAAAAGCATTTGTCAAAAAATAACCAAATTTATGGGATGTCCCCTTAAATAAAGATTGATATCCAACAGGGTGGAGAACTATAGAAGATCTAACGCAGTTCAAAGAACTGTAAAACGCAATTAAAAATAGAAATAAATATAGAAGCAAAATACCACCCTGGGAACTAAAAACACCAATCATAGACGACTCACTTACTGAAAAGATCAAACAAAACATAAAAGATAAGGAAGCCAAAATGATAAGTAGAAAGTTCATAGATCAACTAACAAAACAAAGTCTTGCCGCCTGCACTGATGGATCCAAGGGTGATAGTGGGCAACTAGGTGCAGAAATAGTAATACTACAGTGGGGAATTAAAAAGAGCTACAGTGTAACTGAAGGGGCTTCGATTTTTACCGCAGAGATAGTAGCAATTCTATAAAGTTTAGAAATAATCGAAGATAACCCAATAGAAGCTGTTACGATATTTACAGATTCACTATCATCACTACAAGCACTAGAACACCCAGGTAAATGTAGCCGGCCAGACATAAAGGAAGACATTCTAGCAATTAACACATCACAATGGAACAGAGGATGTAGTGTGAGGCTTATGTGGGTTCCAGCACACATAGGTATAGCTGGTAACGAGTTGGCAGACCAGAATGCCAAGAATGGAAGAATAAGTTAAAAACAATATAAGAGCAGGACTGGGAAGGTCGGAGATCAAGAACCAAGTGAAGCAAACTATAAACGAGGAATGGAGGACAACATGGAAGAACAGTAAAAAAGGCAGACACGCGTTCAAACTGATGAAAGAATCAACAAGGTCGTGCCAGGTCAGAGAAGAATTAAAGATACCATCGAACAAAAAACTGTGGCCTCTCCGTCTCGGTGCAACATACTTTATGATAGAGGAACCACACTGCCAAGTTGTCAGGAAGAGAATGACATAGATCACTACCTGATCCACTGTAAAAAGTACGAACAACAAAGGCTTGAATTAAAAACTTACTATAGAAATCACAATATAGACATGACAGGTGATAAGGTTTTAAGTATGGATGCCCCAGGAGATGCCCAATCAATACTTAAAAGATATATACATAATACAAAGGAAAACATATAAGGTTAGTACTTCAGAAAAGGCATTCAACCAAATAGAAATTAAGCAACAAGAACTAACAAATCATTAAAAAAAAACACAAAACTTACTAACTACTCATAGGACAAGGAAAGACAACGAGGTTAAAAAAAAAAAAAAACAACAACAACTCAAAAAGAACAAATACTAATACAAATTAAAACCAAGTGTAAAGGACAATAGTTATCTATAAACAATACAAAAGAAAAAATAAAGTGGACAAATACTAATATACATTAAAATCAGCAACTGCAAAAGACAATAGTTATTTAAATTGAATACAAAATTAGTGAATAAATTGACACTAAATACCCCAATTATAACCAATTTTCAGGTCGAACAAGATGGAACGAGAAGAGGCAATAACGGTCAGATGTTAAGTGCCAGCTCTCCACCCATCACCTCTTCAAAACAACAACAACACAACCGGACAGTGTGTTCGAGGGAGACCAGCACGATGGCCGTCGAGGGAAGACGTATATGGAGAAGATGAGGGAGGATCTTTTCTGTCTGGCTTATACCTGCTAAGTTTTGCGCAGCGTGATGCTGGAGATATTTCAGACCGTTTAGTATGAGTTCTTTTGCAAGTCAGTGAGTCTTTTGACGTAGCGTCTCTGAGTACGTTGATCTCCATTATAGTTCAGTGCCAGTAGCGAGTTTTGCGCCATGTTGATTTTGGGAGCTTAGCAGGGTATGTAGATGATGTCGTTCAGATATTTTTAGCCAGTTATTATGGTTCAATGCATTCGCACTGTGCCCGTTGTAATCGTATGCTGATACTTGTTGGAGTGTCAAATATATATATATATATATATATATATATATATATATATATATATATATATATATATATATATATATATATATATATATATTGAGATTGCCAGACCTTATAAGAGTTGTTCTTTATATATGGTGTCTCTAAGATTGTTTAGAGTGTGACCTCTCGCATTATAGCGCGAGCCTTCTTTATAGGACTCTAGTCGCAGTGTGGTGTAGCGTAAACTACATTCATTCACGTATGCTCCTCCAAACGCTACACATACTTATTAGCTGCTCTATTTATGCAGCACTTATTCATGCAACAGTATTCAAATCTGTTGTGGCCTGGAATTCAGTGTATGCCGTCGCACAAGTTAAAGGGATCCCATTACATGCCCATTGATGCATATTAAGGAATATGGCGTTAGGCCTATATTTTCTTGACCATCCGAACACTATGGGTGATGTGGTCAGCATCACGCCGGCAGCCTTAACCTTCCCAAAGTTGCGCTGGTACCCAATTATTGAGGTTGGGTCGACCCCAAAGCAGTGCGCGGTTTAAAAAATTCCACCATAACTGGGGATCGAACCATGAACCACCGAGCTAGGAAGCCAATGCACCAACCACTGCGCTATCGCGGCTCCTACAAGTTAAACAACAAGCTAGTTATTAGTCACACGAAGCTTACTGACACGTGTATTGAAATAATCAATGGAATGTACGTGATTATACTGTCATATGTAATATCATCCGTATCGATTTGTTGTGAGTCACTCACTAAAACATCAGTGATAAAATATCTACAATATCAATGCTATGCAAACCATGCTTCAACAATCGCACTGACATTCATTTAATTATGCCGTGTGTACTATTACTGTGCATTATAAACTCATTTTCAACCGTTCCAAAACATTGTATCAGGTTTCATTACATCAGCATGTAATTTAAACTTACTATAATATGTCATTGATCTATGTGTCTGAATACACAAAGGGAAAAAAAGATCTAATTCTCTCTTGCTTAGTTTTAAAGGGTCGACTAGCATGAAATATCTGCTTTGAAAATATTTCCTAGAATACCATCTAGGCTCACATAATTCTCACTTTGTATGCTTTATTGTGGTCTTTATTTGTTTTTTCCAATATGTAGTCTTTCATATTAAATTGTGGCTCAAGTATTGCTGTCACCATATCTAGCGAATTTTGTTCAACTTGTCTATTTGGAAATTCCTCAAAAATATTCCTCCCATCTCTTCATTTGCTTTTGCGTGTTGCCAAGTAATTTAAAATTGTTGTCCTTTGTAAGACAACTTGTTTGTTTGTGTAACAAGAAGTAGGGAAAAAAATTATAATCAACAAGAGTAATTACATCACAGAGTCACAAAATGAGTAAGAGGAGGCTACAGCTCAAGACGTGGTGCGGTACCAATATAGGACATGTTATCAGACAGGTCAAGAAATGGTGCGGTACCAATACAGGACATGTTATCAGACAGGTCAAGAATAAAACGGCGACTAATGTCAAGTTGTGCATTAGGCTGGCAACCTCATCATGTCAAACAAATAGCTACATAAACCCCTGCTGAAAGAGCATGTGACTGCTTTATGTTGTCTTCCTGCAAGAGTACCAGCTGCCGTGATGGTTACGCTTCATAGGCAGATGAAAATGATGATGATGAATTATGACAAATATAGCGGCACAAACCAGCTTATAGCCAAATATAAGAATAATAATGGCCCCTTCAATCATAACTGACTATGGGAATACGCCCCTGAGTTGACAGATGTCAGCTGTTTTTTTCTCCTAATGTTCCTTTCAACGTTGTCTCCTCTCTTCTGCTTGCCGTGAGAGCTACTTTTCGCCCAATATGAGATGACGCCATAGAGACCATCGTTCCTTGATGCGATCGGCAGCTTCATCCTCCAATGTTGCTGGATTTATGTCCAATGCCCTCTTGTCTCTGTAGCCCACATCTTTGAACCTCAGCTGCGGTCGCCCAACTGCTCTTTTGCCATCTGCCAGTTGCCTGTAGAAGTAAACTTTTCGAGATGCGACCATCTTCCATGCGGCGGACATGGCCAAGCCAGCGTATTCTACGCTCTCTAAGTAGTGTATAAATGCTTTGAAGACCAGCCCATGACAGCACCTCGACATTTGTCACCTTGTCATTCAACAAAATGGGAAATACGAGCAAACAAGTTGCCTCATAAAAGACAAGAATGGAAAACTGCTCAGCAATATACAAGAGCAAATGAAGAGGTGGACGAACTATGTTGAGGACTTTCTCAATAGACCAGCTCCACAATACCCCTTCCCCCCCCCCCCCCCCCCCCACCCCCCAGACATCCAGCCAGCAGAAGAAGAGCTACATATTTACTGTGAAAAACCAACAAAGGAAGGAATAAAGAAAGCCATAAAGCTTCTAAGAGATGGAAAAGCGGCTGGACCAGATGGCATTCCAGCAGAGGCCATCAAAGCAGATATCGACCCGGCTACAGGGATGTTATATAAATTACTTGGTAAAGTCTGGGAAAAGGAAGAGATACCAGCAGAATGGAAGGAAGGATATCTGGTTAAGTTGCTTAAGAAGGGAAATTTACAAGAGTGCACAAATTATACAGGAATAATGTTACTATCAGTGCCAGGAAAAGTATTAAACAGGATTATCCTTGAGAGATTAAAAGAGTCCATAGACATGAAACTGAGAGATGAACAAGCAGGTTTATGACAAAACAGATCCTGTACAGACCAGATAGCCACTGTGAGAATAATAGTTGAACAAAGTCTGGATTGGAATTTACCACTTTACATTGGATTTGTGGACTACGAAAAGGAATTTGACAGTGTAGACAGGGAATAACTATGGAAATACATGGGGTATTATGGAGTTCCCCTGAAGATCATTAATTTAATAAATAAACCATTCGAAGACATGACATGCAGAGTTCTTCATGAAGGACAGCTTACAGAACCGTTTGGGATAAGAACAGGAGTGCGAAAGGGATGCCTCTTGTCTCTTTTTTTCTTACTAGCAATAGACTGGGTTATGAGAACATCGACAACACACCACAGAAATGGAATCCAGTGGATTCTGACTAAGCAGTTGGATGATCTGGATTTTGCTGATGACTTCTGTCCCATAACCGTAATCAGATGCAGGACAAATTGAAAACACTCGATGAGAGGTCACAGCAATTGGGTCTGACAATACACATTGAAAAAAAAAATTGGGAGAATAAATGCAGGTAATGATAACAAGGTTGAACACGAAGAAACTCCACTACAGGGTGTAGATATCTTGGCAGCAATATAGACAAAGTTGGAGGGACAGACAGGGATATCAAAATGATGATTCAAAAAGCAAGAGGAGCTATCATTGCATTGGGAAATATATGGGGATCAAGATAAATCTTATCCAACACGAAAATACGAATCTTCAACTCAAATGTGAAGTCAGTCCTATTGTATGGCTCTGAGACATTGAGAACAACAAAGACAACTACCAAAAAGCTACAGACTTTCATAAATGGGTGCTTGCGTAGAATAGAAGGATTAAAATGGTATAACAAAGTTACCAACGTGGAACTGATGACAAGAACCAGACAAGTGCCAGTGGAACAAGAGATGAGAAGAAGACGATGGCGATGGATAGGGCACACACTGAGGAAACCTGTTGATAGCATTACAAGGCAGTCCTTGCTCTGGAACCCCCAGGGAACGGGAGGCAGAGGTAGACCAAGAAGCACATGGAGAAGAGAGCTGGAAACAGAGGTGAAAATGATGAGGAGAACGTGGAAAGAACTTGAGTTGATGGCACGTGACAGGAGGACTTGGCATGTGTTTGTTGAAGGCCTATGCTCCTTTGGGTAGACCCTAGGTAAGTGAAGTGGTGCACCACTGCCCATTCTTCGTTATCGATAGGGATAACTGGTACAGCATCCACATCCAGACTCAGCAAATTTATTTTCTTTTGACTTATTGTGAGGCCAAAGTCTTTGCATGCTTGATTGAAGCGATTCATCAAGCTCTAAAGCTCCTGTTGGCTTTGAGTGATGACTGCAGCGTCATCAGCGAATTAACCAGTCTCTTGAAGTGACCCTTCTGAATTTTGTTTTTTCCTACAGCCTTACGAGGTTAAACAGTCGGCCATCAAACCTAGTGTAAAGGCATATCTCTTCAGTCGCATCTCTGAATGCATGTTTCAAGAGCAGGGCAATGAAGATCCTGAAGAGGGTCGGAGCCAGGTACGGAGCCTTGTTTAACGCCACTGCATATGTCAATGGCATGTGATGTGCTGGCAGTATCTTTGACTGTTCCCTTCAGCCAAATACACTACTGACAATAGTCTTGTCTTGTTCGTGTTCTCAATTTGGTATATACATGTTGTCACGAGTGGGGAAAAAGAGAGTATGTCTGTGACAGACAAAAGTCTGAGTGAGGAGTGAGATAATAGGTGTGTGTCTAAAATAGAGAATGTGAATGTTGCGTGGACGTGTAATAGCCATGAGTACAAAGTTGATAAACAATCTTTCATTCCGCCACTCGGACTTCTTTTAAATGTTAACTCCACTCACCATCTCTTCCACACATATATCTACAATTGAATATGTATTGAGTAGGTGTCTCATACACAACCAGTGACTTCACATTCAACAATAAGAAATATATATAATAGAAAGAGATCTCTGATCCGCTAATAAGTTTTCCATGTTTATAAATAAGAAAAAAAAAAACTATTGTGCCTGAGCGATGTCAGGGAATCCAAGTAAAATCACAATCACTAACTAACAGAAAAACCACACAACAACAAAAAAACTCAAACCGATTCTGGTTTACATTCCAGAATGGCAATCTAAGTTGAATAAAATGATAGTAAATTAAGTAATCCACAGGAGGTGCCTGGAATAACACAAACACCCACAACTTATTTATATAACTCGTCAGCGGTTCCCAGTCTCTATGGCGAGACAACTGCGATCCAGGCTACACAGAGAAAAAACACCACAACCCAAGCACAAAAAAGCTCAAAGAAACAACGCAGAGAGGTAAGCACTCTCTCTTTTAAGCACAACTCATCACTCCCTCGATAATTCATTCACTCCCACTCCGTCTCTGAGTCCCTGAGTCTATATATTCCCTTGTCCATCCGTTGACCTATTATTCCTCTACACTTGAAAACTATCCTCTTTCCTTTCTCTTTTCTGATGTGAAGTGGAAATCAATTTAATCCAATGATGACGGACGTCAGTGGGGAATATATCCACGAGTGACTCAATAATAAATAAACCCTGATATCCAGCGGGTTGAACGAGTTCAAACTCAGGTTTTGTGTAGGAAATACGCCCTAATATATTCCTTTGTATCGACCGTTCGAACGACCGTGTCTGTGCAAACCAGACTTACGCACACGGGGATTACTTAAATGGGTTTAAGGGCTTGAATGTAAACACACCCGGTGACTGGGTGAGTTTGACCCAAGACGGCCTGCGTGAAAATTTTTGCCCGAAAGGCGTCTTTTACAAAAATTAATTACAACACTACAAGGACCATATCGGGTTACAACCACTGAGCCAACAACAATATTTACATATATGCCATATGGCAATAGACCTTATAAAGGTACTCATCGGCAATCCTCTATTTGTTGTTTGTGCAGTATACTCTTAAGAGTCATTAATATAGCACACATATTTACAACGCTAGGAAAATTCTTTACAGGAACTCATAGCAGTCCTTTACGTTGGATTTACCGTTGTTTAGGAACAATTGACATAAACTCACACCCCCTTTCCTTTTCGAACAAAACAGTTACTATTTGCAACATCTTCATGGTTTGGTGGTAGGCAGCGAACTTAACATTTATTCACTTACTCGTCATGATAAGTGATAGAAAAAAACTTGACACTATACGCGTTAGCCCCTGATGAAGGTTATGACTAAGTTCCTAACACACCCACTATCTATTTAATGAAGAGGTCTTACCGGTATGTAAAGAATTCCAATACCACCAACAATGTAGCTGGTCTTCCGTACTAGTTATTGAACATCGTCCTCTCTACAGTAGAGAATTCTCTAGACATTAAGTGCTACACAAAGTGAGTTGCCCAACTATATAAGAGGCTAATGCCTGCAGATGTTTGTCTCATCTGCGAGTCAAAGTCTCTGGAAACATGGAGAGTGCATAACAATGACGCAAGGCCACCGGGAACTTGGTTTCCCGTGTTTCCTGGATAAAAGCAATACTAAATCTGGACCGACATTCTGGCGTAGAGTTTCTAGCCAGGCACGGTCACATGAAAGGCAATGGCTTTTCCCGGGTTTAAAAACCAGGGAATTCTGCCGCTCTTCTACCAGACAGAGCGGGCAGTGACCAAGCTTAGTGTCAAAGAATTCTAGGAATGTCGCCGCCATAGGAACAAAAGAGTCCCGGTACGCCTTATAACTTATGCCGACCAGCATACAGAAGACATGAAAAGACATAAGATATTCTTCTGGTCGTAGAACTCGCGCTAGGGAAAGGGGAGTTAACCTTTCCAATTACAAAGTGACAGGTCAGTTTCCCGCTGTCAAGAGACAAAATTAAAAAGAAATGGGAGGGACTAGAAGACCAGGGTGGTTGTCACAAGGTTAACCCGAGGATTAACCAGGGAGAGTTATCTTGGTTGCGTAGGCATTGTCAATGGCTCAGATTTGCCTTGCAACCGGGTAAAGATAGTAAGTAGGAGCAGAAGAAGGTGAATTTGGGACTTTGAGATAAGTTCCCAGCAGATAATCCCAGTGACTCTTAATCTCGTGACACTGTCACTCCTACAAATCTATATATCTTCTCCTATAGCTCGCGAGCCCCCAACCCCTCTACACTCTTGAGTGGACAGAAGAGTAAGACAGAAAGAACTTATGTCTCTCGCACACGTTCTTTGCTTATCTATAGATAAACTAACTAGCGTTGGTAACGAAAACCCTATTCCCACATTTATTGAATTACTATATATAGCACAACAACCAAATAAAATAATGCAAATACAATGACAGCTAAAACTAAAACTAACTATACCTGGAAAAGAAGATAGTAGTTAATACATAAAATACACAATCTAATCTTAAGTCTATATTAAGTGATAATGATGATGAATGTAATCTAATACTAACTCCAAACTACGTTATCTACTGCCTGAACAAACAAACAAAATTTCGTGTTTCTTGGCCTCTCTCTGAATGTCAATAAAGCTCTGGGCGTTTGTACACAATAAGCATGGTTTTGTCTGTATTCACGGAGCTTATAATAACACGACCCAGCCTGGACAGTCCCTCTGGAGTCGACGGTCGGATCTTTTGTCCTTCACCGAGCACGAGTTTACAATGTAACCCAAAGCTTGGTCGTGTCCGTAAGGTGTCTTGACGAAATAACTAGGCGACAAAATCTTAATGTTGCAGTAGTGGTCCGCTTGCTGTGATGGCGGTGGGAACACTGTGGCAGTTTATATATATATTGCTATATGTGGACGTAGCAAGTTTCTTTGTTGAGTAGGTCCATTACTTGTGGTAATTTATCATCTCAATATTATCGTGTGTAGCTTCTTGTGAACAATCGTCCGTTACTGTGTAACTTCTGATCAATAATTTTCGTGGGCGGCTAATTGTAACTCATCCATTACTGCGTAATTTCTGATTACTATTTTGTGTGGGTGACTGTTTGTAGATAGGCTCCTTTGCCCTGGCAAATTCCTTCCTAAACCCCCAGTTGCTTTTGTAGGTTGATGCCGTTGATATCTGCATGTACTCTTGTCTAGGCGTCGTGCAATCTTTGTTGCGGTAGATAGCGCTGTAGTGACTATGGAGGTCTGCAGTAGCGAGTTACGTGTCCTAGAGTATATCTAATTGGCCCTACTCTTTAGCTCTTCCCATAACGCCAGCCAGGGTAATAAGACGACAGACGAAGTTATCTTAAATCGTCCTGTTCTGGTCTTTACCACTGGGTCCTGTTTAAAGATTTCACGGAACACTGGATGTTCCTGAACCTTTTCTCATGACGAGTAAAATACAGTGTAGAACCCAGTAGAGCTTGCGGAATGCTTTCTGTAGCAATCCCGAGAGACAAAACATCCTGGGTTATATGCTGAAAATATTGCCTCGAGCAATGTCGGTGTTCTCCTGATGTCTTGTGAAGGGGTTATAATCCTATGTGATGTTCCATTCGTCTTTACTTTAGTTCAGACAACCAGTCCCCATTACTCTGTAAAGTTTTCTGTAATATTTGCTATGTTCGCTTTCATATTTTGCTTAGCCTAGATAATCCGTCTCCTTTCGTCTTCTAATGTCTGTGCTGTGTTTCTAATCTCTTTGTAATGTCTTCTTTCCTATTTATCTTCGTTCAGACTATCGCCTCTCGTGACAGTGGTCTTAACCGACAGAGTGCCATACTTTTCTTAGCCAACCGTGACACATGTTCATGTTAATAAATTCCGTGAGCATACGTACCTTTTCATCAGTGCTTCCTTTAATCAAATGTGCTTATTTTCGTATCTTTTTTTTTAAACAAGACACATTTTGCCTTTGTTTTATTCAATCCCTTAAATATTTTCATTGTTTATAAAAATATATAATCCGTCAGCTTTTATATATTAGTTGCATGTTCACGAACTTGTGATTCCATATGTTAAAGTATGACAATGCACTGAGTCAGCTGAAAGTAACTAAAATATTTTAACTGCATATGTGGACCAATGATATTCACATTTTATAAAAAGTGATATTTATCATTATGAAAAGAATGCAATTGTGTACTTCACTATTTAACCAGTCTGTGAGATGAGACTCTCCTGTATGTAGAATCTGAATTGTTGTTGTATCAATGATCTATAATACGTTGACTAATTTCTGGAAATAAATAGTTTTCTCTTTCTTTTAAATGCAGTAAACATACTCCAAAATTACCTTGTCGTCACAAAGTTCCATCTTAAGAAATGCTACAAATATATAAACGTAACGACATCAGGCGTGTCAGATTTAATATGTGTATCCTGTTGGAAATACATGAACTGTTATCTGACGTATTAGATCTGTCATTGTCTTTGAGAGAACAGCTGTTTAAAAGTTAACCTGAAAGCGCTGCTCATGTGATAATAGATGAAAATATTCATAGACGAATTTACAGATTCCAGAAAAATAGCACATCCGCCTAGAGTTACAAGCGTAGTTATATATGGTCCACCTACAGACAGCCTCGAATCCGATGCCATTGCTATACAGAGAATACTAACAGGTATGAAACACGCAATGAATAGTGTGGATATCATCACTACCATTTTTGTCACCTTTTTATTACGGATTGAAATATTGTCAGCTTGTGTAGAAGTTGTTGATGCCTTTCTCCATTTCGTTGCCGTCTTAAGTTTAACTGCCAGAATAATGGTACACACAATGATGACAATGAAGGCGCTAAATGGAACGAAAGCGTTGTTGATGATCAATGATACACTCTCAACAAATTCTCGATCTTCGGTGAAAACAAGACCAAGAAGAGTTTTGTTTCGTTCGCGATACAATTTCATCTCCAGTCTGTTGACGACATACATTGGTGCCATACTGGATAGAAGGACAAGAAAGATGGCGACTATGATCAGTGTCAGTCGTTTTTGCGTGAAAGTTCGTCTTACCTGATGGAATTGATTTACAGAGAACATTGTAAACAAGGAAAGGCAAAAACGTTCAAATTTAACGCGGAATGTGAAACTTGATTAAAGTGGGTAGGACAATCATCATCAGTTTCCTTTGTGCTTTTCTTGGAGCATGGAGCCACCTTTGCTGCTAGTCCCATAGAAGGAAGCCTGGCTCAAACTTTCACATTCTCGTGCAGTGGTGGTTAATCTAAAAATTTGTTTTAGATGATAAGGTTACCAGGTCCCTTAATTTAATTACCTTGTGTGACATGATACAGGGAGAAGTAAACCTATTCTTTCATTGTCGCATCAGACATTTTGTGCAGAATAACTCGCTGATTAACATAAAAGCGCTACTCACGTGAACAAACATTATGCACTATATTTATTGATGTTAACAAGTAATATATTACGTTGTAATAATCGTTATGATTCGTCTTCTATTTCTTAAAAACAAAAAACAAAAATTATATTTCTGAGTATTTAAGCACAAAACTTTGCCTTTCTTATGTACCCATAAGGATCATTAACCCATGAAGCTAGTAAATCTAATTACACCATCTGGAGAAGTAATTTACGTCAAGGCAGTTCTGGTTGTGTTACTTCAAATGTTAAGCCATTTACGTGATATAGGGCACACGTTCACAAACAAGGTCAGTAGGCCTTCAACAAACACATGCCAAGTCCTCCTGCCACGTGCCATCATCTCAGGTTCTGTCCTTGTTTTGTCCTCCACATCCTAAACCAGTCTTTGAAGCTATTGACGAGTCTGTCAATCGTCATTCTTCGTTGGCTGTTTATACAGGAAGAAGGGTCTGACTTGTCTGATGGTGGTGAATCACTTTTATTGTTGCCAAGTGTTCATCTGTTGGCTACTGAGAGTTGGAAAGATGTTTCCATTTCGCCAACTCTATCTTCTCATCAGAGGGAACAAATTTCTCACTTACTACTATCTTTCTCTGATGTACTTACAGATGTCCCTGAACATGATATCGTTCTTACTGATTTTCAACCTATCAAGTTGAAACCGTATCTTATACCTATTCACTTACAATCTCAGGTTCATGATGAAATAGAACAAATGATGAAATTAAACATCATTACTCTATCACAGTCACGTTACAGTTTTCCTATAGTATTGATTAGGAAGAAAGATAAATCTATTCGCATTTGCATAGCTTTCAGGCGGTTAAATTCCCTGACAATTCAGGACGCCAAACCATTACCTTTATTAGAGTCTCTTCTAGATAAGTTGACTTCTGCTACGTTTTTCGCGAAATTTGACCTCTCAAAAGGCTATTGGCAAGTTCCATTATCGGATAGAGCTAAGCCTTACACTGCTTTCGCCACACCTCTTGGTCTATTCCAATTCAATTTTATGTCTTTTGGTCTAGTGAACGCTCCTGCTACCTTCGTTCGCATGATGCGAAGACTATTTTCTGACCGACAAGATTTAATCACCTATATAGATGATATTTGTTTGTTCCATCGCTCTTGGGATGAACATATTGTAGGTATTCAGTCTTTGTTGCATACTTTGCGCCTACATAACCTTAATGCTCTCCAAAACGAGAGTGGGATTCACTGAAATTTCCTTTCTAGGCCATAAAGTATGAAGTAGTTTTCTAAAACCTGAAGACTCCACTATTTCTAAGATCTTAAACCTTCAAATTCCTCGAACTAAGAAGCAAGTTCGCAGTCTCCGTGGCCTAGTCAATTTCTATCGAAAGTTTCTACCTAATTTTGCAGATATAAATTCGGTTTTGTCTGCGTTAGTGAAAAAAATTCCCCAAACAGAGTCATCTTGACTCATGTTTGTGACGTGGCCTTAAATGCTCTTAAATGTTCATTTTCAAAAATGCCTATTTTGAGATTACCTGACGCTACTATACCTTTCATCCTCATTGTCGATGCGTCAAATACAGCGATCGGGGGCACATTGATGCAGTAATTTAAAGACTGCATGCACCCAACACTCTACGTAAGCCGGAAACTGACTCCCACGGAGCAGCGCTACCCTATAATTAAGAGGGAATTGTTAGCCATGGTATTCTGCTTCTCCAAATTTGAGAGCCGCGCTGATGTAATGGTTACCACACAGCGCTAGCGATCGGGTCATCTAGGTTCAAGCCCTGGCGAGGACATTTGATACCAATTTATAACTGGGTAGACTGGAGTTTGACAATACCCTGAATCGAACCCGGTACCTTTGTTCACAAGAGACCAGAGTTCTAGCACCACATAATTGAGAGGGAATTGTTAGCCATGGTATTCTGCTTCTCCAAATTGCAGAGGTATCTCATAGGAGCTCGATTTACCCTGGAATCGGATCACCGTGCCTTGTCTTACCTCAAGACAGCTCGATTCAAGAACGAAAGCGCCGCTCGAGCAGCTTTCGTCTTACAGCCGTATGATTATGAAATAAAGGCAATCAAGGGCAGCCAGAATGTCGTCGCCGACGTCTTTTCACGCTGCATGAAACATCCGATGGCGCCTTTGAACAGTACTGACACAGATGTTTCACAGATCCATATCTAATATACAGACATACGTCGTGATGACCTAATCAAGAAAAGATCACATATATAAGGACTTAGTCATATGACTTTCTAAGGTGTCAACACAATGACTATAATCAAGAAGGTTCTCTAACAGTCAATACGATGGTGATGCTTTCAATTAAGATACAGAGTTACATCTTCATTTACAGAAACATTGCTCAGAACGAAAAGCGGTTCGCACAGCAACATGATGATGCTGATTTTTTGAATGTTCAAAATGGACTCATACCTCATTCAACTCAGCGTAATACGTCTATTATGGTGGTTCAAGAACATTACGTACATGCCACATGCATAATGAAATTCATAACATTGATAAAAGATTACAACTGAGATTCTTTCCAGAAATTTTTCTCGGACCAGATAGTAATTTTCCCAATAAATTGACTTATAGAACCAGATAAAGGGAAACAACTCCAAAAAGAGTGCCACAAAAACAGCAATGGGAAACTACAAAGAAATTGCTTTTTGAATTTGACTAGATTGATAATCATTATAATAATTAACAGTGGAATTCATCATAATGACTTATCACATGGTGAACAATCATGGACATTCGCAATAATGTATTACTACATACATCGGTGAACTTCAAATTAACAATGTTTCATTCAAAAGGACTTTGGATCAAGGAAATGGACTTTCATTATTGACATTAACTATTGATTAACATGAAATATTTACAAAGTGTTGAGTTTTGTTTGACCACAGTTGTGTCATACTCTCATACGACTTTATCGCATTAATGAGCTAATACGCCATACTGTAATTTATTTTAACAACACATGAGAAAAGTATCTTTATTACTTACAGTTATGTGTTGCATTCATAACATATACTACTGAAATACACACAATGATTATTCATTTGACATATTGTCGCAGTCACCCATTATTCATTGGCTTGTCTGCCTCATATTATCTATTGTCTCTATTTCTTAATTTTGATACTGTGTATTACGAGACTAAGTTACTAATGTTACCTGACTTGACATTGGGCGTTTTCGACAGTGTGCGTGTGAATGCCTGGACTGATATATTAATTTCATTCTACATGTTGCTTGATGTTATTATGGTGACCTCACACTAGTGTCAAAAGATTTGTATTCTGTATAGGCAATGGTTTTTGTAATTCTATTACTTAATTCCACACCTTCGGTGTTTATTTGTCTACTATGAAGCACAAACCTAGGTGCTATATGACTCATACCAACTGTGAAATGTGATGATACCATCTTTTCACTCCAGTGATGTGTTAAACTCACGCCACATAAATAATGACAACTTCGTTGTCATTATTTAACGGGAGGGGAGAGTAAATGGTATGTGTACATTTCATAACATTGGTTGTCGCTGTTCACTTCCTTGTTGATGTGTTTGTGGAACGTTGTCTTGGTTTCAGGTCGTGACGTCATTACGTCTGCTGGCCACCTTGGCAGACGTTAACTTTCTAAGTCGGCCAGCAAAGCGTGCCCTGCTGGTCATTCGATTGTGTGGCCTTCAATGTGTCAGACGCTTGTCTATGTTTGCTCCAGAGAGTTATATAATTTTACTTCCATCTTCATTATGTTGTACCATCACTAGATTACCCATACAGCGCCGTGAGGTAATGCTAGTTATTCTATGAGAGACTGGAAGAGGATGCTGATCATTACTTGAGTGACGTATTATTAAAGAAACTGTGTGAAACTGCCTTCGACAGGTTTATTAGTACGAGACTGTCCTACGACGTTATGGACTGTCATAGAGATGACTTCTATGCATTCACATACTCTCTCTGATGTTTAAATGGAGCTGTTACATGTCCAATAAAATTATATTGTGAATTGTCCAACCTGGCCTGTGGACTATCATTTATCTTATCGAGTGTACGGTGTTCGGGCAGGGATTGAAAAAGGGTCATACCCCAGACACTGGCTCTTCAGCAGTGTTTCATATAGCTACAGAAAGGCCGAGCCACAACTACAGTGCATTATAATAATTGATGCCCGAAGTTCCGTATCAGCCATCATCTCAGGTTCTTTCCACGTTCTCGTTATCATTTTCACCTCAGTTTATAGCTCTCGTCTCCAAGTGTTTCTTAATCTACCTTTGACTCTCTTGCCCTGTGGGTTCCAGAGCTAAGACTGTCTTGTAATGCTATCAACAGGTTTCCTCAGTGTGTGTCCTATCTATCGCCATCGTCTTCTTCTCATCTACTTTTTTTTAAATGTACGCCCGCTATTACTCGAGGCAAAATCTCCGGTTAGTATATGTAACATGAGACTGATTTTACGTGAGTATCCCATTTTCCCTGTACTCTGACAGGTGTCCTCTCGCCATTCAGGCAGATACTCGCCGTCTTCGGAGGGTTCTCATCTCTGTTCTACTGGCAAGTGTCTGGTTCTTGTTTACCACATTGGTAACCTTGTCATACCATTTTAATCCTTCTATTCTTTGCAAGCACCCATTTATGAAAGTCTGTAGCTTTTTTGGTTTTTGTATTTGTTGTTCTCTGTTTCAGAGCCATATAATAGTACTGACTTGACATTTGAGTTGAAGATTGTTATTTTTGTGTTGGACCCGATTTCTCTTGATCTCCATATATTCCCAGTGCAATCAAAGCTCCTCTTGGTTTTTGTATTCTTATGTTGATATCACAGTCTGTCCATCCAACTTTGTCTATATTGATCCCAAGATATGTGTACGATTCTACATCTTGTATTGATGTTTCTTCAAGTTCAACCATGTTATCATTTCCTGCATTTATTCTCATTATTTTTGTCTTTTCTCTGTGTATTTTCAGACCTAATTGCTGTGACCTCTCATCGAGTGTTTTCATTTTGTCCTGTATCTGATTACAGTTATAGGACAGAAGAGTAAAGTCGTAAGCAAAATCCAGATCATCTAACTGTTTAGTTAGATTCCGCTGGATTCCATTTCTGTTGTGTGTCGTCGTTGCTTTCATAACCAAGTTTATTGCTAGTAAGAAAAAAAATACAGACAAGAGGCATCCCTGTCGTACTGCCGTTCTCTTCCTAAACGGTTCTGTAAGTTGTCCTTTTATGAAGAACTCTGCATGTCATGTCTTCATAAGTTTTCTTTATTAAATTAATGATCTTCAGGGGAACTCCATAGTGCCTCGTCAATTTCCAAAGTGATTCTATGTCTACACTGTCAAATGCCTTTTCGTAGACCACAAATTCAATGCATAGTTATGGATTCCGTTCCAGACTTTGTTCAACTATTATTCTCAAAGTGGCTATCCGGTCTGTACAGGACCTGTTTGGTCGAAAACCTGCTTGTTCGTCTTTCAGAAATTGAGACATCTTTGACGTTGGGATGGTCTTAATGGTGTAAACCGTTCAGAGCCTGCAACAGTAGTCCATACGAGCGAGAGGACAGACAACAGACGAGGTAACCCACTGAGTCAGAAAATACCTACATCATTCAGCAAATCAAAACCCGTGACTAACATTAGAGCCAGGGAGAAACTTACACACATTATAAAGCTGAGTATATAATACCAGCATTTAGAAGCTGTTAAGGATAGATTTGAGATGCAGATAAAATAGTGTGACATGTTACTACACGCTAGCACATTTCCATTTTTATGTGAGGAATTGTGTTCGCCTGTAGTCAAACTACGGTTTGCACGAAGCGTCCACCCGTGGTGAGCGATGCGTTCACCCGTGTTGAGCGACGGTCAACTAGTGACGTTTCGGTCACATGTCGTGGGGTTCAGTGTGTACATTAATTGTGCTTCCGTCTTTGTGTTTGCGTCCAAGAGAGATTTAATTTTTCGAGCTCCGGGATAATGGAGCGTGATATGAATATATCCATTGTGGCATTATTGATTTTTATGAGGCCGCCACGTTATGTGTAAGATGGTTCACGAACTTATCTAGAAGTTCATACCATAATTTACTACAAGTGTAACTTTGAGATATGAGGCAACTAATATTTGGTTTGCCCTGATTTCTTCTGCCGCATTACTTTGATTTTCGTGGATTGCCCGAACCTTTAGTACAACGGCCAGGATTGAGTGGAGATGAGAGTAGTGCATCATTATTATATTATATGCCACGTAAAGATGTCTAACGTTTGAAACTTATTGACGGACAAGGGATAATCTACTACGCTTATCCATTGCTATGTACTTTTGATGTGTTGATAGATACTATTGTGAAGTGACTTTATGTATTAAATGTCAACCATGTTTTCCCGTGGACCTGTTCACCTACCGGCTTTGTTATGTGTACTGACCATAATGTCCTGAATGAACACCTGATATCATTCGCGTATACATGCATGATCCTCTAATATATCCCACCGTAACAGAAGCTTATATACATCTGTGTCCAAATGAAGAAAACTTTTTTTATGAAATAATAACATGTTCAAAAATACACTTACATTGTATTTGTAAAGACACCAAATTGTAGATTGGGTTTTATTTTATACTATCTTTTGAAAATTCTATTTTATATTTGTAGAAGGTCAAAACATCGAGTTTGTTTTATTCTCCTTCTTTGTCACATTTATGTTGATTGCAAACTTTGGTAATAAGTCTAATAAGATCAAGTCATTTATTCCTTTTTTTATCTGGGGCGCACGAGCTAGATCACTGTAATTGTAACTGACAAAATAATTACAGAAATCAGGGAAAGGATTGCATGTGACAAGAATGCCAACTCCTCTGCCTATATTCTAATCTCCAGTAATCTGTATTTCAGTTTCGCTAAGAGGCAATTTTTAATATTCTTAAAACATCCCTTTACACGTTCACAAGTGTACTGTCTTGATTAAGAGAGAGATGTGTTCTTTCACGTGTCAGCGGTCAGCAGTCATTCTTAATAGAATAGCTCCTACTTCTTTCTTCTGTCACTCTTTCATTCATTCACACACCTTCACTCACTCTCTTTATAAAATCAACGTCAAACTTATCTTTATAGATTTATAAAGCTTGTCACAGATAATACGTATCGCTACATGTATCAGTAATTGCTATTTCTGTGCTCCTATGTAATTTCTTATGTGCATCCCAAGAGACAACTTATCAAAAAGCGTATGTATCTTCATCATCATCATCAGTTGCCATCTCCACAACGAAGGTTGGCTGTAATGGATCTCCAACGTCTTCTGTCTCTTGTCTTGGTGGTGCACTCTGATAGACTCTTTCCTGTCCATCTCTTGATGTTATCTTCCCACTTATAGCGCTGTCTTCCCCTTGCACGTTTGCCTTCAACTCTCCCTTCTGTTATGGTCTTCTGCAAGGTGTTATGTATCTTCAGGCAACTCGTAATAATCAAGAAACACACGGTTGTGCATAGGGCTGGCAACATGATCATTCAAAACTAATTGCTATAGAATTCATCACTGCAAGAGATCATGAAAGCTTTTGTGCAGGCTTTCTGCAAACTGCTATTGTAGAGGTGGTTCTTCTTTCTTCTTCTTCTTTCTCGTACGTCCTGAAAAGGACGTTGGTTGCGTTGTGTCGCCGTTTACAAAGAAGCTGCGAAATTTGCGCCTTTCGGCCCAACACATCCGAATTCCGCACGGCATTTATTGGGACGGGTTTGCCTTCCCTCTTCGATCCTTACTCTCTCGTCCAGACTGCAGTAATGCAGTCTGTTTCCAGGACCACCACTTGGAGGTGGAGTAGGGTCTTGGTCAGCTCTGGTTCGCTGACTCTGATGCAAGCAGTCAAGCTATGAGTCGCTGACGGCATTCATCTCTTTTGCTGCGTCTTCGGTCCCTAGAGGTGGTTCAATGCTCAATGAGAAGTGAAAAGTAAATTGGTGAAAGGTTAATTGTTATAAAACATTATGCGACTGAGTTACTATTAGGAAAACTTCATGTTCCCACTGGAAACCAACCTTAAGTGGTATTGTTATACACAAGCACCTCTCCAGAGTAATTAAAGCTGTAAGCCAGGCAGTCACGCGTGTAAATGCTGCATGCGGTATTCCACTTGTGAGGTACTGGAATTCTATGGGATCAAAAGGCAAGTCAGCAGAACTAAATGCTGGATTAAAACAGATGTTGGCCAAAACTATCGTGGTTAAGCTTCCCAGGTCGGAAACCGCCAATGCTGAATACGAAATAGAAAATAATTTGAGAGTGAGATAACTTGGGAAATTTAAATTCAGAATCATAAGATAAAATACGTACTGATTTATTTTCCACTAAAGAAACATGCTAAACCAGCAGAATAAAAGATGTTGAAAAGAAAAAGAACATTACTTTCTTTGCATAGAAAAAAAAAATTTGTTATGAATAATGTCATTACACAAAAGCAAATGTAATGTTTGTGTGACAAGTTAATCTTTAATTAATACAATAGTCGTTGTGAAAATCCAAATACCGAAAATTCTGACATAATGATAAAGAAGGAAGTCAACAATAGAATTCAGAAACAGTACTAGAGACAAGAAGCTGTGGAAATATATGTTTACGTCGTCAGGCATGATACTAGAAGAAGTAGAAAATTAAGACGAAGAAGAAGACGTCAGAAGAAGAAGGTGAAAAAGAAGAAGAGGAGTCGGAAGAAGACAAATAAGGAGAAAAAGAAGAAGAAGAAGAAGAAGGAGGAGGAGGAGGAGAAAAAGAAAAAGAAGAAGAGAAAGAAAAAGAAGAAGAGGAAAAAAGAAGTAGAAAATAAGAAGGGGAAAAAAAGAAGAATAAAGAAGAAGTGGAAGAAGAAGAATATGTAGAAGAAGATGTAGAAGAAGATGTAGAAGAAGATGTAGAAGAAGATGTAGAAGAAGAAGAAGTGGAAGAAAAAGAAGAAAAAGAATATTCAGCAAGTATACTGTTGTAGTCTTGAAGTACTTATAATAGCAAAGACAACAAACAATGAAAAAAGTGTACCTCACCTAACAAACTGATGTTGACTGGATCCTTGAAACCTTGTTTCACAAAACAAATAATGTTAATGATGTTAGTTACTACACCAAAAATTTCGACAGCTGAGCTTAAAACTGTAAAAATTACCCACTGAAAAATCAAAACTACCATATCATCAACCATTGTATTTTATGCCCAGTATGTTCTTTATATCAAGATGAAATCGTATTTGATTATGACAAGTGTATTTATTCTTTCATTGTCAACACAATCATTGTGTCAAAACTGTAGATAGAAGATGGTAGTGGATTGTTATTACGTTCAACATAATACAAATGAGAAATTAAAAGTCATAAGAACATGACCATTTTGACAAGGGGACACTAGAAAGAGAAATAGATTTGCACCTTTTTCTGTAAATTTCCAAACGAACATGGCATACTGCTGGCAAAAGCAACTTACTTGATAAAAAGTCGAAGACAAATGTTATTTTCAATTACTCTACAGTGAAAAAATACGAAAAATTTAAAACTAGTGTTACGCATTTATTTGTGCACATCGGTGCATTCTTAAAGGGAAGGCATTGCTGTGTACAGATGCGATTACACCACGACGCACCACTAGTGAAACCACACCACTGTAATTATTAGTGATGTCAATTTATGAGGAAAATATTACGTATGCTGAAGACTTGAAATGGTCTCTTCCGACTATGTTCTTCAAGGTGTTCGGACGCATGTATGCGAGCTCCGATTGTGTGTAAATGTCCTCTGCATGATCTTCATATTCATTGAAAAATATATATTTCTGTGTATGCCTGTGATGGTTGGATATTAGAGGAAAGTATTAATTACGATATTAATTGACTTTTCCACGTATTAGACATTCAGCGTAAGCCAAGGACATTATGACTATTCCTGACGGTACTTCTGCCTACCGGTCATTGTATTTGATGGCTTATTATTATGGAAGCGTATGCCACTATATTGCATAAATATAGAACTCTTCATTTGTCCAGTGTCAAATAAATGTATAAATATTACTACGAAGTGAACTTCACTCATTCGCGTTACATGTTACACTGTTCATACGTTCCAGTTTCAATTTAGCAATATTCTTGACTTCCTTCGAACTACAGCTCTCGGTGGTAGGAGTGAATTAGAGGTCTGGAGTCCGTCTCTAATTCTAAAGGTGCCGGGTTACCTCCCAGTAATAATAATAATAATAGCGCCTTCAGTCATAACTGACTATGGGAATGCGCCCCTGAGGTGACAGCCCTCAGCTGCTTATTTTCCTGGTGTTCTTTTCTACGTTTTCTCCTCTCTTGCTTGTTGTGTGAGCGTCTGTTCGCCCAATTTGAGATGGCCCCGTAGATAGCATCGCCGC
This sequence comes from Oreohelix idahoensis, assembly GCA_024509875.1. NCBI lineage: Eukaryota > Metazoa > Mollusca > Gastropoda > Stylommatophora > Oreohelicidae > Oreohelix > Oreohelix idahoensis. The sequence goes on from JAMPIV010005496.1 coordinate 376,860, forward strand.
TTGGTGTGATCGGCAGCTTCATCCTCCCAGGTTGCATGATATATTTCCAGTGCCGTCATGTCTTTATTGCACACATCTTTGAATCTCAGCTGCGGTCTCCCAATTGTTCTTTTGCTATCTGTCAGTTGTCCGTAGAAGATATTTTTCGGGATGTGACCATCTTCCATGCGGCGAACATGGCCAAGCCAGCTACGTCTGCACTGTTTAAGCAGTGTATACATGCTTTGAAGGTCTGCACGCGACAGCACCTCGACATTTGTTACTTTGTCTTTCCACGAAATACCGAGGATGTGGCGTCGGCACCGTAGATGGAAGGTATTAAGTCTTCTGTTATGAGTAAAATTAATAACATGTTTGTCGATATCAATTCTGTTCGACAGGCAGTCATATTTGTTTAGGACCGGTGACTATTGGTTACAGGAAGTACGTCATTGCCTTTTGGGCGTAGTAGCAAAAGGCTACGGTCTACGGTTAGCAGAAGTGAAAGATCTTTCTAGGCCTTTCCTGTGTGTATTTCAAGGTGTACTGACGCATGTGTATCGAGCTCCTATATGTTTTACTTTCTACAGATTCCTGAAGTGTTGGACCTCTACATCACCCATACACCTCCGTGGGTTGATGTTAGATTTTTATAAGAAAGGAATTCTGAATATTATGCAAGTGAGTTGTGAACTTTAAATATATCTGCATGAAAATGTCGAGGACATTGTTTCATTAGCAGGCTGTACTGCAACGCTAGAGACTGTCAAGTTGATACTATAACATAATATGCAGATTACTTATATCTGTATTGGAGCTACGTGATGTATATTAAATCCATATTTGAATCGTCCAACCTGGCATTTACTGTATCATTGATGTTGAAGTTTACAGCTGTGTTCGGAGACTGAAGGGCATACCCTTATCGGCACTTGGGAATTGAATAATCACTTATGAGACAGAAGAACCCCAAAAGCAAACATCAATCAGTCAGCCCGTATCAGTCGTAACAATGGGGGCCAAGCACAAGGATCTCAAGCTTCCAGTTCGCTGCAGAAGCCGAATATATTACAGTTACAAGTATTTGCTGCCATATTGTACTTTCAAAGTCTCAAGTTTAATGCCGGAGATGGCTTATTTTTATGAAGACGATGGGAGGTTGGTGGGGCCTGTGCATTTTTGTCAATACCATATAATGTTTGGTCGAGAAAGATTCATAGGCGTTCTTTAGTTTATGCATCTGTTTGGTTCAAATTGAGGGGCCGGCGAACATTGCTGTGTATTACTGCCTCAATTGAATTAAGCAGGTCCATTTTTCTCTAGTTGTGCAGTACTGTTAATTGTAAAGTTTGCTTTTGTGGTAAAGTTACTTGTAATTTTTTATTCAGTTTACCTTCATTATTGTTTGTACTAGTGTTGGCCTTTCCTTGCTATTCTTTATTTATTAGATGTCTTAAAGGTTGTAAACTCGTGATTGTCTTTCATAAGTGTGATAGAGCTACATTTTGTTAATTTCTTCTATAATTCAGATATTTTTGCCTTATTTCTTAATTAGTATTCTCTTCAGTTAGCTCTTATCACTGTATCCAGTCATTTTGCGGATACCTAGTCGTAAATTTGCCTAACATTTGTTTCAAATTCCTATTGAGCCTCTCAATTTTACCATTAGCTTGTGCGTGATATATTGAACTAAGAGAACGATCAATATCAAACATTTTCATCACTTCTTTCATTACGTCTGAGACGAATTGCGCCCCCTTGTCTGACAGAATGTTTTCGGGAATACCAATCTGCTAAAAAATTAAAAATAGCGCATCTGCAACATCTACAGTTGATATGGACTTAAGCGGTATCGCTTCTGCCCAGCGGGTACACATATCAATGCATGCCAGCACAAATTTGTGACCTCTAGCTGACGTCACCTTTAATGGACCAATAAGGTCGATAGCCATCTTTGAGAAGGGTCGCAAAGAAATATCAGATGCCTGGATAGGTGCATCGTGCCTAGGCCTTTTAGTAGCTACACCTTGGCACACAGTGCATGTGCGACAAAAAGCATTATAATCTTTTGTAAAACCAGGCCAAAAGAAATGCAACAAAACTCTCTGTTTTGTTCTTGCAATAACCAAATGACCAGCGCAATTAATGTCATGGGTATGTCGTAAGACAAATGGTCTAAAGCAAGTTGGCACCATAATCTGTTTTTTCACAGATGTAGCATCCTGAAAATTTCTAATTAAAAAACCATTTCTTAAAGTATGAATTTTACTCATAACACCTTCTTTATTGCGTAGCATAGGTCGTCCATGTCTCGCTGCCATATAGAAGTGTGCTGGTGATGCAGGCGTTATATAATGCAGATGTGCTCTTCATTGTGAGTTTGGAATTTCCAAAATACGCGTTTAGGCGGGAAAATGTGGCATCAGCTTTGCCAATGCAGCTGTCACTTTATGTGTCCAGAGAGAGTTTGTCATTGATGGTAGACCTCAGGTATGCGAAGTGGTGCACCCAGTAAAGGGAATATAATTGATAAAATTTATTTTTCAGGGAATAGTCCGCTGCCCTGGCAAAATTAAAACATTAGGAAACCTGCCCATAGGGATTCTCGCTTCTGCTACGCAGTGCATGCACTGTGCTGAGATCTTCCTTGTGTGGTCAAAGGGAGGAGATTTGAGCACTGATATAGTTGTCATTGTGCATTGAATATGATCGTTGACAATAAAAATCAAACCAAAACCATTCAGCTCCCAACAGAGAATAAGCAATCAACACATTTGGGAGCCGCGCTGGTGTAATGGTTACCACACTGCGCTGGTTATCGGGTCATCCAGGTTCAAGTCCTGGCGAGGACATTTGATACCAATTTATAACTGGGTAGACTGGAGTTTGACAATACCCTGAATCGAACCCAGTACCTTTGTTCACAAGAGACCAGAGTTGTAGCCACTCTGTCAATCGGACACTCGGTTATGATGTATTCAGCTTTAAATGCCTTTACTAAATGCCCATCTTCAGATATATTTCTGCTTTGTTCAACTCTAAAGTGTGGTTCAACTCTAAAGTGTGGTTCAACTCTAAAGCGTGGTTCAACTCTAAAGTGTGGTTCAACCGATCATCTCTATAATCGAAGTGGACTACTCAGCTCTTCTTCTAATTCTGTAAATTTCATGACATACAAATATTTATAGAATGTGTGATTCTTGTATCAACACACTGGGATCCTCGTCGGTGATGTGGAGTTCGTGCACCGCTCTGAGATCCTCCTTGTGTGATCTAAAGGAGGAGATCGGAGCACTTATGGAGTTCTCCACGTGCATTGAAGATGGTCCTTAACAACCAAACCAAAATAAACTATCAGACGTGACTTATCAATGTTTGAATCTCCTTTTGTTTTCTGTCTCCACTTTACACAATTTGTCTACTTTGAATGTAATGAAGCGCGGACGGTTTGGTTGAATATTATCTTTCACACATCGAAAATGTTGTGACCTGTTGTGGTAGCGTTCACACTACATTCCTACCGTAATAGAAATAAAGGTGTATTTGTAATTTTCAATACTATGTGCCCTTTGTCTAAAGTCGGATATTCGGATGCTGTGTTTTCTAACTTGTCGCCCCCTTGTTAATTTTATTCTGAGTATTCCTCTTTATACTCCGCCTAGGCTGAAACAGGGGGAGGGCTGCCTGCATGGGGCCGTAAGGAGGCAGCCCCTCCACCATGCAAAGGCACAACTGGCCAATCACCTGTTTGCTTTAAACTATGATTACACAAACTACAAGAGAGAAAACCGGACTGATTCTAAAGGCGACGAACTGGAACGGATTTGGAACACAAGAAGTATAAATGGGAAAGAAGAGGAGCTGGTTGACGAGATGAGGAAAGCAAAACTAGAAATCCTGGCTATAAAGGAAACAAAGAAAAAAGGACAAGGAGTCATGGATCTCGATGGCAACACGTTGCTCTACAGTGGTGTACCCACATATGAAAGAGCTAAATGGGGCGTGGGTTGCATTGTGGCCAAAAACTAAAAAAAAAGTATTAAATGATGGAACTTTGTCTCGGAGAGCATTATGGTTGTAAAACTAAAAGAAGGAGAAACCATAGTCAACCTGGTCATAGTGTATGGGCCAAATGAGGATGAGAGAGCAGAGGTCAAGGAGGAATTTTTCGAGCTGCTTCAAAGGACAGTGGATGACAGCCTAGATGAAATTATCATGCTCGGAGTTTTCAATGCCAGAGTTGGAAATGACCATGCTAGATGGGGTGGAGTTATCGGAAGATATGGAGAAGATACTCTCAATGACAGTGGAAAGCGACTCCTTAGATTCTGCAGTGAGCAGAATCTGATCATTACAAACACAAAGTTCCCCCATAAGCGCATATATGCATACACTAGATGTGAACCAACAAAGAATGAGAAGTCAGTGATCGGCTATGCCATTTTTAGGAGGAGTTCATTCAAATATGTGCGGGATGCTAGAGTCTGGAGAGGGCAAGAGATTGGAAGTGATCACTATCTGCTTACAATCAAAACAACAACTGAAAGAGTTGCTCAGCCTAGGAACTGCCCAACATCACGCAAGAAACTAAGTAAACGAACGGGAGAAATAAGCTAAGACCTACAAGCTGAGAGAGACAGAAATTAGGACCAGATATCAGGGGCTTATTGCTGCAGCGGTGAGCAACACAGAAGAACAACCTGATGACTTGGAAACACTCTGGCTTAAATTCAAGGACATCATAGAGACAGCTGCTGCAGAAGCATGTGGTGAAGTCCGACTTGGGAACAAGAGAAAGAGGACACCTTGGTGGACAGAGGAAGTCAAAGAGAAAATAAGAGAGAAGAAAATGGCATGAAACAATACTTATGAGCTAAAAACACAACAGGACAAATTAAAAAATATAGAGAATATGTGAAACCCAGAACAGAATCAAAGAACAAGGTGCTAGCAGCAAAACAGAAGTCCTGGGAAGAATTTTTAGAAAAGCTAGAAAAAGACACAAGAAAACAAGAAATTGTTCTAATAAGACCCTAAAGAACTTGAGGAAGGAAAAAAATGCCCTCTCAAATTTATAAAGAACAAGCAAGACAAATTGCTTACTGCCCCGACGGAAGTAATGGAAAGATGGAAAGAATATTTCTCAGAACTCCTGGATGATGAGCATGGTGAATCATCAGAAATAATAACCACTAGCATAGAAAAGAAAACCAATGATGGTGAAGATGACATAAAGATGGAAGAACTGAAGGCAGCACTGGAGAAAATCAAGATGGGCAAAGCAGCAGGGCATGATGGTATAACACCAGAAATGGTTAAGTACATGGGAGCATCAGGCGACTTATTACTCTTAAGGGACCTACAGGCAGCGTGTGCAACAAGACCATACCAAAGGATTGGGAGGTTGCCATCATAACACCAATTTTCACAAAGGCTGACAATCGACAATGTGGAAACCATAGCGGCATATCCTTTCTCAGTGTCTCTGGTAAAATCTACTCTAGAATCCTAGAGCAGAGACTCCGACGCCTAGCTGAGCCACAATTGGATGAGGTCCAGTACGGATTCATGCTATACAGAGCTTCTATAAGTCTTTCAGAAATTATGTGAGGACAGCAAACCATAAGTCAGAAGAGTTCAGGACCACCACTGGTGTAAGACAAGGTGATATCCTGTCACTTTATCTTTTCATATTCCTCATGGACGATGCCATCAAGGCATGTAATTAGATAACAAAAAAGTATTCAGTGGGATACTGGAAGGAAGAGCTGGAGAAGAGAGGGATGGTCATAAGCAGCTCTAAAATAAAATCCATGGTGATATCACGAGAAGAAAGAAGACATCAGATTAAGCTGTGAGAACAGGTCCTGGAGCAGGTCGGCCACTTTAAATACCTCGAAGCTATTATAGACCGATGGGAGGCATCTAAGAAGAGTTGGCCACTCGAAAAGCAGCAGCTGGGAGACTTTTTCAGGCCATAAATCGAGGATTCCTCAGCAAGAGAGAGGTTGGTAAGAAAACGAAGATGGATGTATACCGCTCTACCTATGTCCCAGTCTTGACATAAGGATGCGAGTCATGGGCAATGACTACAACCCACAAAAGCCAGATCCAAACCTCAGAAATGAGGTATCTGAGGAAGTTGGTTGAAGTAACAAGAAGAGACATGGTCCGCAACCAGACGATACGCCAAGGCCTAAAATCCTACCCCCTGCAGACCAAAGTAGAACAGTCTCAACTAAGATGTGTTGGCCATGTCTTCAGAATGGGAGAAGATCGGCTACCACGACAAGCATGGGAAACAAAGAGCCAGGGATCCAGACCCCCAGGACGACCCAGAGTCCGCTGGGAGGACAACATTAGACAATCTTTGAAGGACCGAGGACTAGAATGGAACCAGACCAGGAGGAAGACAGCCGATAGGATAATCTGGCGCTCTCTCTTCCAAACCTCTACACCTCACGGTAGAAGGGGAACGACTAAGTAAGTAAGTAAGTTTTCCTCTTTACCTAGTCCCGTCTTTTTCGCTGTTATTTGAACTTGCTGCTGGTTGGTCCAGTGTTATTTTCACAAGCTGTCCAAACTAACTAGATACGTGTTCCTATAGATTTACCTTTACTTAGCTAGCTCTTTAAATGATGATTCTGATATTTACGATTTCAATAGATTCTGAAGTGGTTTAATTGCGAATGCTCGGACACATATCATTTTCACACAACGGCCGTTTCTGTTCTTATGTTAGTATCTAAGTATCACATTGTTAGCACATTCTTGGTCAAAATATTGTTTTCACCATCATTGCAGTAATTTATATCGTTCTTTGTCTCAAAAACGGATAATCGGATAACTCATTTTTCCGGTTTGTTCATGTTCCATTTTAGTATCTACACGTCATCTTCCGGTTGTGATGTACACGCTACCAAGGTATTTGGATTCTTCCATTTGTAATACTTTTTTGTGTCAACATGCATCTCCCCGAGTTTTTGTGTTTTCACTACTATTATCTTCTCTATTCATCATCGTGATAGAAATCGTAAAGAGTAGGCCATTCGGTCATTACACTGGCAAAATGTAAAAATGATAAAACCTACCTACTACTAAAATATTTATAGAATGTGTGATTCCTGGATACCCACATTGGGATCCCCGACTGTGCTACGAAGTTCGTGCACTGTGCTGAGATCCTCGTTGTTGCATAGGAGATCTGAGCACTTATGGAGCCGTCCGTGAGCAATGAAGATGGTCCTTAAAATACTAAACCAAACTATCTTCATGTAAACAGCTGGTGCTTCATGTAAACAGCTGGTGCTTCATGTAAACAGCTGGTGCTACGACAATTTCTAAGCTCCTGTACGATTGTGCTAGTACTATGAATTATGTAATTTAAGTCCGCAACTTACATTTAATTTAAACTACGTACCGCATTTAAAAACATTAAATGATTTATTCTGACCACTTGAATCATTTACATCCTTTATAAGTTCATTCGTGTAAAATAGATTATCCTTTTTGTAGAAAACTACTTTCTGGAATTGTCACTTCTAACATTCTTAAATGTCCATTTCTGAAATTTTTTTCCCCTCACAAAGCAATTGTCAAGTACTTCATAAAGAAAATTTTGTATTATAATGTTTCTTGTCATGTGCTTAGTGTCATAAAAATTTTGCAAATATTAATGTAACCAGTTTTATTTTTAATTTTGATTAAGGAATTTCGGACGGGAAAGACGAAAAAAAAGAGCTTATTATTAACAAAGTCACAATGTGTTATATATTTAAAAACATTCAAGCTAAAAGGGACAGTTGAAGATTACAAGTCTTGTAATGTTATTACTGATAGTTGAAGACCACAAGTCTATGAATGGTATTGCATATTTTTCGCTACATAGAAAGAACACAAGACAGATTTATTTATAATTGAGTTATGACTTTATTTCATAGATAGAATAGCTAGTAATCAAAACCTCAATAAAAATACACCATCATTTACACTTATTCAGAAAAATAACATCTGTTAAGAGCAGTTGTCATGTTATGTCGATGTAATGTAAGAGAATATGTGTAATGTAATAAACATCTCTGTTAATTATTGTGGCAATATCAGCAATCACTGAATAACTGAATAACTGAATAACTCACTGTACTTAAACTAACTGACAATGCTAAATATCGTTCATTATCTCCTCAACGTTTACCACCAGTAGAAATGAACAAACTATATGCCTATCTAACACGTGTCACTGCAATTTGACAACCTAACCAGTGCAATTATATCGATAAAACTTACAGGAACAGAGTTTTTTTTTTTTTAAACAGCGTTTGAATTATCGGTATTAGCAGCACGCTTGAACCAAATACTAGTTTTGGTCTTAGTGTGAAACGTAAATGATAGGTTGACATATTTTTATACATAACAGTAATATGACATATTTATTTTCATTATATAAAAAAAAACAAATCTTTTCGTCATGTATTCCATATCTAATTTTAATTGGCAGGTACGCTACTTTTGCTAAATGACACACGTTTTTTTTTCTTTCTCAGATGTATTTATATTCTGTTTTTGCATTATGTGCTTTCATCGTATTTACGTCATGATCTTCATATCTTCCATATCTCCTTTATTCATTTCATTTCTGTTTCCAGTGTGGTAGCCAGCACTTCCAAAGCGAAAAGCAAACAGTTGGCGAAGATAACAGTCCGATAGTAGACTCCACACGTATTGATGGTTTTTGCATAGTTGAAGTGTAATTGACTCTGTTATGGGAAGAATAATCCTGGTATCACTTTTGCAAGTTAAAATGTCTTCTTGTCCTATCTAGGCCCATCTTGTTCCTTCATGCCCGGTTCTCAAAAACTAACTGTTCGAATCCTTTTACGTTACTGTCTCCATGACGTAGTACCTACTGTTACGGGGTTTTTCTTTGGGCTTGTAGTTCTTTAGATATATATTAATTGATTATTATATAATGAGTCGGACACTGTTTCAGATCAAGTGCCGATAGGGGTATGTCCTTTTCAGTCCCCGCCCAAAGCCGTAATTTTCAACATAAATGATATTCCAAAATGGTGTCAAAACCTAAACAATTTCTAGTGACTTCATATTAATCACTACTTAATATTATATAAAAATGTTCATGTCCATGATGCAAAGTCCTTTCGAATTAATAAATGTCCATACAACGTTCCTTGACGTATGTAGAATTACATTATTGATAATATTCATGATTGATATCCATGCAATAGTATGTCCGTAAGAATCCAAATGATACTACACCCAGTAATGCGGACTTGACAAATTGTCAGAAATGAAATTAATTGTTGTGTCCCTTTGATATTCTAGAGTCAGTCATTTCAGCGTTATGTCCTTTTATTTGGAGACGTTAGTCATTCAACTTCAGATTGACAAAATATGTCCGCACCAAAAATCTTCTGAAATTAAATCAATTGTAACATTTCACCAAAGTTATGTTTGTAAGTCTGTAAGTGGCATATAAGCAATGTCATTCATCCACAATATAAGTAAGTAATGCATTGAGTACAGCAAGGTATAACTCTATTTTGAGCATTCAAGAATTCATCATCATCCTGTTGCTGTGCGAACCGCTTTCTCATATAAGCAATGTTTCTTTCTTTAAAAATGCAACCATGTAGATAAGTTTTCAGCATAGTTAGCGCACACAATGTCAGAGAATTTTTACAATCATTTTAGTTGCTGTTTTCTTGATCAGGACATCATGAAGTATGTGTGTAGATTAGATGCAATTCTGTGAATCACCTGTACTCGTAGAGTTGATAGGGGATATAGGGTGTTTTATACACCTAGATAACACGTCAGCTAAGACATTTTGGGTTCCTTTTATTGCCTTTATCTCGTAGTAGTAGGGTTGAAGAGCGAGCGAGGCTCTAGCGGCTCTTTCGTTCTTGAATCTCGCTGTCTTGAGATATGAAAGTGCTTTTTGGTCGGTCTCCAGGGTGAATCGGGCTCCCATCAAGTATTGCTGTAATTTTGTGAAGCAGAAGACGATCGCTAGTAGTTTCCTTTCGACAATAGGATACCGCTGCTCTGTGGGCGACAATTTACGGCTAACATACAGCGTTGGGTGCATGTAGCCTTCAAACTGCTGCATCAATGTTCCCCCGAATCCTGTATTCGACGCGTCCACTCTGAGGGTAAATGGAAAACGAGCGTCAGGTACTCTGAAAATTGGCAATTTAGAAAACGAACATTTAAGTACATTTAAGGAGACATAATCTATATAAGTGATTAAATCCTCACAATCAGAAAAACGTTTTAAAATCATGCGAACAAAGGTAGCAGGAGCGTTAACAAGACCGAAAGACATAAAACTGAATTGAAACAATACTAGAGGTGTAGCGAAAGCTGTATAAGGCTAAGATCTGTCTGATAATGGCACTTGCCAATAGCCTTTTGACAAGTCAAATTTTGTGAAGAAAGTAGCAAGTGCTAATTTGTCCAAAAGAGAATCTAACAATGGTAATGGTTCTGCATCTCGAATAGTCAGGGCATTTAAACACCTGAAATCTATGCAAATACGAATAGATTTATCTTTTTTCCTAATCAATACCATAGGAAAACTGTAAGGTGAATGTGACGGGGTAATGATATTTAACTTGATCATTTCTTTTATTTCATCTTGCACCTGTGTTTGTAAATGAATCGGTATAGGATAATGCCTCAATTTGATAGGTCGAAAATCTATTAGTACGATGTCATGTTGAATGATATATGTATGCCCAGGAACATCCGTGAGCACATCAGAGAATGTTTGCAGTAACTGAGAAATGTGTTCCTTCTGATGAGAAGCAAGAGTTGGTGCAATAGAAACATCATTCCAACTCTCAATAGCTAAAAGATGGAAGATTGGCAATGATACAAGTGGTTCAGCACCATCACATAAGTCAGACCCCTCCTCTGGTATAACCGCAAAAGACGAGCGACAATCAACAGATTCGTCAATAGCTTCAAAGACTGGTTTAAGATGCGGAGGACGTGTATGAAATTGCTGTAACAAATTAATATGAACAGTCTTTTCCTTCCCACTAACAGATAAAATATAGTCAACATCTGACAATTTATCAATGATTGTATAAGGTCCTCTCTATGACACAAGTAACTTGTTGTCTTTGTTTAGTAATAATACAAAGGCCTCATTACCCGGCCATAATTGGTGCAGTTTCCTGTTTTGATTGGCAAACAAACGAGCCTTTAATTTTGCCTTTTCTGACGCCTGCACTGCTATTTGGCATGCGTTGATAATATTTTTTCTCAAATTGTCCACATATTGGTATGAGGTTTGAACCTCTTTATTCATGTCAGCTCCAACCAACAATTGTTTTTAAATGGACACAGGTCTCCTAGGTTTTGCACCAAAAACCAACTCAAATGGAGCGATCCCGGTGTATTCGTTGGGAATTTCTCTGTACGCGAATAAAATTGCGGCAAGACCCTGTCCCAATTCTGTGGATATTTAGTGGTAACTTTTTCTAACATCTGCTCTAAACTCTTATTTAGTCTCTCAATTTTACCATTTGCTTTGGTGTGATATATTGAACTAAGAGAGCGCTCAATACCGAACTCTTTCCTCACCTGTTTCATTGCGTCAGAAACGAACTGAGATCCCCGGTCAGAAAGTATGTTTTCGGGAAAACCCAATCTGCTGAAAATTAAAAATAGCTCATCCGCTGTGTCAACAGTAGTTGTAGTTTTAAGAGGTATGGCTTCTGGACAGCGTGTGCACATATCAATGCACGTTAGCACATATTTATGCCCTCTAGCTAATGTGACATATAAGGTCTATAGCCATCTTTGCGAATGGATGCAACGTGTTACGGAACTTGTTCCCCAGTATAATGAGCCCCAAAATAGATGTCACGAGATAGATTTCGTAAGCATCTTGCTGTATAATATTTGGTGTATAAATTGGACTAACACTCAGGACAGTAAGTACGCAAATGAATAACTTGACAGAAGTCTGGGTCACAGTTCCATACATATAATTTCAACAGCATAGTCCTGGACATCAGTAACAATAGTACAACATACTTGCATCATTATAATATGTAGTACAACCCATCCTAACGTACTGGTAGCAACTGCATTCAATGTAAGTGCGGCATTCACCCCTCGCACAGATATCTCTATGGTCTGTATTCAATGTAAGTGCGGCATTCACTCCTCGCACATATATCTATCTCTGGTCTAATCAACAGGCATCCAAGTACCTCCAGAACTTCACAGCGCGGGAAAACCACAACGCGCTTATAGTGTCGATACACACGAGCTTTCTATCAAAGCTCCTATTATGCTTCCAAACACTGGAACAGCCAGGGTCTTATAACGTAGACCTCCTATTGGCGCAGGAAAGCAAACAACGCGCCTTCAAACAATAACATATAATAGTTTTATCAGAGACCTCCTTCTGACACTGGAAAACGACGTGCCTTTTAATCCATCCATTTCCAAGCGCGGGACAGAACACAACACGCTGGTAAATAACAATATATAAAGGCCTTGTAAATACACCATACGCAGAACATCATCGCGTCACATCCAATATATCATAATCAAAATCACAGACACTATTCACATACTCTAGAAAACACCGACCGTGTCCCACGACGGATGGCCACAGACTCTCTTTAACATCTAAGTATACTTCTCTGACAAGTATGCTAACTACATTCACTTCGCACGCTTTTCTCATGTGCCCGTAAACCTCAATTCACACATGAACGCCCCTGAGTATTCTTCAACCATGCTACGTGCTTCTAAACAGTGAACTTTTAAATGTAACATTCCAAGCTTGCATACTTCAATAATAATACACTCTAAACAGGTTACACCATTCTCCACCCACACACATGTATACACGTCATGTATCTCATCACATTACCCGCCATTCCAAATGAAAAACGCAGTTTTTCACAGGAAGGTGATGTAGGCTTCGCTTTAGCTATCATACTCTCCTGGCAAACCAAACAAAATTCCATCCTATACAACACTGAACTGCGTTGGATGCAAATCTAACAATGTGTGCCGCAATAATATATTAACCAAATCATACGTGGATTCACCAGACAAAAATACATAAGTGAACCAAAATGTACGTCATCACTGTTTATTAAGTAATATATTTATATTATAAGTTAATACTTTCAATTTATCAATCTAACAGAAATGTGATTCATAAATATAAAACAATATATACTAAATGCTGAAATTTATCTGTAAATCATGTCTCAATCGCTACAAAACCAGAGTAAAGGACTGATGTCTCACTAAGAAGAGGTATCGGTGAGCAAGCCTGCTGATGATCACCCATCAGCTGCTGTAATGATAGACAATTCCACCAACAACACTGGTATCTCATTGCTTAGCATACTTTCCTATGGATAAACAAAATTAAGCAAGAATAAAATCATTTGCCTTGGAAAATGTGTATCACATTTTGCCACATCATATACCCTTCTATGTCCACTCCATTCCACTGAACATTCCCAGTGGGGTGACAAAGTAATCAAGTAAGGGATGATATACACTTTTCACATGTCTTCGTGATCAGCGGCCCTAGATACTACAACCTGTACCTCCCAATGAGGCCTTACTACTTTAGTTAATGAAATAAGTCAATCTAAAACAATTAGTAATACCGGGTACTGACTTATACTGTACACCTGTTGAGTATTTGTTGTTTATATACACTATAATATCAATAACTCAAATTTCCATTCTTGAAAAATATTAAGTCTCTCTAAACAATAGTCTCTTGGAAAGTTATAGCTTTCAGCCTTGTTCTATGCACAGTAACAATTAACCTCTCATGCTGAGTCGTAACAAGTACCAATCTCTTCCAACTAACATCAAAACTGTTTTCAATCTAGAATCCATCATCATCACTACCACGATCACAAAAGTATTTCCAAATAGCACAGTATCTTTAGTAAAGTAAACAGATCACTTATGTCCCACTTATCTGGTGGTAACTTTGTGATGGCGTTGAACATTAACAACTTCAATGGTTTTTACCTTTATCCACGTATATGTTTTTGAAATTGAATGATAATATTAACTCTAACTGGTTCCGGAGTGGGTTGGTTGATTCTCCGCAGTAGTCCTGGGTTCAGAAAATTCCTTTTGCTAGCCCCTAAATGTTACCGAACTTGTTCCCCAGTATAATGAGCCCCCAAATAGATGTCACGAGATAGATTTCGTAAGCATCTTGCTGTATAGTATTTGGTGTATAAATTGGACTGACACTCAAGACAGTAAGTACGCAAATGAATAACTTGACAGAAGTCTGGGTCATAGTTCCATACATATAATCTTAACAGCATAGTCCTGGACATCAGTAACAATAGTACAAAATACTTGCATCATTAGAATATGTAGTACTGTCATCCTAACGAACTGGTAGCAACTGCATTCAATGTAAGTGCGGCATTCACCCCTCGCACAGATATCTCTATGCGGCATTCACCCCTCGCACAGATATCTCCTATGGTCTGTATTCAATATAAAGTGCGGCAACGCGCCTTCAAACAATAACATATAATGGTCTACCAGAGACCTCCTTCTGACACTGGAAAACGACGTGCCTTTTAATGTGTGCACATATCAATGCATGTTAGCACATATTTATGTCCTCTAGCTGATGTGACCTTTAATGGACCAAAAAGGTCAATAGCCATCATTGCGAATGGATGCAAAAAATATCAGATGCCTGGATCGGCGCATTATGTTTAGGCCTTTTCGTTGCCACACCTTGGCACACTGTGCATATTCGACAAAAAGCATCCACATCTTTTGTCACACCAGGCCAAAAGAAATGCGACAAAACCCTCTGCTTTGTTCTTGCAATACCTAAATGACGCGCGCAATTAATGTCGTGGTCACGTCGTAAAACAAATGGTCGAAAACAAGCTGGTAATATAATCTGTTATTTTACAGATGTAGAATCCTGAAAATTTCTAATCAAAATACCATTTCTTAAAGTATACCAGTGTTTAGCATTATCATCAAACATCACATCATCTGCTTTTGCAACCTGTAAAAATTTCCTGAAGGAATCATCATCATTTTACCTCTGAATGAAAGACTCCTTATCAATAAGTTCCACCTGGAAATTATCATCATTTTCCTCATCCTCATCCATATTTTCCTCATCATCATTATTTTCCTCATCATCATTATTCTTATTATCATTATTATGCTCTTCATCAATCACCACTTCTTCAGTGTCATTCTCATCATTCATCACCTCATCTACCACATTATCACTATGGATGCGACTATCCATTTCAGCACGAGCCTGAGCTCTGGTTGTAACAGCATTTGCACATATGAGATGCTGTTGTTCCCATTTTTCAATATCATCCTTTGTACATTCACGAATGCCAGGAATATTTCCTAAGATAATTCCTGCAATGGGACTATTCAACAGGCACACGAGCGTTCTCCCTGTAAAGTACGGGGTATCCAAAAATACTTCCGCAGTAGTTGGATAGTATTCCACTGTGCCTACAAAGGTAATGCATTTCACCTCTCTTCCTGTATAATCTGACTGATCCAGCAATGACCTGCGCACTCCAATCGTTGTGCATCATGTGTCCCTCAAAAGTGACACTAGTTTGTTGTTGACAAAGCTTTTATTAAGCGCCAGTGAATCTGTTCCATCATATGAGGACATGACTGGTAATGGATGTCCACATAGAAGCCTTGGGACTGCCTGTAGCTGAAACAAAGAGTTACATTCAGAACAATTAGTACTGTTCGATAAATCAACACTACATACATTTGCATGAGCTAAACCATTATTATTCTAAACTGGATTATTGTCACCAACATGTACGACAGCATTTGAACGATCAGGGTTATTTGACTGTCTGAAGTTATTGTTCTGTTGAGAACCTCTATTATTAAAGAAATTGTCATTATTTCTATAAAATGACCTTTGTCATCTGCCCGATCTGGCATTATATCCTCCTCTTTTTTGATAATCATAATCCTGAATGGTGACTGTTGATTATAATATCCATCATCATAAGAGCTATATTTCTTTGAGGCTGTTGGAATTTTTTGTTAAAATTATATTTGTCTCTGTAATTGCCATAATTATGATTTTGATTAACTCTAAAGTTTTTGTCTTTGCTGTTTGATCTCTGCCTAGGTGTATTATAATTTACAGTCCTAGCAGACGCCACTGGCATGGAATCCTTAATGTTATTCTTACTAAGGTTCCTACCCGGATGTGCAACTTGAAATTGACGACCAAGAGTTTCAAGGTTAGACAATGTTTCTGGTTTCCTATCCTGAAGGAATGACAAAAAGTCTCCACTAATTGAAGACAAAACCTTGTCTCTCAGAATCACATTAGATAGCCTCTCAAAAGCTTTTTCAACCTTGGACAAGTCAACCCATCTAGAAACGTACAGCTTAACAGATGAGATAAATTCAGTAAAATCTGTTGCTGAATCTGGCAATAATGACTTAAATTTCAACCTGTGGTCATTTTCAGCCAATTGATACTTCTTCAGTAGCAGGGCTTTTACAGCTTCATAATCTTTTCTAGTCTGATCATCCATAGTACAGACTGCAGTTAGTGCCTCACCCACTAATAAGTTCATGACCAGGTAGCTCTATCAATTTTAAACTCTTGGCAATATGTCTTATATTTATTGAGGAAGCATGAAATATCGTCTATTTTTGAGTTAAAAATAGACAAATTGAGCTTGAAATAAGAAGCATTATCTTTTTTATCAGCTTCACAATTCATAGGATTAACTTGTTGTTGCAGTCTCAATTTTTCTATCTCAAATTCTGCCATTCTAAGTTCTTGTTGAGCTCTTATTTCATATTGAGCTTGTTGGGCCTGCAATTCAGCCTGAGTTTGTTGTGCTGCATAGGCCAATTTTTCTTTTTCAAGAGCCAATTCATCTGCTCTTCTTCTTTCCTCAAGAGCTTTTTCATCTTGTCTCCTTTTTTCAGCTAATTCTTCAGCTGCCTTCTTCTCCTCTCTCTCCAATTTATTTTCATTGATCTCTGGCTGCATCCTCCAACCTCTTTAACTCCTTAGCAAGCTCAGTAGATGCATTTGACATTAAGGCTTCACCTTCCTTACCACATTCTTTTCCAATCTTAATAAAATACTCCGAGATAGCCATATTTTACAATTATTGCGCTTTTCAATAGCTAAACAATAATGTAAATTTTATATCATGAATATGTGAGCAATATATTCAACACTTATTTCACCACTTCAAAATCACCCAACTGCATGTAATAATATATATTATAGTACATGTTATATTAGGACAAATAAAAGAACAGATATACAAACAAGATGACTGAATACAGTGACAAGAGCTAAATTAAGCAAATACTAATGAAGAAATAAGGCAGAAACATCTGAATTATAGAACAAATGAACGACATGTAGCTCTATCACACATGACAAGACAAACACGAGTGTACAACATGTATGACATCTAATAAATGATAGCAAGGTTAGACCAACAATGTCACAAACAATAATGTAGCAAAACTGAATAAAATATACAATAAACTTGACAACAATATCAAAATTTTACAATTAACAATATTTCCACAACTAGACAAATAATAGACCTGTTTAATTCAATCCAGGCAGTAACACTCAGAAATGTCTGCCGGCCCCTTAATATGAACCAAACAGATGCATAAAACTAAAGAACGCCCATGAATCTTTCTCGACCATACATTATGTGGTATTGAAAACGAAATTTATCAGTCCCACCAACCTCCCACTATTCACAGAACATGTAGATACGCAAATACATAAAATGGCAAAAAAAAAACTCTGGCAAACAGTATCATCAGCAACAGAGGCTGTATGTAACCATAAATACACTTGTCTGCAACGCCAGAAAAAATTTCCTCCTGGATTCCACATCACTTTCAGCAAGGAACGATGAAAATCACCCAGAGTAGACCAGGTTAGGCCTAGAGGTCCCGAACAGCTGACGAACAGGACGTCGCATTGGTCCGTCATCTTCATAAAAATACGCCATCTTCGGGCATCAAACGTGAAACTGGAACTCGTATTTACTGCAGGAAAGTCATTTCCTGACTGATATTTCAGCTTTGAAGTACAATCAACAATATCTATTTGAAAAAAGTTCATTCAACCTTTCACACAGGTTAGCGGACGATGAATGTCGCCATCTTGGAAAATTTCGTGAGTGCTTGAAATCAAATGCGACGACTTGAAATATTTCTTTCTTCACAGTTGTAGATCTAAGATCCTTTAGCTTGGCCCCCATTGTTACGGGGTTTTTCTTTGGGCTTGTAGTTCTTTAGATATATATTATTTGATTATTATATAATGAGTCGGACACTGCTTCAGATCAAGTGCCGATAGGGGAATGTCCTTTTCAGTCCGCGCCCAAAGCCGTAATCTTCAACATAAATGATATTCCAAAGGCTAGGGTGGACGATTCAATTACACATTTTTTATACATCTCGTAGCTCCGAATAAATCATTAATGATATGCTCATTAGGTTATGGCATCAACTAGACAGTCTCTAGCGTTGCTGTACAGTCTTGTAACTGGAACAATGTCGAGGACATTTCCATTCAATTTTATTATAATTCACCAACGTTCATCAGGTCAATCATTATTCCTCTTACATAAAAACTGGCATCATCGCACGAAGGTGTATAAATGATCCAGAGATGGAATACATAGGAATATGAACAAGAAATCTTCAAATACTCAGGAGCCGAGAACACTTACATCCAACACCTTGAAAAGACACTCAGCGAATCCCAGCCAAGGAACGCTCAACTCAGCAGACGGCAAAATCTGGCGTCTACCATTTCGGCCACCAAAAGTAATGACGTCACTTCCTGTAACCAGGGTCAACGGTCGTAAACAAATAATGTATATGTCGAACTGAATTGATATTGACATACATGTTATGAACTTTAATCATAACACCTACCCCTACTTTTATGTCTCGGTTAATAGCGCCGAGAGCATCTTTTCTGATAGTCTAATTAATCTCTTTTTCTTTTTAATTTACGTCATGTTACCACAGTACGTCACTACTCCTGTGACGCCAGTTCTCTTTCTCCATATATTTTTGATCTCCCAGTACATCTTTTACTCTGTAAATTCTACAACATTTACTGACTGGTATGGTTATGGTTATCAAAAGGTGTCCTCAGTGAGTGTCCTATCCATCGCTAACGTCTCCTTCTCACATCATCTTGTCTTACTTGCACCTGTTTGGTTGTTGTCGTCAGTTTCTTCCTGTTGATCTTGTCATACTGCTTCAATCTTTTATGTTCAACGCAAGTATCAATGTCTGTAAGTTCTTGTTTGCTGGCTTTGTTGATGTCCATGTTTGAGAATCATGCAATACAATGGTTTGATATTTGAAACGACGAGTCTGATGTTTCTGTTGCGCTTTATTTATTTTCATTTACATGTATTTCCTAATGTAGTGAAATATCTTGATTTTTTAAATTCTCATTTCAATATCACTCTCTGTTCCCCAACCGCCTTCTAATTAGCTGACAAGATTTATATCGTACATTCTATATTTTTTAGGAATGTTCTTTATAAGTGCATTCTTGTTTTCGTTTGCTACATTGTTTTTTTTAAATTATTATCTTTGTCCTTCTTTGTGCATTTTCATGTTCAATCGCTGATACACCTCATAAAGATTTTCATTTTGTCTTGCATTTTGTTACAGGTGTGCTACAAATAAGCCAGGTCCAGCGAAACATATGGATCGTCAAGTTGCTTGGTTAGCGTCCACTAAATCCCATTTCTATTGGCTGATGTCGTTGTCTTCATATAAAAAATGTAACTAGTAAAAAGAGAAATAGAAACATAAGTTCATTCCTCTATGAAAAACTTGCATTTATTATCTTTGTCATGGAATATTCTAATCCACATATATAAATTATTAGGTAAATATGAAGCCTAACAAATAAAATTAATAAAGAAAAGAGCAATGGAAAAATAACAGTGCTGTCACAAAGAATGTACTCGAAATCCCCCTTGTTTTCTGCTACGTCTGCAAATTGTAATGCTTTCACGTTGATATAAAAGCTTACTGTATTATTACCCGCTTTCTTCAATGAAACGTGTGCTGTATTTCTTGGAAAAGCATTGAGAGGCCCTGCGTAATGACCTAAATTAATCCTAACATTAATTATATTACGTTACCAAAACGAACGAACAGATGGACAAAAGGATAAAGAGAGAGGGGAGGGCTGAAAATCAGGAACGCATGCAACACGCGTCGCGCGATACACAAATGCTGCCATCACGCGTGTAAGTCTACATGCACTAATTTTTTTTCAGACGGACAGTGATAAAATACACTACCCTTTCCCAGAGTTAGGTTTATAAATCATAAAAAACGCTTATTAGGAAAGATAACAATAGATGGGCTTACGGTTGAAAACATAACAGTACCCAGACAGCACATCTTCGAAACAGGAGGTAGAAGAAATTGCATATTTTGAACGCAGCCACGTAGCTCCTTTAAATTAGTATTTTTGGGTTCCTTAGGGCTTGCTGACAAAGAATATGTAAAACGTTACGCAAATCGTCCAGGAATTAATAAATTATACCCAAAATAAAATATTGGGGGTGCCTGACAGCATAAAATCATTTCTGCTCATAAGATTTTTTTTTAACGTGTTTGAAAAAAAAATTTACGTTACAGAAATAGCCTACCATGTAAACTCCAAATTGATTGGAGCGCAACAAATGAAAGCCTAACCACGATTGGTCGGGCTATAAATACTATCTTGGTTGTTGGGGGAGACGGGAAAAGGTAACATTTTTTCAAACACTTGTCGAAACGGGGCTCATTGGTCAGACTCGCTGATATACACACTTGGGAGCGTTAGTTCGAAACCACTTGTTTAAATAAACTTGATAAAGCATCAGTGCGTTGAAGCCAGCTTATATTTTGCTAAATAAAAGCCTGGAAGATAAGCAGATGGGAATTTGTGCCAGTTTGTGCCAGAATTCATTGCTAATCAACGTATCTGTGTTTATTCGTATGAATTGTGGTAAGCTTGAACCATTCAATATCTTTTAATGAAAATTGAATGTAAATTGTTGATTTATGCCTGTATATATATGTGTAGTTCAGTGGCAAACAGGAGATAAAGCCTATAATGCTCCAGCCTGAACAGAGGGTGTCGGAGAGAAGTAAAACGGCATGGAATGGCCAAACAGTACACTGACACCTGGATGATTGAATAGAAAGAAATAATGCTGGAATTGCAGAGGCGTAGTAACCATTAAGAAGGGTAATACTGGAATAAAGTATTTCAAATGAAGCTGACAGTCGGCCTAATGCTCTGAACTCAATGTTTGTGCTGTGTTGTGAGCAGTGTAACAAGAGAGTTTAAGTTAGTTATGAAGTAGAAGGTACATCCTTCTTGATTTCAGGGACCGTGGTCTTGATGGTAGTGAGCAGCACCTGGTCAGAGCTTTGCTGAATCCAGAGTCGGACAGCATACTCCTTGGTCTTTTTAGCTATCAGTGAGGTGTCTCCTGAGCCCAGAGGAGAATTCGAGCAGAGGAGTCCTTTCCTGCCGCCATCACGCCAGATAAGCGAATTGGCCAGCTGAGCTCAACATTATATCCCCTCATCTTGAAATGACTTAGTAAAAATAATATTAAGAGGGGAAATTAATTGTCTTAATATCAGGAACTGAGAACATCTCCAATACTAATTTCCTTAAGACAAACTATTGAAGTCATGATGACAACTACCAACAGAGCTTGAACAAAACCAAACCAGTATTACCTCATACTACTATTACACAACTGACACACATAGGATATTTGTAATAATATATGTCACTACCAGATTCATATTAATACATTCTGTACATAACTTGTAATTAACATTGATTGTGATTCCTGGTTCCTTTGTCTTTGAATCAGGACACACATATACCTTTATGATAGCAATTAATACAGATTGTTATTTGAAAAGTTATCAGTGCCTCCTTTAAGATATTCTCATAGAGTGTTATATGTATGTGAGTGTCACAGTGTTGTCAGGTGTAGTGGATTAAATTAAATTGTTTATCTGTCTGTTGTTGTGACTTACACTTCACCATACTCATACCCTAGACACATAACGTAGCATCACACTATTCCAGAATAATTCTGACTGGGATATAGAGATATGTGGTAGCAAGTAAGGTTATCTATAATACACTACTCTTAATAGATATAGATACCTTCACAGCTGATCTCAGTCAGTACACTAAGTCCCCTGTAAATATTTATAACATCCCACTTCACCACATATATTGGGGGCTCGCTCTTGGGATTTTGAATCTTTCACTATTAAAAATATTGGGGATAATTCACTTCAGGGAATATAAGAATTAAAAGGTATCCTTGGGTGGAATTAAATAAGGTTGAGCTCACGGTGCCTGTGTTGTCCATTAGAGATTGAATTGTTGGTTAGACATTATATAAAGTTACCTGATAGACAATGGCGGACCTGGCCAAATTTCGATCTGCTGCGGTTCAGACTGCAAAAGAGTTAGGATTAGATGGGCAAGTTATGGTTGCCTATGTTACTACGGAATGTGACAAATTTATTGAACGCGAAGAAAGAAGGTTTGAAGCCGAAAGAAAGTTAGAGGCTGACAGGGAAATTAAGAAGTTACAATTTGAAGCTGAGGCTGAGACTAAGAGGTTGCAGATTGAAGCTGAGGCTGAGACTAAGAGGTTGCAGATTGAGGCTAAGAAATTGGAGGCAGAAAGAGAAGACAGAAGATTGGCTGCAGAAAGGGAAGAGAAAAGATTAGCTGCAGAAAGGGAAGAGAAGAAATTAGCTGCAGAAGAGAGGAAATTAGCTGCAGAAAGGGAAGCAGAAGATAAAAGATTACAAAGGGAACATGAGTTACGACTAAGGGAGTTTGAGTTTCAAGGCCATGCTCCTGAAAATGGTGCCAGTCCCTTTGCCTCTGATGCTACGGTTACTCAGGGAGCCTCAACCTCAGCTATGAATTTTCATTTAGATCATTTTGTTGAGAAAGACGATGATATAGAGAGCTACCTAAATAGGTACGAACTATTAGCTACCACGTATGGGTTAGAGAGAGAAAGGTGGAGCTTAAAGTTATCTCAGGGACTTCGTGGGGCAGCTTATGAAGTTTTTGCAAAAATGAGCAGAGGTGATCAGGAAAATTATGACATGCTAAAGGAGGCTCTTTTGTTAAGTTATGAAAAGAATGCAGAATTTTATAGAAAAAAATTTAGGAATGCTAAACTACTGTCAGGTGAAACCTATCACCAGTTCTCTGCACGAATAGAGACATACTTGGAGAAATGGACTTCTCTGGGGAAAACCCAAGATCTTAAGGAAATGGTCCTTATAGAGCAATTGAGAGAGTCCATGGCTCCAGACCTGAGAAAGTTTCTCATGGAACAAGGTGCAGAGAGGCTGGGTGAGTTGCTAAATGTTGCTGAAAGGTATCAAGCAGCTCAAGCAGAGGTAACAGGTAATAAAAAGAAACAGGTGGACAACTTTAGGGCACCACAGAACTTTAATAAATTTGATCCTAGGGATCAAAATAAAGGTAAGCACCAATTTGATAGGCCACGGTATGAAAATAAAAATAAAACCCCACAATTCGATGAAAGGAAATATGATGAAAGAAAATCTTTCAACCAAGGAAAAAGGTGGTGTAAAAATTGTAAGATGAACAATCATGACACTGACCATTGTAGAAGGAAACCTCCTCATTTTGCTGCTATTATGTAGTGGTGTTGATGGTATTGTATGATGGTGTTATTACTACATGTAACTTGTATGAGGCCAGCTGTGAAGGCTCCTGAGATAAAATGTAGTTGAGAATTATCAGAAGGCCTTTCTTGCTACCACTACGACCTCACACTTAATTTTTTTTTTTCTTAATGAATGTGGCTACGTAAAGTGTCTAGGGTAATGATGTGTAATGTGGTGTGTTAGTTATAAATACACCCACAGACATTTAAGAAGACTAATAAGATTAACAAGTGTTAAAATACACTGAACTAACTCACGTGTATAAAGTTTTTGATATAATTATATTACATTTATTGGTTCTGGATCAAGTTTTATGTGACCAGAACTTGTTTTAAAAGAAGGATTGAAAATTTATGAAAAAAAATGCATGGAATGTTACATAATAAATGCAAGAGTGTACATATTTAAGTACTAGACTAGTTAGTTTTATTAAAAAAAAAGTTCGAGTAGTCATCTCTTTGGGAAGGCTAGATTTTGATATGGCAGTATCAAATCACTCGAACATGAAACAATATTCAAAATATATAAAGAAATAATTTCAATCTTACCAGATTATGAATACATAACACAGAATTGCTAGCAAAACTCAGCTGAGCTGCTGGCTATAGTATGGCGTCCCTAAATTTATTCACTGTCTTTCATATGGGAAAACACCACACTTTAAAATCTGTGTCTAACACTGAACAATTATTGAAGAATGACCCCACTTTCGCGTCTGAGCGCTAATGATATGATTGTCTGTGGCCAATCACTGCCTAGTTGTACTTTAAATTTCAAATTTCTACACTAAAGTCATTTCAGTCATGCTTCAGTCAAGTATGGATGGTTATCTGTTAGTCTGTCCGTCTCTACTTGTGTTTCTAAAAAAAATGTGCTTGATTTTTGAAGCAACCTTTCTCTCCCCTTAAAATTTTGTCGTAAAAAGTTATATTTAGACACAGCTACCGCTCAAAAACCCTCTCCTCCATAATAAGTAACTTTGAACACCTGTTCCCAAGGTCGTGTTTTTGTGTGCAAATTGTGACACTTTTAGATTCAATATAGTCTAGCGATGATGTGAACTACACTGTCTTTTGTCATTATCTTCAATATTATCTATCCGTTTGTAAAATTAAGATCATATTATTTCATTGCTCAGAATAGGCCATCCGGCCAGCTAATTTTTATATTCCTAACATTAATATTAAGAAAAATTACTTTTTAAATTTTTGTAATATTCCTAACATCTGCGTTTTAGCCGCTGAATTCAAATCAAGGCTTGGTATCGCAAAACGTCCAATTCCGTACCTCGTGTCAATTTGGGGGACGTGAATTTTTACTTTCCTCCATCCCCCCCCCCCCCCCCCCCCCCCCCCCCCCCCCCCCCCCCCCCCCCCCACCCCCCCCCCCCCCCCCCCATTGCGTCTCCTTAGCCTTTCCAGTCATATTTTTTTTTTTTCTTTTGATCCGCCGTTCCCCTCCTGTCTAGCAAGTCAATTTTATGGAGGGTGATGACCCGCGGTCTAGGCGATCATGTACATCAGCAGCCTACGCATTATGTTTTTATCCTTAAATGTTATCTTTTGAGTATTTTACCGTTGTATCTCTGTCAATTTCACTACACATCTCCCCACTTGAAAACATGCCTATGGCAAGTTCCAAAACCAGCGATACACATAGGTAAAATTACTCCTCACGTCTGCCACTACTCTAATTTTGATCACAGGGGTGCCGACTGAGGAAATCTGCACCGACATTCAATTTGCCTGGGATATATTGGATACTGAACTGATAAGGTTGAAGCAATAAAGACCACCTCAGCAATCTTGCGTTTTCATGCTTAGCCTGAGACAAGAACACGAGAGGCTGATGATCCGTCTCCACCACAAATGTCCTACCATATAGATAGATTTGAAACTTCTTTATTGCCCAGATTAATGCTAAACATTCTTTTTCGCTTGTGGAGTATCCTTGTTCCGCCTTATTCAATTTACGGCTTGCATAAGCGACTGGTTTCAGTTCCCCATCAGGTGAAGATGATCTTTGCAACAAAGCCCCTCCGAGTCCCACATTACTTGCATCGGTTCTTAAGACAAAGTCCTGTGTCAAATCAGGCAGTTTGAGAATAGGCTTGCTAGTGAGTTTTTCCTTTAACTCTTGGAACGCTAGTTCACATTGTGCAGTCCAAATAATTTTATCTGGAAGTCCCTTGCGAGTCAGATCAGTCAGAGGAGCACAAATAGCGTTAAAATTCTTGATGTATTTCTGATAAAATCCGCATAACGACACAAATGATCGCACGTCCTTTTTTGTTTGCGGCCTAGGTGCTCTCTGCAGTTTTTCCAAATTCTTAGGATCAGGGGTCATATTACCCTGATATACAGTGTGCCCCAAGAATTCCAACTCTTTGCATCCAATACAACATTTTGTTGGCCTAGCAGTTAAGTTCGCCTCCCGAAGTCTATCAAACAACATCTCCAGAGCTTCAATGTGTTCTTCAAATGTCTCGGTGGCGACGAGAATATCATCCATGAAATTTGTGATACATGGGTTATTCAGGGGGTCCAACAATTTTCGCATCATCCTTGAAAACACACTCGGAGCATTTTTCAGTCCGAATGGTAGCATATTGAATTCATAATGTCCATCCGAAGTGCTAAAAGCCAAATAAGGTCTCACTTCAGGCTTCACTGGGATCTGGTAATAGCCTTTACTAAGATCCACCTTTGAAAAGTATTTTGCCTTGTTCAGTCTGGCAAATAACTGTTTTGTGTCTGGTAATGGATCCACTTGTCCTTCTGTGACAGCATTCAGTTTCCTGTAATCTATGCACAGTCTGTGTTCCCCAGACGGTTTCCTCAACAAAACGACACTAGAACTAAAAGATGATTCACTGTGCGAAATAATCCCCTCCTTCAATAAATAATCTATTTCTTCCTTCAATGCCTTCTCCTTCGCAAACGGAATAGAATAGGCTCTCATACAGATTGGGTTTGAGTCTACCAGTTTCATGTCATACTGTAGCAAATTTGTATGGCCTGGTTTATCTGTTAATACATCTGTATGTTCCTCCAGAACCTTTTGAACTCTCTCCCTCTGGTTTTTAGTCAGGTGCTTACTGACTTTTACCTGTGCTGCTGTTTCACAAGGATGTAATGGGTATTCATGTGAGGTGAGTGGTTCTTTTTGCATCTGGGTTGCAATAGCTAAGGTCAATAAGGGGGTGCTTTCCTGGAGTGGTCTGTCCAGATACTTCTTTAACAGGTTTACATGATAAACTTTTTCCTTCCCCTTTTTGTCAATTTTATAGTTTGTTCTAGACACCTTCTCTAGAACCGTATATGGACCTTGCCAACCAATTTGTAATTTATTCTGGCTTCCCGGTAGTAAAAGCAGCACCTTCTCTCCGACTGCCAGTTCCCTGTCCTTTGCCTTCCTATTAAAATATGCTGCATGTTTCTTCCTGGCTTGTTTCAAATTATCATTTGCCAGTTTCCATCCAGCTTTCAAACGAGTGGTCAGTTCGTTCACATATTGATAAGATGAGGTAACAGTCTCTTCCGCCTTCTCATCTGTCCAGGTCCTTAATAGGGCCTCTAATGGACCTTTTATTGGCCTCCCAAATAGCAGAGTTGCGGGAGCCATCCCGGTTGAACTATGTGGTACCTCCCGGTACGCAAACAATGCGGCGGGCAGGAATTGATCCCACAGATCCGGTTTTTCGTGTGCCAGCTTTCTCAGGATAGAAATGAGAGTCCCATTGAACCTCTCTACCTGGCCGTTCCCTTGTGGATGGTACGGACTACAATGAAAGTGCCTGGCTTGAAATAGCTTAAAAACTTCTTCCGTTAGTTTCCCCTTGAACTGAGAACCATTATCCGTCAAGATTTGATGCGGGAATCCTAATCGGGTAAATATTGTAAGTAGTGCCTCTGCTACATGTTTTGAATCAATTGATGGCAGGGCTACCGCCTCTCCCCACATAGAACAAGTGTCCACCAGAGTAAGGATGTAACTGTTCCTCCTCTTGGTCCGAGTGAGAGGTCCTACAATATCCACTGCAACCCTCTCAAAAGGTGTTCCCACTATGGGCATTTCTCCTAGAGTTGCAGGGGCAGTCCAGTGCTTTGGAGCTACCCTTTGACATTCTGGGCAGGATTTGACATATCTTTTTATATCCTCCGTTATCCCTGGCCAGAAGTAATGACAAGCTATACGCTGTCCTGTGGCGCTGATCCCCATGTGACCACTGAAGGGGATTGCATGTCCGAGTTCCATCACTTTCTCTCTATATGCAATGGGAAGAACCAGCTGGTTGTGACCATTTGTTCCAGTTCCGGCCTTCCTGTATAAGAGTTTGTTCTTCATGAAATATTCCCCCTTGCTCGGAGGTGTGTGGCATTTGGGTAATTTTTTAAAACCTGGCTGGAGTGTCCTATCCTCAGCCTGCGCCTTCCTCATCTCCTCTGGATGAGCATTTATAGGTTCACCTTCTTCCTCCTTCTTCTGTGACCTGGTCTGCACTGTCGCCATGATCACAGGTTTCTCGGGATTCCCCAAGAAGACGTATCTACACCCCAATATCAGAGGGTAGATTGGTTCATCTATCACTGCTGCTCTGATTTCTCCTTCCACATAGCGAGTTTTCACCGTTATCCTTGCGATGGGAAGTGTCATGAGTGGTATGTCCTTAGTCGCCCCTTGTATTTCCACTGTTTCTGTGGTATACTGACTTGGGTCCACTAGGCTAGACTTCACAACTGAATCATAATCCAAACCTGTATCATAAAGGCACCTTATGGTGACCCCATTACAAATAACATCCTCACAAACTGGGGGGTGATAAGGTTCCTGTTGTCCCTTAGGATTAACCTTTAATCTTTGCGTCCCCGACTTCATTGCAGCAATGTTTGAAGGTTTCCTTCTACAAAATTCGGTGTTATGGTTATCCTTCTTGCACCATTTGCACCATCTTTTTCCTTGGTTCAACGGTTTTCTTTCATTGAACTTTTGGTCATTGAACTGTGAGTTTCTGTCGCGATAGTCATTTCTTGGCCGCTCAAAATTTGTCCTGCCTTTATTTCCCTGCTCTCTATTATCAAATTTATTAAATTGCTGTGGAGCTTTAAAATTGTCTATGTGCTTCTTTTTAGCACCACTTACCTCTGCCTGGGCTGCCTGATACCTCTCAGCAACATTTAAAATTTCCCCCAACTTCTCTGCACCTTGTTCCATGAGAAATTTTCTCATGTCTGGAGCCATGGACTCTCTCAATTGCTCAATCATGATCATTTCTTTAAGATCTTGGGTCTTCCCCAGAGCCGTCCATTTCTCCAAATAGGTTTCTATTCTGGCAGAAAATTGGTGGTATGTCTCCCCAGACAACAGTTTGGCATTTCTGAATTTCTTACGATAAAATTCACCATTCTTTTCGTACCTTAATAACAAAGCCTGCTTTAACATGTCATAATTGTCTTGGTCTTCCCTGTTCATTTTGGCAAATACTTCGTAAGAAGTACCCCTCAATCCCTGTGATAGCTTTAAGCTCCACCTCTCTCTCTCTAACCCATATGTAGTAGCTAATAACTCAAAACGTCCTAGGTACCCCTCTATGTCATCGTCTTTTTCAACAAAATGGTCTAAATGAAACCCCATAGCTGAGTTTGAGGCTCCCATACTGGGCGTAGCATCTGAGGCAAAAGGGCTGGCACCATTTTCAGGAGCCGGGCCTTGTAATTCCAGCTCCCTTAGTCGTAATTCATGCTCCCTCTGCAACCTTCTATCTTCAGCCTCCCTTTCGGCAGTCAACCTTTTTTCCTCTGCCTCCCTTTCGGCCTTTTTATCTTCTGCCTCCCTTTCGGCCTTTTTATCTTCTGCCTCCCTTTCGGCCTTTTTATCTTCTGCCTCCCTTTCGGCCTTTTTATCTTCTGCCTCCCTTTGCTGTCGTTTTTCTTCTGCCTCAATCTGCAGCCTCTTAATTTCTCTATCAGCCTCAATTTGTAATCTCTTTTCTTCAGCTAACCTGTCAGCCTCTAATTTTCTTTCAGCCTCTTTTTCTAATCTCCTTTCTTCCCGTTCAATATATTTATCACATTCAGTCGTTACGTATTGAATTAAAATTTGACCATCCATCCCCATCTCCTTCGCAGTGAGCACAGCAGCTGATCTAAACTTTGCTAGCTCTGCCATACTTTTTGGACAATATAATAATATACAAGATAAATCTCTAACCAGTAAATACACTAAGTACTTCTAATTACTATATGACTATAGTCTAACTAATTCTAACTAACCAGTTAACTAATTAATTATTACTGGCTGTGAAGATTCACCAACTTTTATCTGCAGGGACACTTTTAATTTTAAAGGAAATTTTACAATTTATTTCCCTACTTTTATTTCTCCCACCAGGAGATCCTAATTTTACTGTTGGGCTAATTATCCCTGGACAAGACCCCAATTTATGTAGTGGTGTTGATGGTATTGTATGATGGTGTTATTACTACATGTAACTTGTATGAGGCCAGCTGTGAAGGCTCCTGAGATAAAATGTAGTTGAGAATTATCAGAAGGCCTTTCTTGCTACCACTACGACCTCACTGTTTTCTTTTTTTTTTCTTAATGAATGTGGCTACGTAAAGTGTCTAGGGTAATGATGTGTAATGTGGTGTGTTAGTTATAAATACACCCACAGACATTTAAGAAGACTAATAAGATTAACAAGTGTTAAAATACACTGAACTAACTCACGTGTATAAAGTTTTTGATATAATTATATTACATTTATTGGTTCTGGATCAAGTTTTATGTGACCAGAACTTGTTTTAAAAGAAGGATTGAAAATTTATGAAAAAAAATGCATGGAATGTTACATAATAAATGCAAGAGTGTACATATTTAAGTACTAGACTAGTTAGTTTTATTAAAAAAAAAGTTCGAGTAGTCATCTCTTTGGGAGGATATTTACTGTTTGTGCTGTTGGGGTGGCCTCATCACACCTGTCTATATTGACTACACATTGTCCAGAAAATGGTGGGAATTTTTATGGGGATATTAGTCACTACCAATAGTTGGTGAATGTCCAGCAGACCAGAGGCTCACTCATCTTTTTGTAGCTCTGGTGCTGAAAACTTGCGGTCCCACCTCTCCGTGCTGGCGGGCAATAATGGTGGTCTCTGTCACAAGAACTGCACAGATACACTCGAGTAAAGTCACCCACCGAATAGACTCTGCTTTGTTGTCGATAGAAAACTCACAGCTCTGCAATCAAAGTATGGGCTATGTGTCAAAATCTATTCTATACCCACGTCTGGACACCACACTGACACAACAACCACATCATACAGACAGGTCAGATCTCTCTGACCAAACAGCACAGTTACCATGGTGGGTTTACATCCGATAGATCCTCCCAGACTATAGATTCTGAAAAATAATTATTAGTTGTCGGCCCTAAAAGAAGATAGGTAATCTGTTTCAACGCTTGATTTATTTTGCATAATCCTTGCTGTAGTTTATGTACACTGTTAGTCCCTAGACCCTGACTTGGGCGGGGGGTCTAGAGCAAAATCCCTACTTGTTTGTAAGGCTAGATTTTGATATGGCAGTATCAAATCACTCGAACATGAAACAATATTCAAAATATATAAAGAAATAATTTCAATCTTACCAGATTATGAATACATAACACAGAATTGCTAGCAAAACTCAGCTGAGCTGCTGGCTATAGTATGGCGTCCCTAAATTTATTCACTGTCTTTCATATGGGAAAACACCACACTTTAAAATCTGTGTCTAACACTGAACAATTATTGAAGAATGACCCCACTTTCGCGTCTGAGCGCTAATGATATGATTGTCTGTGGCCAATCACTGCCTAGTTGTACTTTAAATTTCAAATTTCTACACTAAAGTCATTTCAGTCATGCTTCAGTCAAGTATGGATGGTTATCTGTTAGTCTGTCCGTCTCTACTTGTGTTTCTAAAAAAATGTGCTTGATTTTTGAAGCAACCTTTCTCTCCCCTTAAAATTTTGTCGTAAAAAGTTATATTTAGACACAGCTACCGCTCAAAAACCCTCTCCTCCATAATAAGTAACTTTGAACACCTGTTCCCAAGGTCGTGTTTTTGTGTGCAAATTGTGACACTTTTAGATTCAATATAGTCTAGCGATGATGTGAACTACACTGTCTTTTGTCATTATCTTCAATATTATCTATCCGTTTGTAAAATTAAGATCATATTATTTCATTGCTCAGAATAGGCCATCCGGCCAGCTAATTTTTATATTCCTAACATTAATATTAAGAAAAATTACTTTTTAAATTTTTGTAATATTCCTAACATCTGCGTTTTAGCCGCTGAATTCAAATCAAGGCTTGGTATCGCAAAACGTCCAATTCCGTACCTCGTGTCAATTTGGGGACGTGAATTTTTACTTTCCTCCATCCCCCCCCATTGCGTCTCCTTAGCCTTTCCAGTCATATTTTTTTTTCTTTTGATCCGCCGTTCCCCTCCTGTCTAGCAAGTCAATTTTATGGAGGGTGATGACCCGCGGTCTAGGCGATCATGTACATCAGCAGCCTACGCATTATGTTTTTATCCTTAAATGTTATCTTTTGAGTATTTTACCGTTGTATCTCTGTCAATTTCACTACATATGACATCGGGGAAAAAGGAAAAGAAGGGCAAACCTGAAGAATTACAGGAACCATACCACCCCCCAGTGTGTGAAGATGTCATCTGTAATGGTGTCACTATAAGATGTTTATATGATACCGGTTTGGATTACGATTCCGTTGTGAGTTCTCACCTGGTGCAGGCCGATCAATACACCACAGAAACAGTGGAGATTCAAACTGCAACCAAGGATGTAGCTACCATGACACTTCCCGTCGCCCGAATAAAAGTGAAAACGCGATATGTGGAAGGAATCATAAAAGCAGCAGTGATAAATGAGCCAATCTACCCTCTAATATTGGGGTGTAGATATGTCTTCTTGGGGAATCCCAAGAGACCTGTGATATTGGCAACAGTGCAGACCAGATCACAGACAAAGAAGGAGGAGGATAATCCCATAAATACTCACCCAGATGAGATGAGGAAGGCACAGGCTGAGGACAAAACACTCAAGCCATGTTTCAAGAAGTTGCCCAAATCTCATACACCTCCAGGCAAGGGAGAGTTTTATATGAAGAACAAATTGATATATAGGAAGACTGGATCTGAATCCAATGGTCACGGACAGCTGGTCCTTCCCACTTCATATAGGACTAAAGTGTTGGAACTAGGGCATGCGATTCCCTTCAGTGGTCATATGGGAATCAGCGCAACAGGACAGCGAATAGCTTGTCACTATTTCTGGCCAGGAATAACTGAAGATATCAAACGATATGTAAAATCCTGTCCAGAGTGCCAACGAGTAGCACCTAAACATTGGACTGCACCAGCAACTCTGGGGGAAATGCCCATAGTGGGAACACCCTTTGAGAGAGTTGCCGTGGATCTTGTGGGACCTCTCACCCGAACCAAGAGAAGGAACAGCTACATTCTGACTCTGGTGGACACTTGTTCTATGTGGGGAGAGGCAGTAGCCCTGTCATCGATTGATTCAAAACATGTGGCAGAGGCATTGCTCACAATTTTCACAAGGTTAGGCTTTCCCAATCAAATCTTGACTGATAATGGCTCTCAGTTCAAGGGGAAACTAACTGAAGAAGTTTTCAGGATCTTCCAGGCCAAACACTTCCATGGTAGTGTGTATCATCCCCAAGGGAACGGCCAAGTGGAAAGATTTAACGGCACATTAATGTCGATCCTGAGAAAGTTGGCACACGAAAAACCAGATACATGGGACCAGTACCTGCACGCCGCCCTCTTTGCTTATCGGGAGGTACCCCATAGTTCAACCGGTATGGCCCCGGCAACATTATTGTTTGGAAGGCCAATAAAAGGTCCACTCGAAGCTATGTTAAGAACGTGGACTGATGAAAAGGCAGAGGAAAACATTACATCTTCATACCAGTATGTGAATGAGCTGACCACTCGGTTGAAAACTGGCTGGAAACTTGCCAATGAAAATTTGAAACAAGCCAGGAAGAAACATGCTGCCTATTATAACAGGAAGGCGAAAGACAGAAATTTGGCTGTGGGAGAGAAGGTACTGCTTCTTTTGCCTGGGAGTCAGAATAAGTTACAAATTGGATGGCAGGGTCCATATACAGTTTTAGAGAAGGTGTCTAGAACAAATTATAAGATAGATAAGAAGGGGAAAGAAAAAATCTATCATGTGAATCTCCTGAAGAAATATTTGGAAAGAGAACATCAGGAAGAGACACACTTGTTGACCTTGTCCATCGCCATGGAGATGAAAAAGGAACCACTTTCATCATTTGAATATCCATTACACCCCTGTGAGACAGCAGCACAGGTGAAAATCAGTACACATTTAACGAAAACTCAGAAAGAGAGAGTGCAACAGGTTCTAAATAATCATGCAGAGGTGTTAACAGACCGACCAGGGCATACAAACCTATTGGAATATGATATGAAACTGATAGACCCCACACCTGTCTGTATGAAACCATATTCGATTCCGTTTGCTAAGGAGAAAGCTTTGAAGGAAGAGATAGACTATCTGTTGAAGGAAGGAATTATTTCGCACAGTGAGTCTTCGTATAGTTCCGGTGTTGTACTTTTAAGGAAGCCCTCTGGAGAACATAGACTCTGTATAGATTACAGGAGACTGAATGCTATTACAGAAGGACAGGTGGATCCATTGCCGGATACAAATCAGCTGTTTGCCAGACTAAATAAAGCTAAATATTTCTCAAAAGTGGATCTGAGTAAAGGATACTATCAGATTCCAGTAAAGCCTGAGGTTAGACCATACCTAGCTTTTAGTACCTCAGAAGGACACTATGAGTTTAATAGATTGCCATTTGGATTGAAGAATGCGCCTAGTGTCTTCTCTAGAATGATGAGAAAATTATTGGATCCTCTGAATAATCCCTGTATAACAAATTTTATGGATGATATCCTTATAGCAACAGAAACATTTGAGGAACACATTGACTCTCTGAACATGCTGTTTGATCGACTTAGGGAGGCAAATTTAACAGCCCGACCAACCAAATGTTGCGTTGGATGTAAAGAATTGGAATTTTTGGGACACACAGTTTATCAGGGAAACATGACCCCTGACCCAAAGAATTTAGAGAAACTACAGAAAGCCCCGAGACCACAAACCAAGAAGGGCGTGAGATCCTTTGTCTCATTATGTGGTTTCTACCAGAAGTATATCAAAAACTTTAATTCCATATGTGCACCGTTAACTGAATTGACACGTAAAGGACATCCAGATCGCATTACATGGACACCACAATGTGAAATGACGTACCAAGAGTTGAAGGAAAAGCTCACAAGTAAACCCATTTTGAAATTACCTGACTTAAGTCAAGAATTCATAGTAAGGACGGATGCAAGTAATATTGGGCTGGGTGCAACTCTTCTACAGAAATCAGATGCATTGGATGGGGAATTAAGCCCAGTGGCATATGCTAGCAGAAAGTTGAATAAAGCTGAAATCAACTACTCAACTAGCGAAAAAGAATGTCTCGCAGTAATATGGGCAATAAAGAAATTCAATATTTATCTATATGGGAAGGCATTTAAGTTGCAAACAGATCACAAACCTTTATCGTTTCTAGCACAGGCTAAGCATGAGAACTCTAGGTTACTCCGATGGTCTTTGCTTCTGGCTCCATATAATTTTAGCATTGAGTATATATCTGGAAAAACCAATTTGGGAGCGGATTTTTTAAGCCGCCATCCGTGTGATGAGAATCACCGTAAACACCAGAAATAATAATAAATTTCTCTATGTGTATATAGAATAAAGGACTGACATATAATGTCTGTTTTAAGAGGGGAGGTGTCATGGAATATTCTAATCCACATATATAAATTATTAGGTAATATGAAGCCTAACAAATAAAATTAATAAAGAAAAGAGCAATGGAAAAATAACAGTGCTGTCACAAAGAATGTACTCGAAATCCCCCTTGTTTTCTGCTACGTCTGCAAATTGTAATGCTTTCACGTTGATATAAAAGCTTACTGTATTATTACCCGCTTTCTTCAATGAAACGTGTGCTGTATTTCTTGGAAAAGCATTGAGAGGCCCTGCGTAATGACCTAAATTAATCCTAACATTAATTATATTACGTTACCAAAACGAACGAACAGATGGACAAAAGGATAAAGAGAGAGGGGAGGGCTGAAAATCAGGAACGCATGCAACACGCGTCGCGCGATACACAAATGCTGCCATCACGCGTGTAAGTCTACATGCACTAATTTTTTTTCAGACGGACAGTGATAAAATACACTACCCTTTCCCAGAGTTAGGTTTATAAATCATAAAAAACGCTTATTAGGAAAGATAACAATAGATGGGCTTACGGTTGAAAACATAACAGTACCCAGACAGCACATCTTCGAAACAGGAGGTAGAAGAAATTGCATATTTTGAACGCAGCCACGTAGCTCCTTTAAATTAGTATTTTTGGGTTCCTTAGGGCTTGCTGACAAAGAATATGTAAAACGTTACGCAAATAGTCCAGGAATTAATAAATTATACCCAAAATAAAATATTGGGGGTGCCTGACAGCATAAAATCATTTCTGCTCATAAGATTTTTTTTTAACGTGTTTGAAAAAAAATTTACGTTACAGAAATAGCCTACCATGTAAACTCCAAATTGATTGGAGCGCAACAAATGAAAGCCTAACCACGATTGGTCGGGCTATAAATACTATCTTGGTTGTTGGGGGAGACGGGAAAAGGTAACATTTTTTCAAACACTTGTCGAAACGGGGCTCATTGGTCAGACTCGCTGATATACACACTTGGGAGCGTTAGTTCGAAACCACTTGTTTAAATAAACTTGATAAAGCATCAGTGCGTTGAAGCCAGCTTATATTTTGCTAAATAAAAGCCTGGAAGATAAGCAGATGGGAATTTGTGCCAGTTTGTGCCAGAATTCATTGCTAATCAACGTATCTGTGTTTATTCGTATGAATTGTGGTAAGCTTGAACCATTCAATATCTTTTAATGAAAATTGAATGTAAATTGTTGATTTATGCCTGTATATATATGTGTAGTTCAGTGGCAAACAGGAGATAAAGCCTATAATGCTCCAGCCTGAACAGAGGGTGTCGGAGAGAAGTAAAACGGCATGGAATGGCCAAACAGTACACTGACACCTGGATGATTGAATAGAAAGAAATAATGCTGGAATTGCAGAGGCGTAGTAACCATTAAGAAGGGTAATACTGGAATAAAGTATTTCAAATGAAGCTGACAGTCGGCCTAATGCTCTGAACTCAATGTTTGTGCTGTGTTGTGAGCAGTGTAACAAGAGAGTTTAAGTTAGTTATGAAGTAGAAGGTACATCCTTCTTGATTTCAGGGACCGTGGTCTTGATGGTAGTGAGCAGCACCTGGTCAGAGCTTTGCTGAATCCAGAGTCGGACAGCATACTCCTTGGTCTTTTTTAGCTATCAGTGAGGTGTCTCCTGAGCCCAGAGGAGAATTCGAGCAGAGGAGTCCTTTCCTGCCGCCATCACGCCAGATAAGCGAATTGGCCAGCTGAGCTCAACATTATATCCCCTCATCTTGAAATGACTTAGTAAAAATAATATTAAGAGGGGAAATTAATTGTCTTAATATCAGGAACTGAGAACATCTCCAATACTAATTTCCTTAAGACAAACTATTGAAGTCATGATGACAACTACCAACAGAGCTTGAACAAAACCAAACCAGTATTACCTCATACTACTATTACACAACTGACACACATAGGATATTTGTAATAATATATGTCACTACCAGATTCATATTAATACATTCTGTACATAACTTGTAATTAACATTGATTGTGATTCCTGGTTCCTTTGTCTTTGAATCAGGACACACATATACCTTTATGATAGCAATTAATACAGATTGTTATTTGAAAAGTTATCAGTGCCTCCTTTAAGATATTCTCATAGAGTGTTATATGTATGTGAGTGTCACAGTGTTGTCAGGTGTAGTGGATTAAATTAAATTGTTTATCTGTCTGTTGTTGTGACTTACACTTCACCATACTCATACCCTAGACACATAACGTAGCATTACACTATTCCAGAATAATTCTGACTGAGATATAGAGATATGTGGTAGCAAGTAAGGTTATCTATAATACACTACTCTTAATAGATATAGATACCTTCACAGCTGATCTCAGTCAGTACACTAAGTCCCCTGTAAATATTTATAACATCCCACTTCACCACAATCTTCATATGTTTTTCTTTTTGCTGAACTAACGAATCTCCACCGGGGCACCTTAATGTGTTATCATTAACAGGAAACGTTGTCTGCACTTTCAAATACCTTATTATAGTCCATAAATCCGACATCAACAGTTGAGGTCAAATTTAACGTTATTTAACAATGCGGCTATCTAGTCTGTAGAGGATTTGTTTTCACGAAAACCTGACTGGCCATCTCTCAGTTGTCTAGCATTGGAATCTTTTAATTTCTCAGTAATGATCTTGTTTTATTATTTTCTATGGTACTGACAGTAGTATCCTCTGTAAATTGTGTACTCTTTTTATGTCTCTATTCCTGGGATGTGACGGTATTGCCTCCCCTGCTTTGCAGTAGTGGTTCAACAGTGGCCAAAACTCAAGTGTATCTAATATGGGCTTCAAATGTATTTACCTTCGTACAAGATTACTTTTGGCAGAGGTGTAGATAGAAGGGCAATGACACTTCTATTACAAGGGGCGTCTTCATAATTTATTCAGATAAGCGAAAACAATGCTGCTTTGGCTGAGCACGTTAATTCTAGAATCTGCCGACAACTTTTGTGAAGGAATTAAGCACTTATTATTTCAGCTCGTTCAAGCCTCCACCCCTGATTTACTCAGTGGGATTCCTATTATTCTGGTATAGCTCTGTTTATAGTGTGTGTAGTAAATTGATTGAGACAAACATGCAGTAACTTTAAAATGATTAAATCGAAGTTAAATTTGTAGCATTACAAATAACAAAATTTATTAAATCTTTAGGTTTTAACAGTTTGAAAATAAATTGAATAGTTGAGAAGAAACGTTTTGTCATTGATTTATAGTAGAGATGATGGGGAACAATTCACTTAGGCAGCGTATATTTTTCACTTAGCTGCTAATAGTAGTTTCTGCTCCCGCTGATGGGTTCTGTTTACACTGCTGTCGCTCGTCGCTGGTCAAGGTTAAAGGCGCCACACGTTCCTAGAACGTCAAGGGGTAACGGCTAAGCTGGTCCTGCGTCTGTCTATAAGACCCTCTTATGATGGCGTCTCGCATAACGACAGTCCACTTCTGCATTCACTTGGTTCCAGAGGTATTACTTTCTGCTGGTACAACCAATAACTATGATAAAGAATAGAAACGAAACGCTCTCCTCAGTATTGCGTTTCCCGACACAAACTTATGTGCCCCCCTCTTCTATTCTACCATCCCATTATCTCAGAATTTACCCTCGATGAGAATTAAATTTAATCGCACGGGATAAACTTTCTTTACACTTAAATTGAAAAGCTTTAGCTTTATATTACATTTAAATGAAAAGGTTAATAATACAGATAGAATCTGTTTACATTTACTTCTCCACTGATTGAAAGTGTTTACAATATAAAATGAATTTTTTTTCTCATTTACACTGATTGAAAAGTTTGAAACTTTCATTAACTTTAAAATGCATATTTTCACATTGACATTTACACTGGTTTAAAGCTTGAAAACTTACATTAATTTTAAAGTGAATAGGTTTATATGGACATTTACACTGCTTAAAACTGTAAGTATTATGCGTAATTATATATAATTAAAATGTAACATCATTTCTTTTAACTTTTCCTCTCTTCACCGTATGGAACCTGCGACTCTTTATGCGTTTCGTTCTCTTTAAGAAACTAGCAATAAAGCAATCACCAACCCGTGCAGTGGTGGTTCATGAATCATCATTCTATACGCTGAGGTTGCCAGCCTCAAATGACTTGGACATCCACTAGCGATTTTCACATATTAAAATTCATTTGGTAATATATATATATATATATATATATATATATATATATATATATATATATATATATATATATATATATATATATATATATATATACAAAAGAGACTTGAATCGTCCTCTTAGACGCGTCTGGGGTGTCGTTAATTTAATAAGTTCCATCTGGCTTCATGTGTGGTCCTTCAGTTTCCTCAGTCCCTTTGTCCTTATTTAATATGAAAGAGATAGTCTGGGCCATGAAAGTCCGTCCAAAATTCTTCAATAAAAGGTGTCCGGAATGTTAAGAAGGAATTCTGAATTCTAGGCTTCACTCTAGCAAGGTCTGGTATTTTGGCAAGCGATCTTTACAGTGGAATAACACTGAAATGTGTCAGGTTATATTCCCGGTCTCCCACGCATCTGTTTGTTATGGAGTTAAATAAGCGCTCCAATCATTTTCAAACAGGCGGGGTAGGGTGTGCTACTTTCAAAATATTCCACGTGAAATAAGGTGCGTACAGCAAAAAGTCACGAATTACCATATATGGCAATCATATATACGATGCCTTGCGCAGAGACTCGTGAATATGTCGTTAACCTCAAATGACAACGTGTGTTAAAAGTAAAAATTCATTATTTTATCACAAAGTAATCTCTTATCTGTGTCTGTCCATCAGTTGTCTTCCCGTATTCCAAGCTTGGGTGATGCGCGCACCCATCTTATCTGGGCGATGTACTTGTCAATATGCCACTGCCAAGCTTGGTACAGGAGAATATTATCAACCTGCATCTCGTAATATTATCTCTACCTCTCCTTGCAAATGTGAGGTGTTTATCATCCACAAGGAGTGTCAGATAACAGACAAGACATAATATACTAAAAGTAATGAAATAATACTTGAAAATATAAACTATCTGCTATATAGTATAGAAAGAAAGAAATAAAGTGCGACAATTAAAACTATGCAATAAAATCAGTACCACAAATGCACCGATTACTGCCGGAGTGAAACAGAGATCGAGAGGGGCGCCCCATTCTGTCACATTGGATATTTGACCAGACATCCTTCCTTACATTTTGCTGATGTTTCTTGTTATCTTACAGACGTTACCAAGTATATAGTATCTATGTAGAGATGTTAATGTCTGTTTTAATGGCCTGTGCTAGAATGTGATCTGGAACCAGCAGTTTTTCCATCATTAAGGAGCTTTATGTCTTTATTTGCTCTTCCTTATTTGGCCTCTTCTGATGGCTGTCAATAGATTTATCGTCTGTTGGATGTATTGGTGCTGTTTTTTTTTTCCTTAACCAGCGGCACTTGGGCTTTCAGCCCGTCGGCCCAATGACATGTCATTGCGAGGCTGAGGAGCCTGTAGACTTTCCTTCCAACCCTTCGCTCCTTCCCATCCACAGAGGGTTTATCTCAGGAGCCGTTCAGGTTATTCAGTCAAAATCCCGGTCGTTGACACTGCTTCAAATGCTGATGCGCGGGCTTGAACCTTGAATACCTGGTCGCCAGCGCAACGTTGTAACCATTACACCAGCGCGGCTGCCATTGGTGCTGTTCAATTTGGAAGTTTCAAAACATGTTCTGTTCATCTTTTCATTCGGTCTTTTATATTAGGGTTACCATTTTTGTTTTTTTTAAAACCAATATCTTGCTTGCTGGTATTTCCCTGTCAGATTCTTTGTGATTTCCTGTGGTTGTACCTGCTTCTGCTTTTCTTGCCTGCTCATCAATAAATCGCCTTATGTTTCTTATGACGTTTAGTCTTGCTATTTTCTTCGCTTCTGTGTATATTTTATACGTCTTGGATCTGGAACTTCTTCCTTAGGATGTGTTTAAATCTGCTGTCTTTTGTTATCTGTTCTTTATTGTATCGATTGTATCTGTTGTTTGTCGATGTTTTGTCCCTGTGTTCTCTTTTAGTAGTACGTCGCAAATTATTTCATTCCATGTCTGATCTTCAGATACCCTGTTTCATGTACCTCGTCCTTGAGCAGTATGGCCAGACAGCTTGGTTTGCACACGAGACATTTCAAACTTTTCGCTCCGTTTATTTCTACTATCAAACGGCATTAAACATAACTTGACCGTTGAACTATGTTTAAGAAATTGAAATATAGACATTACAAATACGTTCTCTGAAAGCCAGAGGATGTTTTAAATACAGATGTCGCGAGAAGTTAAATGATATTTATCATAGGGACCCTAAACTATTGCTCTTCATTTCTATAGTCCAGACCATTCAAGTGATTGTATTATTCAAATAACATCTGCTCTAGTTCTACCCAACTTACAGCAGTGAGCGGAGTGGCATAAGGCAACAACCAATTTTTCTCCACGAAAAACTCCAGGAGCCTTGAGCTGACTACTTTATTAGAGTCATTAATGTAGAAGTCTGAGGGTGAACGAAGACATAGAATAAGAAATACCACTTATCCGCTCATGCTTTGGCGATGACAGTATTCGGTATTTCATATGGGTTGCCTGTCTACTAATAGTTTGAATGTCCAACGTCACTTTGCTTGAATTCTGCTATTTAGCGATTTTCCATTGTTTCGTGCCTGCCTTTCTCCACTTTGTTATGATCTATCTTTTAGCTACTTATATTTCGTATCATATGCTATATCGTATCATATCTGGCTGAGTGAGTAGGGATCGAAGAGGGAAAGCTAACCCGGTCCCAAAAATGCCGTGCTGAAGTCGGATGTGTCGGCCGAAAGGCGCAAATATCGCAGCACCGCTGTAAACAGATACAACGCAACCAACGTCCTTTTCAGAATGAACGAAGAAGAAGAAGATATCCTATTTACATATTTTGTTTGCTGCTACGTCACTTCGTTTCTAGCTGAGACCTCTATCGAGATTTATACTGTAGAGTCGTCAGTGATTTTTGTCTAAATGATGTTATTTTTCTTCGCTATTTCATTTCTATTTTCATTGTTTGTTTTATTTCTTGACATGCTATTATTATTTTTTATTCCGTATTTTTACATTTTTGTTCATCTTTTTGTATCACAGATCATATCTTTTTTTTATATATTCATTACTGCTTCTGCGTGTTTGCAGTAGCCATTACTGTTGTCAGTTGACCTGTCTATATATATATATATATATATTTTGCCGCCTGTTTGTAACTGGGGCTGACGAATAGTGAATCCCGAAACGTCCCGTGTTTCCTGATTAATTTCTGCAATTCAAGAAAAAAATTAACGTGTCCTAGTTTAACTTATATATGGTTGTATTCCGTCATTCGAGAACAATTATGCTTGTTTTATTTAATAAAGTGAAAATGCAATGTAAATCAACAGATAATTTTTTACAAGCCGTGTTCTTCATTCTAAAGCACATTTGTCCAACATTGTGGTGAAGAGACAGCGTTTTGTTATTGTAATCTAAGGAACTTTAAAATCCCTCACAAGTAGTGCTTCAGAAATGGCAAAATTCTGGTTGTCTATGGCGTAAGATATTGAAAGTTTGACAGCGACCACGTGTGACAATAGATTCAGGAGGTTCTTTGAGTCATGTGAGGCCTTACATTCTATACTTGCGTTAAAATGGTTTGGATTCAAAATCGTTCACCAAACATGTATTTGGAACACATTGTAATTTGTACCATAACAACTGGTACAGCAACAATATCAACATTTTCTACTACAAGCACAACTACTATTATTACAACTACCACATTTGTTAGTGATTCATCTACTTCTATCATTATCTACTTTTAATATAAATGATTCTAAGAACCTACTGCTGTTCCTGCTGATGCTACTACCAACATCTCCATCATCCTCATCGTCATCATCACTATCATCATTATTATTTTCTTTGTCGCTCCTTGTGGAACAAGGGACCACCATTGATGCAGGCCAGTGTATCTA
Source organism: Oreohelix idahoensis (assembly GCA_024509875.1). NCBI lineage: Eukaryota > Metazoa > Mollusca > Gastropoda > Stylommatophora > Oreohelicidae > Oreohelix > Oreohelix idahoensis. Next base: position 420,649 of record JAMPIV010005496.1, read on the forward strand.
AAGACTGCACCATGTGGATGCCAGCCTCATATTAGTCACCTTGTACGACATGCCTTATGAAGCAGTAAACCCGTCCTTTCTTTGTCTGTTTTTTCCTCCATTACTTTCTTGTTTTTTGTTATTTTTAAACATATGTAATCTTGATTATAATTGAATGCTGTAAATTTATGCTGTTATTTTATCTTATGTTGCATGCCTTTAAATTAATGCTTAAAGTAGCATGTGGGAATGACAGGATATAGTATGCAAGATAAGTGAGAGTGGAAGGGCAGAATGTTCGACGGGCCTACGTGCCCAATTCTTTACCCTTTGAAAATAAAGTTCGTTCGTTCGTTCAACAGAGAAACCAAAAGAACTACACGAGGCGCTGTATTTTTTCCTGTTGACTAAATACATTTTGACATTACTTTAGTAGTTTTCTAGGGCAAATCTGATTTTTCTAACTTTAACTATTTAGCTATTTATGTTTATTTGCTGTCTTGGCTAACATTGATTATATATTTTTGTCAAGGTTGTGGTGTCGGTATCGCGGAGTCAGTAATTGTTAGCTCTAAAAAAAAAATTCAATTACCATTTTAAAGTAGTAGAACTCTTAAAACCAGTTTCTGTTAAAGTTCGTCCATATTTACACAATATTGGAAAATTTCAGTTGCTTCTGATCATAAAGAAAGTTTTTATCACAATTGGAAATTTGTTAACACAATTAGAAAAAACTCACAAGGAATGAAAATAAACTATATACACTGTCAATGTTGCCGTCATTATTAAAATGAAACTATTTCGCCTCATGTTGTTTGGCAAAGCAGTCATTTGTGTGAAGGTGTGAGTGATTTGTTATGTTATATTACTGTATGAATGACTGAATAGTTTAAATATGTAGTCAACAAAAGCCACATATTGCTGTATTCACACATATACAATACTTGTACATATAACTCCATATAAAGACATAATTTTATGCCATATCACTAGTTTAAAAAAAAACAACAGTAATCAGAGTCAGTGTCGGACTTTAAACATTTTCGGAGCAGGAGAATCTTTGGCCGACTCCATAACCCTGGTATTTGTAACATTACTTTGGAACAGGAGATAACAAATGAAAAAGTGGACGTTACGGCAAGATGAGTTGTGGTTATTAGTTTACTTGATATGTGTGGTTGATGATGATGAGCAAATCGTGCTAGATGTAATACGAATGTGTCTGGGTGGTCAATGGCTGGTTACAAGATGGTTCATAAGAAATGGACTTCAACGTCGGTGTAGTTGGGTCCAACAAGTACATTCATATTTATTCACGTGAGATAATACATTACAATTCATGGCATTGGATTCATAATATGACTACATTGGAATGCTCCTACAGTCCTCCTTGGAACGTCACATATCTGGAATATTTACTAGCAGTGCCATCACGGTTATCACTGAAGTATCGAAAACCAGACATGGAGTTAATATATATTTAAATTGCTATTGCAAATACTTCTCTGAAAAAAATTACTTCCTCGAACTCAATCCTTATGTTCGGAATCTTTATATATATCAGTGGTGACCTTCGTAAAATATATAGCCACGTAGAAGAATAGGTAATCTTCCAATATTCAGGAGCAACAGCTTCGACGTCTTCCTTGGTCGAAATCTACTAACGAAAGGCCCCGTCTAACGGTTTGCATAAGTTATGTTTAGCACCAAAACTACGTCATCATATCTAAGTGACGTCAGACTAACATCGCGTTCATTTAACATTCATATAAGTGCAAAATACATCATGCTGGCCACGAATAGAGTTAGCGAGTAGATTAACTGATAACAGAACTAAACATGGTCAACATGTAAAATACATGATAAATCTTCCTTATCAATGAGTTGAGATTATTAGATTGTTTATATTGTTTAAACTTGTCAATCATCGCTCATGAGAAGTGTGACAAACATGAAAGTGTGAAATCAAATGTTATAAATGTGGAAGTTGTGATAAGTGGTATGTTATCGTATGAGAGCAAATAGTATTTTCTGAATAATCTAAGTAATCTTTGAGAAGGTGTCATACTTGTGCATCTGAACTGTCGCTTGCAATGATCGGGTATTTGGCAATAGGTGAATGAACCTGTTAAGGTTAAAAAGGGAGGTGATACTTTGTATATGGGTTGGTCACAGTAAACTAAGGGTTACATCGCTTGTATACTTGATTAACGGTGTATTGGGTTAACAAATATATGATAGAGGTCATAGTGTACAGATAGAGTCATGAGCGCTGGTCTGTATTGTTAGAACTGTAAATAGTTCGCACGGCTAGTCCGTGGAAGGGACTGAGCGGTGGTGAACTGCGAAGTCCCGTGACTGTTTAGGCGGGAGTTTTTGTGACCGCTTGCAGTCGGGTTCTGGCGTTGACAGAGTGAAGTCAACGAAGGTGTTTTTCTAAGTGTGTGTTCCCGACCAGTGTTCGGTGAAAATGGTATAGTGTTTTTTTCAAAGTGTGTCTCGGTGGAGACTTTTTTGGCACAGGCCTGTAGCTGAATATTCTTCCTGCATATGTATTCTTCCATGTGTTAGGTTATTTTGAAGGTATGTACTTTGATATTTATGACTGCAGTGGATGCAGCTTATGAGAGTTTGCACTGTGCACGTTCTATGAGAAGTGCACAACTATTTATTGTGAGTTCTTAGAGATAGCGCTGATGATGATTATACTGCCGTGGAGCAGCTTTATGTGAAGTTAGACGTTGGTGCACGTTCTATGAGAAGTGCACCAAAAGTGCTATAAAGAGTCCGAGATTTGAAGGACATTGCTTTGAAGGCCAGGATTTCGTACAGGCCGCATTTGAATTAACTGCAGTAAGATGTTTATGGAGCTATTGGGATGCTATTATGAAGGCAGTCCTTGAGGGATTTAGCTATTGTGCACGTTCGATGAGGAATGCACTATTATTCTGTAATTGAGCTCTATGAAGAAGACATTTAAGAGTCGGAGACTTATCGACTTTATAAGGCCATATTTATAACTGCGGTGAAGGCAGTCTTTGAGGGTTTTTGCTATTGTGCATGTTCGATGAGAAGTGCACCACTATTTATGATTAGGCCTTAAGAGTATATAGCTGACGATGATTATTCAACTGCCGGGGAGCAGCCTTGGTGGAGAAGGGAGGACGTAGTCCTTTGAGGAAAATCGTGATGGTCATCTTCAATGAGAAGTGCACCATTAAGCTATAAGTGATGAGGCCATATTTATAACTGCGGGAAAGGCAGTCTTTGAGGGATTTTGCTATTGTGCATGTTCGATGAGAAGTGCACCACGATTTATAATGGAGCTCTGTGGGGTGTTTTGAGCTTATGATTTGACTTACCTATGCTTTGTACTGTATGCGTAATTTTCGTCTGTGTCATCGTGACTGTGTGTGTAGCGTTAATAAAACTGTTCATTAACCATCACCAGTCGTTCTACGCTACATGGCTTCTATGTGTGTTACTGTGCTGTGACGAAAGAATGCACCAATACACACCCACTTTGAACATGCCAGGCACAGTGACAATAGGGACATATTTACAAATAGCCCTGAGGGGGCGTGGCCTATATAAGGAGAACACATTTACGCCTTCATCACTTAACTCCCACTGATATCAATCATTCTTTATCAGAACCATTCGACAGGGAGTGTCAATGAGTTAGCAAGAATTTGTACTGTGAAAAAAATGCTGAATATTTATAATATTGCTCAGAATGTAGTGTTATGTTTTGCATCTTCATCTGTTATTCAGTGGAGTTTGATACTTATTAAATTTGTTTGTGTATTTGATATTTAACCAATTTAATATTGTACTCAAAGTTTCTTAAAGTGTGATTCATGGACCAATCAATTCAAGTGGGTCCGTGTACGCAACGCACAATTTAAAATGTAACATTTTTAATTATGCTTTATGTACATTTTGTTTCCAAGAAATCTCCTTCCGACTATATCGTTGCCTTAGGTAACTAGACCAGTTTATAAATATGTTAATGATGTCCCTAGGGAATAAAGAACAGATTTATTTTGAGAACTGACTGAAGAAACTGCAATAATTTACCTCCATCTATATATATATATATATATATATATATATATATATATATATATATATATATATATATATATATTGTGACCGGGGGAGGCTATGTCACTGCACCAAATCAAGTCTAGTGTGACAGGGTGAGGAAGGGGTGAAAATAAACGTTCTGTGACAGGTGAATTTGGTGGCAGTATTTTCTATCAATATTCTTCTGTAGTGTTACTGGCGACTGCCAGAGATGGTGATTACAGATATGAATTGTAATATAACCCAGGTGTTCTTAGGAGACTCGTACTGTTTTTATTGATGCAGGCTGTAAGATCGTCGTAAATGTGGTAGCACTCTGTGCTTGATTACCGGATGTAAACATAGGTCAGTGGCTACTGACGCTCAGGAAAATAAGATCAGGCTGGTGTAAAATACGAATAAATACTTTGATAACTTTAATCGGGTTCATAAGTACATATTCTTGTGTAATACGGTATACTAACCAGTCTTTCCATCAAATATCACATAGCAAATCAGCCTTACAAGATGGTAACCACACATTGACTTCGCTCATCCCGTGCTCAAGCACAACTCACTTAACACCCTTCTATCAAAACATCGCTACCGTCCTAACTACTCGGCAATTCTACCCCAAGTTTGATGACGTCATTTCTGAACACTTTAATTAAATCACTCAAAGGATTTGTGACTCGTGTTATTACACTAACTAGACACGCTCAAATACTTAGTGTTAAATCTTGCTTAAGAATTCTTATCCTAACTATAATTAAGTGGCAGCACCTTAGTGCTAATCCGACGTAACAGTCCTTACTGTCACAATATATATATATATATATATATATATATATATATATATATATATATATATATATATATATATATATATATATATATATATATATATATATATATATATATATATATATATATATATATATATATTCTCATTAGTTTAGAACATTACATAAATATTTTCAATTACTGTTAACGTTTATATTGACATCATTACCAGTTGTAAAATCGATATGATACTTAAATACTGCAATATTTGATTGTTGTTATACTAAATTGTTAGACGAGTGTCAATAGACCATGAGGTGCCAACACTCCAAAACGGTCGGGTAGGATTTTTTAGATGTTTGTAAAGGATGTAGTTGTGCGTGTCGCACAACTACATCCTTTACAGAACATCTCTGTTCCCACTTATCTAACAGGATTACTACAACAGCTGCAAAGTTGTCCATTTGACATGTTTCTACACTGTACATAGAAAGAAGCAAACTCAGAGACTGCGTCTATCCCAACACAATATAATTATAGTAAGCGGTTCTAAAAAGGCACATGAGACAATCAATCATCATCGACAACCTACCAGTATTCATCTACTCTTAACATCGCATCTGACACTGCGAAAACTTCCTGGATTAGAAACCACCTTGATTCTTGCAACAACAAATATTACTAACAAGATAATCGCCTTCCATTGTCTCTTCCACACATGAGCAACACCTGGACACGTCTCTATCCTTCCAATAGTTCTGTCAACTCATCTTCCACAAGTCTAGCGATTTAACCATCCATTCGCCTGGGTTGCTCTCGCCAGTAACAATCTCTATTTTTGTCAGATAACGTTAGCGTCTCTAACACATTAATGATCGTAAAACATTCATACACTAAAGAGTTTTAAATCTATTTACGACACAAAATAACATGTGATAATCAATATAAACCGCAATCAACTCATGGTGCCTTAATATGGCTTAACAAACAAGACCAAACTCCGACTGGAGGATATCACGAAAGCATCCATTCAAAAATAAATCTTGACATGTAGCTATATTATTTGTTCACGGTTTTAGAAAAGACAATGCTTTAGTGACATTTTCCGAATAGTAGAGAAGAACATAGAATGACCTTGAACTGATGGCACGCGAACGGTAGACTTGGGATATGTTTGGTGCAGGCTCATGCTCCTTGGGGAGTTAAAAGGTATTAACTGATTAATTGAATAATTCTTTCTTCCTGTCTGTTATCGGTGTTATTGTTAGTTGTTGTTTGTAAGATTTAATAAAAGTGATGGCTGTTTTTTTTTAATTATCGTTTGACTATTTATATCGCTGTCTTAAATTATCACACATAATATTAGATCTTGTAGATAAAACCTAATTATCACACATAGTACTAAATGTTGCACATAAAATCTATCAGGAAAATATTAAATAAATAAATATTACACACATAAAGGTATTGTTACGAGTAGATCCTATGGAAGGGAAGTGATCTTTGGAATGTTTTTTTGGACAAAGTTAAATTATGGGTTGTGGCACTTGAATGCCCGATTAAGCTGATGCTTGTTTAAAATGGGATAGGAATAATATCTTCTCGTATGATCGAGAACAAAGCGATGATCGCTACTCACAACGTTGAGTCACGCCTGTGAGGAATTTATCCCTGAATTGTATTGACCTGTGATTAAGCTCGCGGCTAGCCTGCATGTATTTTGACTGAGTGGGGTTTCAAACAGTCGAGTCTCGTGACAGGGAGTTCACAGTGTGTGCCCTGGGTGTGTACGAAAGAGCATTGTGTCCTGGGGGTTGACTGAGGGAGTTAGCTATAAGTGTGTGTCTGCGCAGAGCACTAGGAATATGTCTAGCGATGGTTTTCGCTGTGTTTTTTGGATAAATGGATATTTGATGTGAAGATGTTAGAGTCCTTAATATGTACAGGCCAGTATTTCTTAGTAGAGGATATTTTGTGAAGATATTATTTAAGAGGCCATTATTTCCCGCGGAGGCAGAGTTTTTGGATATTGCAGTCTTATGAGTCGTGAGGACATTATAGGACATTATAGCGCTGATATTATTATTAACTGCCGTGAGTGCAGTCTTATGAGTATACTGAGTCGTGAGGACATTATAGCGCTGATATTATTATTAACTGCCGTGAGTGCAGTCCTATGAGTATACTGAGTCGTGAGGACATTATAGCACTGATATTATTATTAACTGCCGTGAGTGCAGTCTTATGAGTATACTGAGTCGTGAGGACATTATAGCGCTGATATTATTATTAACTGCAGTGAGTGCAGTCTTATGAGTATACTGAATTCGTACCTTTTGTTGTAACGGTGTATTCGTCTTATGTCTACGTGATGATGTGCTGTGACTTAATAAACCATTGTTAAATGTCACCACCGTTTACAACCATCTATGACTTCTATGTGCGTACCTGTGTTGTGAGTGACTGTTCTAACACACACATACTAATACATACCTAACACAGATACGACGGCACACCTACGCAATCCCACCCTCACAAACTGGCAGCTTCTTATCAGTTGGTGGTTTATAGTGAAGTTGGATCGAATATCTACGACTGAAAGTGTTACTAAAGAAAACAAACGGTAACAGGTATTGTTACCAACAGATTACTGGTGACAATGTATATATTTATTATAATATTTATCTGTCGGAGGGAAGATATTTGTTTTTAGAATAAGGATGCTTTCCTGGCCAAAGATATATCACCCATGATTGATTGATACTTTTGTTATATGGGTTATCTCCCATGGAGATCGAATTTGGCGTATGAATGTGGATTTCGTTAGTCTGTGCCTTGTTGGGCCAGAAAACCGATTGTTCTTGTTTAGGTTATGCAGGAATGTGTATGGTCCGAGTCTATGTTTACTCTGTGTCTATTTCAGACGATTCGGTCTTATATCGTGATATCTTGGTATGTCTAAGTGGAACTATTTTTCCTTGTACTGTACTTTGGGGTCAGGTACTTTCGGCGCATGAAGATACGTTAGGGAGTTCTTCGCTGATGAAGGAGCCTGGCGGGATGTCATGTCTTTAGACCTGTCCAAAGTTTGTGATCTCTTCGATTTATTATGGGGATGAAGATAGTTTCTTCTAGGATTGTTAAGTCAATGAGTTCCCCAGTGTTGATTCAGTAACGCCAGGAGAGCGTTTGTGTTTGCTAGTGTATTTCCTATGCCAAGGTAAAAGAACTGTTCACTGAACTCTTTCATTCCTAGGCTCAGATGGGCAGACGTCTATATGAATTTACCTATATCTATATGTCGGGACGACATGTTATCTAGCAGCACTGAATATGTTTATATGCAGCAATTATGAGGACAGAATATGCTGATACTTGTAGAAAATATTTGTGTTCATGAACTGAACCTTTATTGAAGATTTCCTATACACATGTATAGTGAGCGATGCTCAAAGGGAACCAGAAGCCATTTTGGAATTCTATTTATTTTGGAATCCTATTTATTGTCGATCATCAATCAGAGAACGGGGATGCCCCTTATTATCAGGTGATGATTAAAAGATCACAGTTGTAAAGAAAACCCAATACTGGTGGGTTAACATTATCTTCACATAGATTTGCTGAACTTTACCTAAAGGAATCTTCGCTAGAAAAGAGGTCCTGTTTAGGAGTCATGTTTCAACAGTATTTATTAACTGACACGTTCGGTCAGTAAGGCCTGATGATTATATTGATAAACAGTGGAAATCTAAGTGCTTGTCTACAGATGTTCCATTGCAATGTTATTCAACATGAATGCTAACTTAAGATGGTAGACCATTGATCAACAATATGCTATTTATGTCGACCTGTGTTCCTGTAACTATACACGTACTGTCTAGTGTGTACGTCCTATTAAATAGTATGAAACGACCACAGTAGTCCAGCCATCCTTGACTTCCACCTGTGATTGGAGTGAGTGTCCTGTGAACCTGTCGAACTGTCATCCATTCGCGTTTGTCATTATTGATGTTTACACTCACCCATTGCATCAGAATATACGCACTTAACAGTACACCTTGTCAGGGCTCCAACAGTCGGTAACATGACTTATTTACAGAACATTGTGAATGGACGAGCTATATCACAAAAAAACCAGTCCATACTAATCTGGTGCAAGAAACAAGCTTTATCAATGTGGTAGGCCAGCTTTCTGGGTCAATCTGCACAGTGGACATTTTGAGAAGTCAGCTACTGAGACCAGACCGTTTCCTGTGGCCTGATACGACACACCAGCAGTACAACACTACAGTCGATGTCAGCATGACCTGCCCTATCGATCGTATGCAGTAAATAGGTCAGCGCTCGTTGAACAGACGGTGTTTACATAGAACAGACAGCGTTACACAGCAGATTTGTTTACAAGAATTAACTGTGTTAGCAAGAAGTGCTATGGAACTGAGAGGTCTTACACGTCAACGGCGGATCTTCTTGTGTTCTGCTACATATTGTTGAACTTTGTAATAATTTAAGACAGAAATATAATTTATTAAAGTGGCAGTTTTTTTTAGTAGAAACTGTACCATAATTCTGCCGAACTGAGCCTTAGTTGCAACACATTTTTCTGCAACACATTACATTGCATTTATATGACATATATGTATTTATGTTTAATGTTTACATGTTATGGTGTTGTGTCTATGTCGTGGGCGGTTGGTGAGGTGACTAATATAGGAGATAATAAGTCATATAGATCCTATATTAGTGTTCTGTAGGGAGCAATTTTCTTAATTGAAAATTTGCACGCAACATCTTTTGCTCTTATTGTTAGCTGTGATGATTTGTCCCATCGTTGTTTTCGTAATATTTTTTCTGTTCTTCAGTTTTGTTTTGATTTGTTTGTATTTGTAGATCTACCCTTTCCTAAAATTTATTTCTATACACATTTATATTTATACACTGGGACGTCATTTGTGTTGTTTATTTCATCGCGGTTATCATTTCAGGTTCTGTGATTATTTTCTTCAGTTTTCTATTTAATTTAGTTGATTTCTGCGAATGTTTTCGTATTGTCCATCTTGATTGTTCTTCTTGATTGTCTTTTGTGTGTGTTCTTGGTTGACATATGCTATAATATATACTTGATTATACACTACTAGCTGTATAGTGAACTTATGAGAAAGAATCAACTCATGATTAATTGCTATTATTAGAGGTACACAGTTGATTATACAAGACCTTATTTAAAGGCTTGTTTTCCCAAAGAGATTGGGATAAAAAGAGCTGATTATTCAAGCTATTGAGAGCTTGTTTCCATTTATTTGGAGATAGATTTCATTATTGCTTTTTCAGGTATCGAGTCACATATCGGTATACATTATGTCGACTTTAGAATACTTCATTGAGTTAGGAAAATCCCTAGGCAAGACTGGTGATAAGTTAGAGGAGTATGCTACCAGTCAATATGAAAAAGCACAAAAATTTGAAATTGATAAACTGAAGGCTGAGGAGAAAAAACAAAAAGCCGAGGAGAAAAGAATGGAATTAGAATTTGAGCAAAACAAATTGCAGATGCAAGTAGACGAAAGGAGATTCCAAATGGAAATGGATAAACCAAATAAAGAAGCTGAACAAAAGAGATTAGACAAAGAAGCTGAACAAAAGAGATTAGACAGAGAAGCTGAAGCTGAACAAAAGAGATTAGACAAAAAAGCTGAACAAAAGAGATTAGACAAAGAAGCTGAACAAAAGAGATTAGATAAAGAAGCTGAACAAAAGAGATTAGACAGAGAAGCTGAGGCTGAACAAAAGAGATTAGACAGAGAAGCTGAACAAAAAAGATTAGAAAGAGAAGCTGAAGCTGAACAAAAGAGATTAGACAAAGAAGCTGAGGCTGAACAAAAGAGATTAGACAGAGAAGCTGAAGCCGAGGAGAGAAAGGCAAAAAGAGAACATGAGGAAAAACTGTTAGCATTTGAGTTAGAAAAATTAAAATTGACAAATATGGGTATTGCTAATCAGTCAACTGGTAATAATGGTAAACCCTTTACTTACAAGGTCAAGGTACCAGTGTTCAATCCTTCCAGTGATGACATAACATTCTAGCTGGATAGATTTGAACGCTCTTGTCGAGCTCATAATGTAAATAAATCACAATATGCTAACCAGTTATCAGAAAATTTGAAAGGTGATTCTCTGACTAGTTTAAGTTTGGTTGATGAGACTGACAAGGATAATTATGATGTTATTAGGGCAGCTTTATTGAAAAAATATCAATTAACAGAGGAAGGTTACCGTATTTTGTTTAAGAAAATGGTACCTGAATCAGGGGTAGAATTCTCAGAATTCATTGCAAGGACACGTTTTACATTTAATCGTTGGATTGAGCTGTCCAAAACAGAAAAGACATATGAAGCCCTTATGGACTTGTTGCTCAGGGACAAGATTATGTCAAGTGTAAATAAATCATTCCTTGAATTCCTACATGAGCGTAAACCCAAGACACTAAAAGAAATGGAAGAATATTGTACCCAATACGTCACGGCACATCCGGACGTAGCTTTTAGCAATGCTAAGGTTAAGGAATACATGCCAGTTGCTTCAGCAACACCATACAACCCTAATTATTCACACAAATTTCAGGGACCACAAAACAGGTTTGATAAAAAAAGGGTAACCATAATAGTTATCAAAACCAAGGTAACCAATCATTTTAGGGTTCTTCTTCGAAGAACTTGAGATGATCCGACAGCCCTCGATTCAGGGGTGGTCATAATTATAGGAATTTCCGCAGAGGAAGTCATTATAGAAACTATCCAAGTCATCCGTCATGGAGACAACAAGATCATAATTATAGAGATACTCATTATAGTGAATATGATAATGGTAACCATGAGAACTATGACTCAAACCCAAATAGGGTGTTACGGTGTTTTATCGGCGTCGTCTGCTATATTTGGCAGCACGCATTTTTGATGATAAGAGAATTAATGTAGAATCATTGTTATACTTCATGGTCTAATGAACGCAATCCGCACAGTCGGATTGTGACGCGTGAGCGTTGGTATGGTCACGCGTAATGACCAATTTAGGGGACCCTTTTGTATTTGACCGTCACGCCATGAAGTCGCATTGTTGAATTCTTCCAGAGATAGGCTACGTATTGCCGAATTATAATTATTGATGGACGCGCAGGGTCGGTCCATAGTTCCTTAATGGATAATGAAATATAATGTTAGTAGATCAGTGGATGATCTATATATTAAATATTCGTCAAATACACAGGCGTATCATTACCGTCTGACTGGATGACAGCAGAGCGTGTACATCGCCTTTGATGTTCTGACATGAACTTATTTGACTGGAAGAGTGACGGTATTATGGATTCCCATTGACTAATGCAGATGTACAATTCTTATATTGATGAATCACCATATGATGTTCTTCACATGTCTTGTCAAATAAATGTATATATTGGACTCAGTATGAAGGACTTACCGCATTCGTCATTTGACTTGAAGGTTGGTCTGCATGCCATGTTTTATTGATTGTATTCGCATTATACTAACTACTCTCCTATGAGGAAGAGTTCTCCATGTATTTATGAGGAATGATATTCGCACTGAACAAACAATGAAGTGTCGACGACTACGATACAGACAGACAATATCTCAATTAAAATACTTAATAATTGTCTGAGTACGAACCCACGTACGGACACATATAATCAAGTGATCAGTGATCAAACTGATAGTCCGCATAAACGCAACTGCGATATCAACTAACGCGTCGTCTGTATCAACTGGTGGCCGGATGTTGGCTGTGGAATTTCTATTTCACGTTTATGAACTTATCTACAATCAAATCGAATCCGCAAAAATATATCTCTTCGATTTTCATTGACATTTTCTGCGCATGCGAATATGACGTCATTGCATAGCAACAGTCGAACGATCATGAATGACAAGCAAAATTCAACGACATGAAATTAAACTTATCAAGCATCAACTACCGAAAGATTTCTGGTCACACAGACAGCATTTCTGCATGAAATATCCATGGTAGAGTGGCGCATGTTGGCTCTGTGGTAACTATTCCGAAATTCAAAAGATAAGTACTGTTTGGTCCGTATACAAATGTTGAGTCCACGTCAGCCATTTCATAGGCATGTTTTTGACAATAATGTTAAGTGTGTCATTTTATATATATTTCTGTAGTCTTGTCGATATTCGTGGGTGGTTGGGCAGGAGGATTACATCTGATTACATGTCTTTTCGAATGACCAGATCAGGTGTAATTGTTCTATAAGGCCGTGAATTAATCGCATTTTAGCGAAGGACTCACTGAGGACACTGCCGGTGGTTTTTCGTTCGTACTTGCTATTAATTCCCTTGTATGTTAGATGTCTAGTTCTGTTATAACTGGGGTTTTCTAGTGTATTCAGTATCATTTTTATTCAGTTTTGTACTATCGTTCGTAATCTATCCCGTCAATCAATTCTGATCTTGCTAGATTTTATTTTCATGAATATTGTAATGTCCGTTAGATGAGTCCTGTGACGTCATTATTTTCTGTGGTCGTATATTTTTTTTTTGGTACTTTGACCCAGATTCAATTCAATCTTATCTCATTTCCGTTCTCGATTTAATTTTGTAAAATTATTTATATGGGTGAAATGTCACTTTTGTATCGTACTACTGTGTTGTAAATCTTTGGTTCATCATTTGTATTGTATTTATCCATTTCATTAATTAATTATATTACATATATTGCTTCTTATCAAGATAACAAATTAATTTAATTAATTGTTATTAAATTGGATGATGACTTAGGGTGTGTCATCATACTGCATTATTGGTTCAATACATGAGTGAGGCACATTGTATATGATGCTTAGGGCATAAGGATTACAATTAAATATTGAAGTAAAATAACTTTATTGAATGATTATTTGGTATTCACACCATGCATAGGTGTGGAATTGGAAAACTATATGTGATATAGTACAAAGTACACGTACATGGTACTACAGTGTTGTCTAGGCACACATAAATGATAACATAATATACTTATGGTAGGACAATTCCCATAGAAATATTGTACCTGCTTTAAAGGAGGAAGAGGAAGAGAGGAAAGCTACGTTGAAACAGGAGAAAGAAAAACTTAGACATGAAGAAGACATAAGGAAAGCTAGAGAGGAAATAGAAGAAATTGAGAAGGAAAACAGATTAAGAGAATTAGATGAAAATTTATTATTAGATAAATTTTTATGTCGTACAGCTTCGGATTTGACGGAGTTTGCTAACAATAAGTTACACTCTGTCCCACATATGAATATGGCTATGGACATAGCAGACTTACTAGATGGAGTGTTTCGTACTTTTGTGGAACGTTACGTACATGTCCAACATGGTTCTATATTGAATAACATTCATAATGCTATTCTTTGCGACGATTGTAGTGGGTTTGATGGTATTGTATGATGGTGATGTTACTAAATGTAATGTATGAGGCCAGCTGTGAAGGCTCCTGAGATAAAATGTAGTTGTGAATTGTCAGAAGGCCTTTCTTGCTACCACTACGACCTCACACTTAATTTTTTTTCTTAATGAATGTGGCTACGTAAAGTGTCTAGGGTAATGATATGTAGTGTGGTGTGATAGTTTATAAATACACCCACAGATATTTAAGAAGACTAATAATATTAACAAATGTTAAAATACACTGAACTAACTCACGTGTGTAAAATTTTTGATAGAATTATATTACATTTATTTGTTCTGGATCAAGTTTTATGTTGACCAGAACTTTTTTTAGGAAAAGGATTTAAAATTAATGAAAAAAATGCATGGAATGTTACATAATAAATGCAAGAGTGTACATATATAAGTACTAGACAAGTTAGTTTTAATAAAATGTTCTTTTAGTCATCTACTTGGGAGGATATTTAATGCTTGTGCTGTTGGGGGGGCCTCATCACACCTGTCTATATTGACTACACAGTGTCCAGTAAATTGCAGGAATTTTATGGGGTATTAGTAACTAAAAGGCGTTGGTGAACTTCCAGCAGACCAGAGGCTCACTCATCTTGAAGAAGTAGCTCTGGTGCTGAAATCTGGTGGTCCCACCTCTCCGTGCTGGCGGGCAATAATAGTGGTCTCTGTCACAACGTACTGCACAGATACACTCGAGTAAAATCACCAACTGGATAGACACCGCCTTGTTGACAGCTGAAACTCACAGCTCTGCAATCAAAGTATTGGCTATGTGTCAAAATTCTATTCTCTACCCACGTCTGGACACAACACTGACACAACAACCACATCATACAGACAGGTCAGATCTCTCTGACCAAACAGCACATTTACCATGGTGGTTTTACATCAGATAGGTCCTCCCAGACTATAGATTCTGAAAAAATATTTATTAGTTTCCTTCCCTAAAAGTGGATAGGTAATATGTTTCATTATTCTCAACACTTGATCTGTCTTTCCTAACCCTTGTTGGAGTTTATGTATATTGTTGGTCCCTAGACCCTGAACTGGGGCGGGGGGTCTAGAGCAAATCCCTACTTGTTTGTAAGGCTAGATTTCGATATGGCAGTATCAAATCACTCGAACATTAAACAATATTCAAAATATGCAAAGAAATAATTTCAATCTTACCAGATTATGAATAAAGAACACAGAAATGCTAGCAAAACTCAGCTGAGCTGCTGGCTATAGTATGGCGTCCCTGAACTTATTTCACTTTCTTTCATTTGGAAATCACCACACTTTAAAATACTGTGTCTATCATCGAACAACTATTGAGGAATGGCCCCACTTTCGCGTCTGAGCGCCGATAAAATGATTGTCTGTGGCCAATCACTGCCTAGGTTTATTTGAATTTCAAATTTCCTACACTAAAGTCATTTCAGTCATGCTTCAGTCAAGTATGGATTTTTATCTGTTAGTCTGTCCGTCTCTACTTGCGTTTTTACAAAAATGTACTTGATTTTTGAACCAACCTTTCTCTCCCCTCCAAAATTTTGTCGTTAAAAGTTATATTTAGACACAGCTCCCACCAATGTCCCTTCGCTTCCCTAATAAGTTGATTTGAACACCTGCTCTCAAGGTCGTGTTTTTTTTGTGCAAATAGCGACACTTTTTATTCCATACAGTCTGTCGTTGATGTGAACAACACTGTCTTTTGTCATTATCTTCAATATTATCTATCCGTCTGTAAAATTAAGAACATATTAGTTCACTGCTCAGAATGGGCCATCCGGCCAGCTAATTTTTATATTCCTAACATTAATATTACGACAAAGTTACTTTTTAATTTTTGTAATATTCCAAACATCTGTGTTCTGCCGCTGAATTCAAATCAAAGGCTTGGTATCGCAAAAGCGACCAATAAATGACTGTGGCGTAACATATCCAAGGTCCCTTCTGTCGAGTTCCTTACTTCATGTCAACTTGGGAAACGTGACTTTTCTCCGTTTCCCCCCCAATTGCGTCTCCTTAGCCTTTCTAGTCTCACGCAATCTTTCCAGTCATATTTTTTCCTTTTTATCCGCCGTTCCCCTCCTGTCTAGCAAGTCAATTTTTATGGAGGGTGATGACCCGCGGTCTGGGCGATCATGTACTATCAGCAGCCTACGCATTATGTTTTTATCCTTACATGTTATCTTTGGAGGTATTTTACCGTTGTATCTCTGTCAATTTCACTACACATCTCCCCACTTGAAACATGCCTATGGCAAGTTCCAAAACCAGCGATACACATAGGTAAAATTACTCCTCACGTCTGCCACTACTCTAATTTTGATCACAGGGGTGCCGACTGAGGAAATCTGCACCGACATTCAATTTGCCTGGGATATATTGGATACTGAACTGATAAGGTTGAAGCAATAAAGACCACCTCAGCAATCTTGCGTTTTCATGCTTAGCCTGAGATAAGAATACGAGAGGCTGATGGTCCGTCTCCACCACAAAAGTCCTACCATACAGATAGATTTGAAACTTCTTTATTGCCCAGATTAACGCTAAACATTCTTTTTCGCTTGTGGAGTATCCTTGTTCCGCCTTATTCAATTTACGGCTTGCATAAGCGACTGGTTTCAGTTCCCCATCAGGTGAAGATGATCTTTGCAACAAAGCCCCTCCTAGTCCTACATTACTTGCATCGGTTCTTAAGACAAAGTCCTGTGTCAAATCAGGCAGTTTGAGAATAGGCTTGCTAGTGAGTTTTTCCTTTAACTCTTGGAACGCTAGTTCACATTGTGCAGTCCAAATAATTTTATCTGGAAGTCCCTTGCGAGTCAGATCAGTCAGAGGAGCACAAATAGCGTTAAAATTCTTGATGTATTTCTGATAAAATCCGCATAACGACACAAATGATCGCACGTCCTTTTTTGTTTGCGGCCTAGGTGCTCTCTGCAGTTTTTCCAAGTTCTTAGGATCAGGGGTCATATTACCCTGATATACAGTGTGTCCCAAGAATTCCAACTCTTTGCATCCAATACAACATTTTGTTGGCCTAGCAGTTAAGTTCGCCTCCCGAAGTCTATCAAACAACATCTCCAGAGCTTCAATGTGTTCTTCAAATGTCTCTGTGGCGACGAGAATATCATCCATGAAATTCGTGATACATGGGTTATTCAGGGGATCCAACAATTTGCGCATCATCCTTGAAAACACACTCGGAGCATTTTTCAGTCCGAATGGTAGCATATTGAATTCATAATGTCCATCCGAAGTGCTAAAAGCCAAATAAGGTCTCACTTCAGGCTTCACTGGGATCTGGTAATAGCCTTTACTAAGATCCACCTTTGAAAAGTATTTTGCCTTGTTCAGTCTGGCAAATAACTGTTTTGTGTCTGGTAATGGATCCACTTGTCCTTCTGTGACAGCATTCAGTTTCCTGTAATCTATGCACAGTCTGTGTTCCCCAGACGGTTTTTTCAACAAAACGACACTAGAACTAAAAGATGATTCACTGTGCGAAATAATCCCCTCCTTCAACAAATACTCTATTTCTTCCTTCAATGCCTTCTCCTTCGCGAACGGAATAGAATAGGCTCTCATACAGATTGGGTTTGAGTCTACCAGTTTCATGTCATACTGTAGTAAATTTGTATGGCCTGGTTTATCTGTTAATACATCTGTATGTTCCTCCAGAACCTGTTGAACTCTCTCCCTCTGGTTTTTAGTCAGGTGCTTACTGACTTTTACCTGTGCTGCTGTTTCACAAGGATGTAATGGGTATTCATGTGAGGTGAATGGTTCCTTTTGCATCTGGGTTGCAATAGCCAAGGTCAATAAGGGGGTGCTTTCCTGGAGTGGTCTGTCCAGATACTTCTTTAACAGGTTTACATGATAAACTTTCTCCTTCCCCTTTTTGTCAATTTTATAGTTTGTTCTAGACACCTTCTCTAGAACCGTATATGGACCTTGCCAACCAATTTGTAATTTATTCTGGCTTCCGGGTAGTAGAAGCAGCACCTTCTCTCCGACTGCCAGTTCCCTGTCCTTTGCCTTCCTATTAAAGTATGCTGCATGTTTCTTCCTGGCTTGCTTCAAATTATCATTTGCCAGTTTCCATCCAGCTTTCAAACGAGTGGTCAGTTCGTTCACGTATTGATACGATGAGGTAACAGTCTCTTCCGCCTTCTCATCTGTCCAGGTCCTTAATAGAGCTTCTAATGGACCTTTTATTGGCCTCCCAAATAGCAGAGTTGCGGGAGCCATCCCGGTTGAACTATGTGGTACCTCCCGGTAAGCAAACAATGCAGCGGGCAGGAATTGATCCCACAGATCCGGTTTTTCGTGTGCCAGCTTTCTCAGGATAGAAATGAGAGTCCCGTTGAACCTCTCTACCTGGCCGTTCCCTTGTGGATGGTACGGACTACAATGAAAGTGTCTGGCTTGAAATAGCTTAAAAACTTCTTCCGTTAGTTTCCCCTTGAACTGAGAACCATTATCCGTCAAGATTTGATGCGGGAATCCTAATCGGGTAAATATTGTAAGTAGTGCCTCTGCTACATGTTTTGAATCAATTGATGGCAGGGCTACCGCCTCTCCCCACATAGAACAAGTGTCCACCAGAGTAAGGATGTAACTGTTCCTCCTCTTGGTCCGAGTGAGAGGTCCTACAATATCCACTGCAACCCTCTCAAAAGGTGTTCCCACTATGGGCATTTCCCCTAGAGTTGCAGGAGCAGTCCAGTGCTTTGGAGCTACCCTTTGACATTCTGGGCAGGATTTGACATATCTTTTTATATCCTCCGTTATCCCTGGCCAGAAGTAATGACAAGCTATACGCTGTCCTGTGGCGCTGATCCCCATGTGACCACTGAAGGGAATCGCATGCCCGAGTTCCATCACTTTATCTCTATATGAAGTGGGAAGAACCAGCTGGTTGTGACCATTTGTTCCAGTTCCGGCCTTCCTGTATAAGAGTTTGTTCTTCATGAAATATTCCCCCTTGCTCGGAGGTGTGTGGCATTTGGGCAATTTTTTTAAAACAGGGCTTGAGTGTCCTATCCTCAGCCTGCGCCTTCCTCATCTCCTCTGGATGAGCATTTATAGGTTCACCTTCTTCCTCCTTCTTCTGTGACCTGGTCTGCACTGTCGCCATGATCACAGGTTTCTCGGGATTCCCCAAGAAGACGTATCTACACCCCAATATCAGAGGGTAGATTGGTTCATCTATCACTGCTGCTCTGATTTCTCCTTCCACATAGCGAGTTTTCACCGTTATCCTTGCGATGGGAAGTGTCATGAGTGGTATGTCCTTAGTCGCCCCTTGTATTTCCACTGTTTCTGTGGTATACTGACTTGGGTCCACTAGGCTAGACTTCACAACTGAATCATAATCCAAACCTGTATCATAAAGGCACCTTATGGTGACCCCATTACAAATAACATCCTCACAAACTGGGGGTGATAAGGTTCCTGTTGTCCCTTAGGATTAACCTTTAATCTTTGCGTCCCCGACTTCATTGCAGCAATGTTTGAAGGTTTCCTTCTACAAAATTCGGTGTTATGGTTATCCTTCTTGCACCATTTACACCATCTTTTTCCTTGGTTCAACGGTTTTCTTTCATTGAACTTTTGGTCATTGAACTGTGAGTTTCTGTCGCGATAGTCATTTCTTGGCCGCTCAAAGTTTGTCCTACCTTTATTTCCCTGCTCTCTAGTATCAAATTTATTAAATTGCTGTGGAGCTTTAAAATTGTCTATGTGCTTCTTTTTAGCACCACTTACCTCTGCCTGAGCTGCCTGATACCTCTCAGCAACATTTAAAATTTCCCCCAACTTCTCTGCACCTTGTTCCATGAGAAATTTTCTCATGTCTGGAGCCATGGACTCTCTCAATTGCTCAATCATGATCATTTCTTTAAGATCTTGGGTCTTCCCCAGAGCCGTCCATTTCTCCAAATAGGTTTCTAGTCTAGCAGAGAATTGGTGGTATGTCTCCCCAGACAACAGTTTGGCATTTCTAAATTTCTTACGATAAAATTCACCATTCTTCTCGTACCTTAATAACAAAGCCTGCTTTAACATGTCATAATTGTCTTGGTCTTCCCTGTTCATTTTGGCAAATACTTCATAAGAAGTACCTCTCAATCCCTGTGATAGCTTTAAACTCCACCTCTCTCTCTCTAACCCATATGTAGTAGCTAATAACTCAAAACGTCCTAGGTACCCTTCTATGTCATCGTCTTTCTCAACAAAATGGTCTAAATGAAACCCCATAGCTGAGTTTGAGGCTCCCAGACCAGGCGTAGCATCTGAGGCAAAAGGGCTGGCACCATTTTCAGGAGCCGGGCCTTGTAATTCCAGCTCCCTTAGTCGTAATTCGTGCTCCCTCTGCAACCTTCTATCTTCTGCCTCCCTTTCGGCAGTCAACCTTTTTTCTTCTGCCTCCCTTTCGGCAGTCAACCTTTTTTCTTCTGCCTCCCTTTGCTGTCGTTTTTCTTCTGCCTCAATCTGCAGCCTCTTAATCTCAGCCTCAATTTGTAACCTCTTTTCTTCAGCTAACTTTCTATCTTCCCTTTCAATATATTTATCACATTCAGCCGTTACATATTGAATTAAAATTTGACCATCCATTCCCATCTCCTTTGCGGTCAGCACAGCAGCTGATCGGAATTTTGCTAGCTCCGCCATACTTTTAGACAATATAATAATATACAAGCTAAATCTCTAACCAGTAAATACACTAAGTACTTCTTATGACTATAGTCTAACTAATTCTAACTAACCAGTTAACTAATTAGTTATCACTGGCTGTGAAGATTCACCAACTTTTATCTGCAGGGACACTTTTAATTTTAAAGGGAATTTCACAATTTTTTTTTTCTAATTTTATTTCTCCAACCAGGAGATCCTAATATTACTGTTGGGCTAATTATCCCTGGACAAGACCCCAATGTATGTAGTGGGTTTGATGGTATTGTATGATGGTGATGTTACTAAATGTAATGTATGAGGCCAGCTGTGAAGGCTCCTGAGATAAAATGTAGTTGTGAATTGTCAGAAGGCCTTTCTTGCTACCACTACGACCTCACACTTAATTTATTTTCTTAATGAATGTGGCTACGTAAAGTGTCCAGGGTAATGATATGTAGTGTGGTGTGATAGTTTATAAATACACCCACAGATATTTAAGAAGACTAATAATATTAACAAATGTTAAAATACACTGAACTAACTCACGTGTGTAAAATTTTTGATAGAATTATATTACATTTATTTGTTCTGGATCAAGTTTTATGTTGACCAGAACTTTTTTTAGGAAAAGGATTTAAAATTAATGAAAAAAATGCATGGAATGTTACATAATAAATGCAAGAGTGTACATATATAAGTACTAGACTAGTTAGTTTTATTAAAATGTTCTTTTAGTCATCTACTTGGGAGGATATTTAATGCTTGTGCTGTTGGGGTGGCCTCATCACACCTGTCTATATTGACTACACAGTGTCCAGTAAATTGCAGGAATTTTATGGGGTATTAGTAACTAAAAGGCGTTGGTGAACTTCCAGCAGACCAGAGGCTCACTCATCTTGAAGAAGTAGCTCTGGTGCTGAAATCTGGTGGTCCCACCTCTCCGTGCTGGCGGGCAATAATAGTGGTCTCTGTCACAACGTACTGCACAGATACACTCGAGTAAAATCACCAACTGGATAGACACCGCCTTGTTGACAGCTGAAACTCACAGCTCTGCAATCAAAGTATTGGCTATGTGTCAAAATTCTATTCTCTACCCACGTCTGGACACAACACTGACACAACAACCACATCATACAGACAGGTCAGATCTCTCTGACCAAACAGCACATTTACCATGGTGGTTTTACATCAGATAGGTCCTCCCAGACTATAGATTCTGAAAAATATTTATTAGTTTCCTTCCCTAAAAGTGGATAGGTAATATGTTTCATTATTCTCAACACTTGATCTGTCTTTCCTAACCCTTGTTGGAGTTTATGTATATTGTTGGTCCCTAGACCCTGAACTGGGGCGGGGGGTCTAGAGCAAATCCCTACTTGTTTGTAAGGCTAGATTTCGATATGGCAGTATCAAATCACTCGAACATTAAACAATATTCAAAATATGCAAAGAAATAATTTCAATCTTACCAGATTATGAATAAAGAACACAGAAATGCTAGCAAAACTCAGCTGAGCTGCTGGCTATAGTATGGCGTCCCTGAACTTATTTCACTTTCTTTCATTTGGAAATCACCACACTTTAAAATACTGTGTCTATCATCGAACAACTATTGAGGAATGGCCCCACTTTCGCGTCTGAGCGCCGATAAAATGATTGTCTGTGGCCAATCACTGCCTAGGTTTATTTGAATTTCAAATTTCCTACACTAAAGTCATTTCAGTCATGCTTCAGTCAAGTATGGATTTTTATCTGTTAGTCTGTCCGTCTCTACTTGCGTTTTTACAAAAATGTACTTGATTTTTGAACCAACCTTTCTCTCCCCTCCAAAATTTTGTCGTTAAAAGTTATATTTAGACACAGCTCCCACCAATGTCCCTTCGCTTCCCTAATAAGTTGATTTGAACACCTGCTTCTCAAGGTCGTGTTTTTTTGTGCAAATAGCGACACTTTTTATTCCATACAGTCTGTCGTTGATGTGAACAACACTGTCTTTTGTCATTATCTTCAATATTATCTATCCGTCTGTAAAATTAAGAACATATTAGTGCACTGCTCAGAATGGGCCATCCGGCCAGCTAATTTTTATAGTCCTAACATTAATATTACGAAAAAGTTACTTTTTAATTTTTGTAATATTCCAAACATCTGTGTTCTGCCGCTGAATTCAAATCAAAGGCTTGGTATCGCAAAAGCGACCAATAAATGACTGTGGCGTAACATATCCAAGGTCCCTTCTGTCGAGTTCCTTACTTCATGTCAACTTGGAAACGTGACTTTTCTCCGTTTCCCCCCCAATTGCGTCTCCTTAGCCTTTCTAGTCTCACGCAATCTTTCCAGTCATATTTTTTCCTTTTTATCCGCCGTTCCCCTCCTGTCTAGCAAGTCAATTTTTATGGAGGGTGATGACCCGCGGTCTGGGCGATCAAGTACTATCAGCAGCCTACGCATTATGTTTTTATCCCTACATGTTATCTTTGGAGGTATTTTACCGTTGTATCTCTGTCAATTTCACTACAACGATGATTATGATAAACAAATGGACAACTCACGGAATGGGCTAGAAAGAGTGACAAATTTAGAAACCATTGATGAGAAAAGAGAGGAGGAATTATTGGAGATTATTGCCAGTCAAGAACAGGCTATAAGGGACTTGCGAAAGGAGGCGAGTTTACTGAAGTTTGAGACCGATACTGATGATTCCAGATTGAGGACACTGGAAGTGGAGCTTGCAAATTCTAGGACCTCATCAGAATCCACTATGGGTATTTTTGAACATTTTCTCCAGGAGGGAGATAGATTGGCTTTACGTGGTGCAAGCTGTGAGGAGTATGCCATGGAACATTTTTTAATTCAAATGAGCCATGATCTTGAGGAGTTTGGTTGGAATGTGTGTAGATATGCCCCTTCACAGAAGAAAGCAGTGAGACTTTATAAAATATTATCCACTATTTTTTACGATGAATGTAAAATGACTACTCAGGAAGGTAGTAGTACTGAGTTGAATGAGTTGAAGGAAACCATAACGAGGCATAATGATAGGGAGATTACCCTTACTGATGAGCTGATACATCAAAAAGGTGAATATGAGAAGAAGCTGTCAGCAATGGATTTTGAAATTACAGGGTCGAATAATAGAATGTCGTGGTTGATAGTGGATATTACTAAATGTCGTAGTCAGAAGAAGGAATTAGAAGCCTCATTAGAATCCACTATGGAAAAAAATAAATCTTTGGAGTCTGAGGTTGAGAAACTCTCATTGAAGATTTCACAAGATAATGCCTCAGCTTACCACAGAAAACTTCATGCACAGAGGGCGCACATTCAGTCGTTGTTGTCTGAGGTTGATCGACTGAAATTACTTGACCAGACAAATGTAAATTTAAAGATAGAAAATCATACACAGGGTGTTAAGATTCAAGAGCTTAAAGCTGAAATTTCACTTTTGAAATCAACTGTAGATATGCAAGTGCATAACCTGAGTCGAGAATGTATAGACCAGGCCATCCAATGTGAATTGATTCTCACTGATGATGTACAGTTAGGATCTCTTTACTATGATACGGAACAATATAAACAGTTCTGTCTAAATAGGGGCATTAAGACAAAAACTGAAATAAAAAAAAGGGAAAATGGTAGTGTATCATTTGATGACAATAAGATAATGGATGTATGTCATACAGATAATGATAAATTTTATGAATTTTGTCTTAGACAGGAAAAAAAGTTGGACGATGAGGCAAATTCATTGAAACAGATGCTGAACGACCAGATAAGTAAAGTGAAATCTTCCACGCTTGACTTGGCATTGTTGCGTGAAGATAATAAGAAACTTTTGGTTAATTCCCATAGGGGTAACGAAACAAATACGAAAGTATCTGATGAAGTGCAATCAGAAAATGATGAGAATACAGAATCTGGTATTGATGTTACTATATCTTCCTCGAGTGATGATTGTCTCATTAATGACAGGGTGACTGCATTAGAAGCGTCCCTCCTGAATGAGAAACATAGCTATGCTGAACTTAAAAAGGAAACGCAACAACAACTTTATGAACTTTCAACAGCATTGATCACACTTGATTCTTTAATGGATAAGGATAAGAATATTAACCCCAACTTGGATAAAATAAATAAGAAACAGAAGCAGAAGATTACTTTCCTGACTTCTGAAAGGGATAATTTAAGAAAGAGGGTCGATTGTCTACTCGATGTAATGGCAGGTAAAAATATATTGAGGAACAACAGAGGAGAGAAACGTACTTTGCAACATGATTTAAGTACGAGGACTGATACTAAACTATCAATACACCCATTGGTAGTTAGGAGGTCATTCCGGGGAAAATATACCTTCCCTCGACAGGATGCTACTGCCAATTCTGATAATAAAAGTTGGCGACAAGCTCAGATTACAACTGATCCTAAGAAAACTATTAACACTGTCAGTAGGGTAAAGGATTTTACTAAGAAAAGTAATGTATGGAAAAATAATGTTGGAATCAAAAGTAATGAGAAAATACCAAATAAAATTACTACCAGCATACTGAAACAAAAGAACGTATGTAGTTCTTCTCAATCTTCTACTACTACACGTTCTACAAATGTATCATTACAGGATAAGGGTCATTTTACTCAAGCTCAAGATAATCATACAGTCAATAGGAAGAATAATAATTACATGAGGGACATACATTGCAATGTACCTCAAGCAACTAAGGTTGCACATCAACCGTTTTCCCATATCAGTGACTATGGTCCTACATATATTGGGAAATATGCGTATTCTCGCACGGTGTTAGTGCGTAATCTGCCACATGTAACTACATGGCAGACACTTAGAAATTTCTTTAGTTACACGGCAAACGTTAAATTTGTTCGTCTTCTGCCATCATTTAATGGTCAGAATAGTGAGGCATTGGTTACATTCTGTAACAATAGAGACGCTCGTTTTGTTGTCGATCGTGATAATGGTGTTTACTTTCATCACCATTCACTCAGGCTACAGATGGTACCTGATTCTGCGTCACGCAGATAACATGTTGTATTAACACTGTTGTCACATTCTTTGATGACTTAGCATATGCAGTCATCGTATCTTTTCTTTACTAATCATCTATTCTCATCTATATAGATTGGTTGGTAATATTTCTAGTAGAAAACATTATTTGTGACATTTATATTTTGTACACATGTTTCCTGTCTTATTTGTTTTTACCATGCCTACAATATACAGTAACATGGTTATTGGTTTTAACTATGCTCAGCCCAATGCAGCATTAGTTTCGTATATCGTCTATTTGTCTATATCAAAGACATGCTATTGAAAGTGACATGGTATCATCAACGCTTTCAAAATTTATAGGGAACATTTTTATTAAATACCTCCTAAATTTGAGGTAAACAGATGCTACTAAATTATACATAAATATATCTCCGTCAGATGCCGACAACTATCACCGTCAGCGACGTTTACATTTAAGGACTTGCAATCGTTTCATGAACTTCAAATTCAACTAACGTGACTGTTCTACTACTTCAAACGTGGAACGATATTTCAAATTTCGTTAACGATAATATTAAATATGTCACGAGTCTACGGGATGTCAAGTTCTCCGGGAACATACAACGCTTTATGATACCGAAATTCGTACCTTAAGTAACGTTGGTACAATCGATGATGTTGAATATCACGGTTTCAGCAAACAAGCGAAATTTATGTTTACAATCCGCAAGGAGTCTGGACATTCAACTTACGTTACATCTCTTCGTTTACGATGATATTTTCAAGTGAACAGACATTAGAATTCAAGATTTCAAAGAGATGCTGAACAATAAATCCTTTGTAACAATTCATAGATACGTTCGTCAAACGAAAGTGATTATAACAAGAGACAGAATTCGATTTTTCATTACGAATGTTTGACTTTGGTTAGTGTCCATTCGTGATGCAGCTCATTTCGAAATAATCGGGAAGAATATGTGAATTCCGGCTGGACAAATACCGCTATACTTCAGCAATTGAAATAACTAATTGAACACTGTGAATACGGATAAACTTTTTTCCGCTCAAATTGAACTAATCGTATATTCAAATGGAACTCATGGTAGACTCAATGGAACTAATGGTAGATTCACCTATGGACATTACTACATTTGGATCTCCATATCCAATATTAGTTAGTTCTACTTATTGATTTCATTAATAAATAAAGTTGAATTGTGAGAGAAAAATGAAATATAAAAGAAAGAAAATATATATGAACAGAAAAGAATCTCACACCACTGAATAATATACGTAGATTTAATGATTATTCTTGTATATATTTGGCAAATATGTTGATAGAATATATTACATATTATTGTTTAGTTAATTAAGTTAATTAGTTATTAGTTACTTAATACACATGATTAATTTTCAGCACACATCAATAATTAAATTTATACTTTACTTTTTCTCTACTTTACTCGTCTTTACTTCTCATTTCCTTTACTATAACAATATCATTTAGTTTAGTTACTTACAATTTAATGACACCTTACATACATACTATAATTAATTAGTTTCATTGATTGGAATAATTTTCTTCACTTATTATTTAGTCACGACAAACTTTAAGTTAAATTATTTAGCGACAGTTGACACTCCTTTAGTTATTATAATGTCCATGGATAACATAACTATTAATATAATACATGGTTAATATGACTGATACATTATCGACATGACCACGACGATTTTCAGAACATCGTAGGCCATATGTCGGGTTTTGGTTAAATTTTTGAGATCTTTGAATAAGATAGTTCAAAAAAATCTATCTAATAGATTTTTTCTCCTCGGCGTGAAGGGAACTGTTACGGTGTTTTATCGGCGTCGTCTGCTATATTTGGCAGCACGCATTTTTGATGATAAGAGAATTAATGTAGAATCATTGTTATACTTCATGGTCTAATGAACGCAATCCGCACAGTCGGATTGTGACGCGTGAGCGTTGGTATGGTCACGCGTAGTGACCAATTTAGGGGACCATTTTGTATTTGACCGTCACGCCATGAAGTCGCATTGTTGAATTCTTCCAGAGATAGGCTACGTATTGCCGAATTATAATTATTGATGGACGCGCAGGGTCGGTCCATAGTTCCTTAATGGATAATGAAATATAATGTTAGTAGATCAGTGGATGATCTATATATTAAATATTCGTCAAATACACAGGCGTATCATTACCGTCTGACTGGATGACAGCAGAGCGTGTACATCGCCTTTGATGTTCTGACATGAACTTATTTGACTGGAAGAGTGACGGTATTATGGATTCCCATTGACTAATGCAGATGTACAATTCTTATATTGATGAATCACCATATGATGTTCTTCACATGTCTTGTCAAATAAATGTATATATTGGACTCAGTATGAAGGACTTACCGCATTCGTCATTTGACTTGAAGGTTGGTCTGCATGCCATGTTTTATTGATTGTATTCGCATTATACTAACTACTCTCCTATGAGGAAGAGTTCTCCATGTATTTATGAGGAATGATATTCGCACTGAACAAACAATGAAGTGTCGACGACTACGATACAGACAGACAATACTTAATAATTGTCTGAGTACGAACCCACGTACGGACACATATAATCAAGTGATCAGTGATCAAACTGATAGTCCGCATAAACGCAACTGCGATATCAACTAACGCTTAGCTGTATCATAGGGGTTACAATAGAGGAAACAAAAATGATTACAGAGGCAATAATAATCGAGGTAGATCACAATATAAAAAACATAAATCACACTATCAGGCAAACTCTGCACAGCAAGAGTCACATGAAGCCTATAAACCGACTAAAGATAATAATGACGCTAATAATATTGCATGTTTCGCTTTTGATTTCGGGAGAGCATCTCAGTGCCCCCAATGCAAAACATTATTTGAACCAACTACGATGTCCACTTTAAGTTGTGGCCATCCTCTTCCCGCTCTTCCTGCGTCAGTCGCGCATGATGGAAGAGGTTCTCTTGTCTTACACAAAGGTTTAGTAAATGACAATCCAGTCTCAGTTCTTTTTGATTCTGGATGTACCACAATTGGTGTTAGGCAGTCACTTGTAGATCCTTCCACTGGAAAAGTAGTCAAATGTGTAACATTTGGCGGCACCTTAGAGAAATACTCTACTGCTATCATTAGGATTGCTACTCCTTTCTTTACAGGATATGTACACGCATGTCTTCTGCCAAATCCGATCGCTGATCTTATCATCGGTCGTATTCACGGAGTCAAAGAATGCACTCCACAACAAATTTCCGTTTGGGAAAAACAAAATATGCAAACTGCTAATGCTGTAGTCACTAGAGCTCAAGCTCTTAATATGCCTCAAACTTCATCTACTGAAGATAATGAAGTGCATAACCAAAATGATCCCTTGGTAATTTCTCCTGACTCGTTTATAAAACAGCAAGAAGATTATCCGACTCTAAAGAAATTCTTCACGCTTGCAACAAAAGGTGATCAAAATAAAGATACCAATCGTAAATCTTGGATTACAATGAAGAATGGCGTACTTGTACGTATGGTTCAAGACTCCATTACGTCAAGTCATTCTCAAATCCTGGTTCCCAAGAATTTGAGAGTTAAAATTTCGCAGCACGCTCACGACTCTCAGTGTGCTGGACACATGGGTTTTTCCCGTACTAAGTCAAGAGTCCTTGCGGCTTTCTTTTGGCCTTTTGTGAACAAAGACATACGGATTTATTGTCGATCTTGTATAGTATGTCAAGAAGTCAAATCCAAAGGTCCACGCCATGCTGCACCTATTCAGGCTGCAGACATTCCTTTTCGACCATTTCAGAAAATGGCGATAGACATCATTGGTCCATTTAAGATCAAATCTGCTAGAGGACATCAGTTTATCTTGACGTGTGTTGATATGTGCACACGTTGGCCAGATGCTATTCCTCTGAAAAGCATTACTACTGCTGATATTGCAGATGCTCTTTGGCTCATATTTTCTCGTCTGGGATTCCCCGGAGAAATATTATCAGACCATAGCACCCAACTAATATCGGATACCATGTCTCAAGTAATATCTACTCTGCAGATAGAGAGATCTTTGAGTAGTATCTATCATCCTATGTCCAATGGGATGGTCGAACGCCTAAATAGAACACTAAAAAACTTACTAGGGAAGATAACTGAGGATCATCCTCAAGATTGGGACAGGGTTTTACCTGTGGCCCTCTTCGCTTACAGAGAGGTCCCCAATGAACATACAGGATTTTCTCCCTTTGAACTTGTCTTTGGCGCGCGACCGCGCGGCCCTATGTCTTTGCTTCATGATCTCATAACCGCTGATAATATTACCGATGATACGAAATCCTCTTACGAATATGTCATCGCGCTGAGACAAAAGATTATCGAAGCATGCAAATTGGCAACTTCTTCTTCTGAATTTGCTAAACAGAAGGCAAGACAATTTGCCAATAAGAAAAGAACCTTACGACAACTTTGTCCTGGTGACAAAGCATTTGTTTTGCTACCTTGTAGGGAAAACAGACTTCTTATTTCTTGGAAAGATCCGTACGATATAATCTCGAAAATTTCCGATGTTGACTACATTGTCGATATTGATGGAAAGCATAAAACCTTCCACATCAATATGCTTACGGAATTCCATGAACGTCTGGATTATTTACAGCCTATTTTTCAGGCAACGGACGATTCACCAGTCCAACATGGTCATTACTCATCACTGTCCGTAATACAGGATGAGGAAACAAGTTTTTCGGATGTTAATCTTCCGCTTCCGATGATTCCACTTCATTCTAGTGAATCATGGAAACATTTTACTGTCTCTCCTGATTTATCTCTTGGGAGCCGCGCTAGCGTAGTGGTTACAACACCGCTCTGGCGACCGGGTGATTCAGGATCAAACCCGGGCGACGGCATTTGAGGATTTTTCGTCGACCTGGAATTGGACTGGATTAACTCGAGACCTGGCGAGAACATTTGAAGGAGTGTTGTCGACCAGGGATTGGCGGCTCCTGAGCCGACCCAGCTGCAATGGGTACCTCCGAAATCGGAGAGTATTTGCCTGAATGGCGAGGGACACCTGTCTCTGTACAAGTAAAAAGGGATACTCACGTAAAATCAATGTCAGGTTAGACATAGTAATAACCTGAGATTTCGCCTCGAGTATTAGCGGGCGTACGCAAAAAAAAAAAAAAAAAAAATCTCTAGGAGAACAGCGACAAGTTTCGGCTATGTTACAAACATTTCAGGATGTCCTTACTGACATCCCTGGACAAACTCATGTCATTGAACATGACATTATTCTAACTGACCATAATCCTATTAGGGTCAGACCTTATCCTATCCTTATACATTTTCAAGCACAGGTTGAGAAAGAGTTGGATGAGATGATATATTTAAAAATAACTGAACCATCCACTTCTGCATATTCTTCGCAGATGGTTATTGTTCGAAAGAAAGACAATAACATACGTCTTTGCATTGACTATCGCAAATTGAATCAAGTTACGACGTTTGATGCTGAACCTATGCCTTTACTAGAAGAACTACTTACTAGGCTTTCTAAATCTCATTTTTTTCACTAAACTCGACTTGTTCCTTTATCTGAACGCGCCAAACCTTTTACTGCTTTTTCTACACCTAGAGGCCTTTTCAATGAAATTTCATGCCTTTCGGCCTTATGAACGCACCAGTTACATTCGTACGCATGATGCGTCGAATCCTATCTTATCGGTCAGATGTCATTGCGTACCTAGACGACATCTGTCTTTTCAGCGATACCTGGGAAGATCACTATTCGGGGTTAGTTGAATTACTATCTACTCTACGCGAGTATAACCTGACAGCGAAAACCTCTAAAGCCTGCATTGGATTTAGCGAAATTTCTTTCCTAGGCCATCGAGTGGGTCATGGTTTCCTAAAGACAGACGACCATAATAACACTAAGATACTTAACATCTCTATTCCTAAGACTAAAAGGCAAGTGCGAAGTCTCTTAGGTCTTATTCAATTTTATTAAAGGTTTAGTCCGAATCTGTCCTCTATCATGGCACCTCTTTCTACACTACTGAAGAAAGGATCGCCTAACATGGTCCACTGGTGACAGGAATGCCAATCCTCTTTGCATAAGATTAAAAATTTGTTTTCAACACCACCTATTTTAGTGTTACCTACTACAGATAAGACATTTGTTCTTCGTAGTGACGCTTCATCCACTGGGATTGGAGCGGCACTAATGCAAGAGTACTCTGGAACTCTGCATCCTGTAATGTATATCTCCAGAAAACTTAATGCTGCAGAAAAGAATTATTCGGTTTTAGACCGTGAACTATTGGCTATGGTTTGGTCAATTCTCAAACTACAAAGATTCCTTCTAGGCGCACATTTCATAGTAGAAACCGATCAGAAAGCTCTTACAGCTATACAGAGTAAGAATTTGAAGAGCTTGAGGTCTACTCGATATGCAATTGCTCTTCAACCTTTTCATTTTTCGGTACGAGCTATCCGTGGATCAGATAATGTGATGGCAGACATTTTGTCTAGATGCCCACATGATTATACCTAACTGTTGGGTCTTGGACTTTGTCGTGAAATATTCTAATCCACATATATAAATTATCAGGTAAATATAAAGCCTAACAAATAAATTCTAATAAAGAAAAGAGCAATGGTAAAATAACAGTGCTGTCACAAGGACTGTACTCGAAATCCCCCTTGTTTTCTACTTCGTCGGCAAATTGTAACGCCTTCACGTTGATAGTAAAAGCCTACTGTATTATTACCCGCTTTCTTCAATGAAACGTGTGCTGTATTTCTTGGAAAAACAGTGAGATACGCAAGCTGAACAATGACCTAATTTTAATATTTCATTCATTCCATTTTATACACGGCGTAACTAAAGACAGATGGACTAAAGGATAGAGAGAAGGGAGAGGCATAAAGCCGAACACGTGCAACACTAAACACGCGTCGCGCGATACACAATTACTACTATCACGCGTGTAAGGCCACATGCACTAACTTTTTCGGACGGACAGTGATAAATTCACTACCCTTCCCAGAGTTAGGTTTTTAAATCCTGAAAAACTCTTATTAGAAAAGATAACATTAGATGGGTTTACGTTTGAAAACATTACAGTACCCAGACAGCACATCTTCGAAACAGGAGGTAGAAGGAATTGCATATTTTGAACGCAGCATATTAGCTCTATTAAATTTGTATATTTGGGTTCCTTAGGGCTTGCTGACAAAGAATATGTAAAACGTTACGCAAATAGTCTAGGAATTAACAAGTAATAACCAAAATAAAATAGTGGGGATGCCTGACAGCATGAAATCATTTCTGCTCATAAAATTTTTTTATAACGTGTTTGAAAAAACCTTACGTACGGAAATAGCCTACCATGTAAACTCCAAATTGATTGGAGCGCAACAAATATAAGACTAAACACGATTGGTCGGACTATAAATACTATCTTTGGTTGTTAGGGGAGACGTAGGAAGGTAAAATTTTTTCAAACACTTGTCGAAACGTGGCTCCATTGGCCAGACTCGCTGATATAATCACTTAGGAGCGTTAGTTCGAGACCACTAGTTCAAATAAGCTTGATAAAGCAACAGTGCGATGAAGCCAGCTCATATTTTTGCTAAATAAAAGCCTGGAACATAAGCAGATGGGAATTTGTGCCAGTATTTGTGCCATAATTCATTGCTAGTCAACGTATCTGTGTTTATTCTATGAATTGTGGTAAGCTTGAAACATTCAGTATCTTTTAATGAAAATTGAATGTGAATTGTTAATTTATGCCTGTATATATGTGTAGTTCAGTAGCAAACATGATGTAAAGCCTATAATGCTCCAGCCTGAACAGAAGGTGTCGGAGGAAAGTAAAACGGCATGGAATGGCCAAACAGTACACTGACACCTAGATGATTGACTAGAAAGAAATAATGCTGGAAGTGCAGAGGCGTAGTAACCATTAAGGAGGTTAATACTGGTATAAAGTATTTCAGATGAAGCTGACAGTTGGCCTAACGCTCTGAACTCAATGTTTGTGATGTATTGTGCTCAGTGTAAAAAGAGAGTATAAATTAGTTATGACGTAGAAGGTACATCCTTCTTGTTTTCAGGGACCGTGGTCTTGATGGTATTGAGCAGCACCTGGTCAGAGCTTTGCTGAATCCAGAGTCGGACAGCATACTCCTTGGTCCATTTAGCTATCAGTGAGGTGTCTCCAGAGCCCAGGGGGAGAAATCGAGCAGAGGAGTCTTTTCCTGTCGCCATCACGCAAGATAAGCTGATGTGGCCAGCTGAGCTCAAAATTATGTACCCCCATCTTAAAATAACATTGTAACATAAACTTAAGAGGGGAAGTAAATTGTTTTAATATCAGGAACTGAGAACATCTCCAATACTAGTTCCAATAAAGACAAACTATTGAAGTCATGATGACAAATACCAACAGAGCTTGAACAAAACAAAACCAGTATTACCTCATATTACTACTACACAACTGACACACATAGGATACTTTTAATAATATATGTCACTACAATATTCATATTGATAAATTCTGTACATATAACTTGTAAGTAAAATTGATTGTGATTCCTGGTTCCCTTTGTATTTGAATCAGGACACATATTCATTCATAACAGCAATGAATACATATTGTTATTGAAAAGTTATCAGTGACTCCTTTAAGATATCCTTTAGAGTGTTATATGTATGTGAGTGTCACAGTGTTGTCAAGTGTGGTGGAATAAATTAAATTGTTTATCTGTCTGTTGTTGTTATGACTTACACTTCATCATACACATACCCTAGACATACAACGTAGTCATCACACTATTCCAGAATAATTCTGACTGAGGTATACATATGTGGCAGCAAGTAAGGTTATATATAATACACTACTCTTATTAGATATATATACCTTCACAGCTGATCTCAGTCAGTACACTAAGTCCCCTATACATATTTATAACATCCCACTTCACCACAGACTTCTTAACACATCCAACTCTGCAACAGTTTTTCTTTTCTATATCAAGATAGATACACATTGTAATTTGTAATATAGTTATTATATCACTACTATCACTACGTTCATTGATATATATTCACCGCTACTCTTTAATGATTTTTCTTCTTTGTCTATCATGTACTTATAATGCTTAAATGTGAAATTATTATATGCATTGTGTCATTGCCAGCATTGTAGTATACGTTGGTGGCACCTCCTTGGAAACATTTATGCTTAAGAGAAATGCTTTCTCTGAGATGTTGAGATGTATTCTCACAAGTCGATCTATGCTTCGACTTTACCTTAATTTGAAATTATAAATTGCTATTATTAGTCATCTTCGCATTATTCGTGCGTGGTGAGCCTATTGTATTTTCTCTCGGATGAAAAAAAAAATTTCATTTTTTCCACCGGGGTTGTGGTAGTCTGTTACCAACAGATTACTGGTTGTGGTAAGTTGGGATTATATAAATATTTATAGGGACTTAGTGTACTGACTGAGATCAGCTGTGAAGGTATCTGTATCTATAACTGTAGTGTGTTACAGATGACCTTACTTTGCTACCACATTTAGACCTCAATCAGACTTATTCTGGACTATTGTGATGACTACGTTGAATGTCTAGGGTTAGGATAATGATGAAGTGTAAGTTCACAACAACCAACAAACAGATAAACACTTTTATTAAGTTCCACAACACTTTACAACACTATGACAAACACATACATATAACACTCTAGAAGACTAGCTTAAGTAAGTCAAGTGTTAAAGTTTAAATTATGTATTAATTTCTTTCAAGAATAGATATCCTGATCCAACTGCAGAGTGAATCAGGAATCACAATCAAATGTAACACAATGTTTATGTACAAAATTTATACAAGGATTTTTGTCCTGACATATAATATTATTACAATATGTGTGTAGGGTTATGATATATTTATGAGGTAATACTGGCTTTTGAAGCTAGGTTGTTGTTTCTCATCACGACTTCATGTGTTTGTGACTGGTGGAAATAATATTGAAGGATTCACAATTTCTTTTTATGTGTAATACAATAAGTGTCCCTCTTGATTTATTATTATAGTCAATTTTAAGGTGGGGTATACAAGGATGAGCTGCTCTGGCTGACAACTGCTTATCTGATGTGTCGGCGGCAGGAAACTGTCTCCTCTGCTCGCTTGCTTCTCAGTTATCTTAAAATACACTGATAAAGACTGGAATCTTGGTATATACAATGGTGATAAATTATATCCCTCTTGATGTGATTAAACTGTTGTAGTACATGCGCCCACACAGAGCAGATGATAAATATGTTAGCTCTGCATTGTCCCTGTGTATAAAGTCTGTAGTGAGTGGTATGAAAGGTACAGTCACTCACCCTGTACTGTCAAGCATAGATCAACGAATCAGGCTAGTGTTCATTTCCAATTGACAGCACATCATTTATTTACACAGCAACATCAATCCGATACGATACACTACACAGGTACAACAGGATACACAAAAATCAATAATAATCAATTGCGCAGAATGTTACAGCTGTTCAGTATGATGTAAACCCTGTTTACATCGCAGTTCTAATGTTACATCAGTAAATTCACCAGAACGACTGCTGACACTGCAGTTACAAAACCCGCCACACAGGCGTACATCTATAGGACTCCCTCAACGACTGCATACCCCTGCAGTTAACAAAACGCCATACAGGCTTGAATCTATATATACTAGCAGTTCTAATGTTCCACTAGAACGACTGCTGACACTGCAGTTACAAAACGCCACCCAGGCTTAAATCTATATATACTCAAAAGACTGTCCGCTCTGTAGTCTATAAGTAATCTGGCCTACACAACTCCTGGCCTTATAATCTCTTCAATAACTCTGATATCTGTTCATGGATCCTTAAATCTATATATACTCAAAAGACTGTCCTCTCTGTAGTCTATAAGTAATCTGGCCTACACAACTCCTGGCCTTATAATCTCTAGAAAACTCTCCCTTCATAAGGAACAACGGCCTTACTATCTCCTAGCGCCGTTCCTGCACAATAGAAATCTATCAGGGAGGTAAATATGATCCCAAAACATCGGCCTGTATACACCAAGGCCTCAGAACATGTCCTTAACATAAAGTACACCTTATCTTCTCTTATCTCATCTTATCTGCAGATTTATCACATCTTATCTGCAGATTTATCACATCTTATCTACAGATAAACACACTTAAATAGGCAAGTACTAGTACACCTCGAAAAATGGCCAAATATCGTTCCCTTACACTACCCTTGGGAACACACACAAGATACTGGGCTGACTCCAGTCACCCGCCCAAACTTAGACTGTCACGGGATGACACATCTCCCGCACAAACAGACACCGGACTCGGCTGTTCACGGACTCCCCGTGAGCTATTCACAGCCGGCCGAAACCAGTACAGAATAACTACATGACCAGCGCTCACACGCTTTCTGTACACTCTGTTTTCTAACATATAAATGTTTTAAACAACTCACAATTAAACAAGCTAACAAGTGCGACAACCCTGAATTCACACTGTATAATCAGTATAGTACGTATCACTCCCCTTTGACCTTAACATACACCACTGGTCGTTACCTTAGACAAGGAGTCTGCTGCCAGCTCTCTGGATCCAGCACAACTCAGACCAGGTGCTGCTCTACTACTTCAGTACCACGGTCCCTGAAATAAGAGGTTGTACCTCCTTCTTCAGAACTAATTTATAATATATTTCCACACTGGAGTACAGGACATTACAAACACAGAGTTCAGCGCTGTAGGCCAACTGCTAGTTTCTCATGTGACAATATACACCAGTATTCCTCTCCCTAATGGTTACAACGCCTCAGCAATTCCAGCGTTAATTCCTTCCATACAATAGGATAGGTATCATGTTACTATTTGGCAATCCTATATATGTCTATGTAGTTATACTCCTCTCTGACAAGCTTTTACATGGTGGAGCAATATCTAGGCTTTGCCATCTGGTTGCTACTGAACCACACACATACAGACACAATTTATCATGTCATATTCAATTTTCATATAACATATATATATATACATAGGAAATAAGTCTAGCTTACCACAATTCATGGAAATATTAAACAAGTAACGTTGACTGGCAATGAATTCTGGCACAATTTTGATCTGCCTCTGTCCAGGCTTTTATTTAGAAAAATATTAGCTTGCTCTCAACGCACTGGCTTCTCATAAAGTTTATTTTCAAAACTGGCCCTGAACTGACGCTTCTATTTGACTATATCGAACGCTCTAACCAATGAGACCATGTTTACAAGAGCCTTTGAAAAAACTTTACCCATCCTAATAATAATAATAATAATAATAGCCCCTTAAGTCATAACTGACTATGGGAATGCGCACCTGAGGTGACAGCCCTCAGCTGCTTATTTTCCTGGTGCTCCTTTTGACGTTTTCTCCTCACCTCTGCTTCTTGTGTGAGCCTATCTTCGCCCAATCTGAGGTGGCGCCGTAAATAGCATCGCCACTTAGTGCGATCGGCAGCTTCATCCTCCCATGTTGCTGGATCCATGTCCAGTGCCCTCATATCTCTCTTGCACACATCTTTGAACCTCAGCTGTGGTCGCCCAACTGTTCTCTTGCCATCTGCTAATTGTCCGTAGAAGATATCTTTTGGGATGCGACCATCTTCCATGCGGCGAACATGGCCAAGCCAGCGAAGTCTGCGCTGTCTAAGAAGCGTATACATACTTTGAAGGCCAGCACGTGACAACACCTCGACATTTGTCACTTTATCTTTCCACGAGATGCCGAGGATGCGGCGTAGACACCGCAAATGGAAGGTATTGAGCCTTCTTTTTTGCTTAGCATAGGTCGTCCAGGTCTCGCTGCCATATAGGAGTGTGCTGGTGATGCAGGCATTATATACCGCAGCTTTGGTCTTCATTGTGAGTTTAGAGTTTCCCCAAACACGCGATGTGAGGCGGGCAAAGGTAGCTTCAGCTTTGCCAATGCGGCTGTCGATTTCTGTATCCAGTGAGAGTTTGTCATTGATGGTAGACCCTAGGTATGTGAAGTGGTGCACCCATGCTACCGTAACCATTAACAACCAACTAGTATTTGCAGTCCGACTAATCAGGTTTCGCCTTACATATTTCTACAGCCAATCAAATCGTATCTAACTTGTTGGCCTCATTCCCCTAAAGCAGTGTTGTTCAAACAGCCATTATGAGCAAATATGATCTTGTGCTGTCAGACAACCTCACTATAGTATTTTGGCTATAATTTGTTAATTACTAGATTATTTGCGTAACACATAACATATTCTTTGTCAGCAAATCCTAAGGCACAAGAATATCTAAGTTTAAGGGGTCGAAGTGGCTCCGTTCAAAATATGTATTATTCTAGGATAGTCGTGTAGTTGTTTTTTTATTTTTCAAACCGCCACCTGTCCTGCCTTTTCGACTGTTCTGTCAGTATAAAGTCAGGATTTCAGACGTAAAACAGTATTGTGTCATGTTTCTTAATAAGCATTAAACATGTTTTCAAAACCTAACCCTCGTATAGGTAGTGTTTTTTTTTACTGTTTATTTGAAAAAAATCAGGCCTGCATGCCTTTCGCGTGTGGGATTGGCATTTCACTTTTTAATCGCGAGACGACTTACGATGCGACACACAGCAAGTGGCTCAACTGCATGCATTTCTCCATGCATCTCTCTCTCTGTTTCTTCTAAGCCCGTCTGTCTTTTTAGGTTAACGTAGTGTGTATAATTTAATTAATGCTAGTATTATATTTGGGTCAATAAACAGTTTGCGTATCTCAAGGTTTTCTAAGAAACACAGTACCAGTTTTATTTTTAGAAACGCGTGTAGTTTATGCAGTAGGCTTTTGCTAGCAAACGGGGAAGCGTTACAGTTATGCAGACGAAATAGAAAAAGGAGGGTCTCTTGTACAGTCATTATGGCGTTAAAAAACGGAAGCGCTATTGGGAAAGCACTGGTCTTTCACCATGCTTCTTTCTTTTGTATTATTTTGTTCGGCTTTACATTTATGTTCTGATTTATATATGGGTATTTAGAATTTTTCACGACAAATTCTCCCCACTTAACACAGACATCATATGTCAGTTCATTATTCTATATACACATAGAGAAATTTAGTATTATTCCTGGTGATTACTGTGATTCTCATCACACGGATGGCGGCTTAGAAATCAGCATCAACGTTTCGCTGATTTTATTTTTATCATGGATTAATGCAGGTGGGTCAATTCAGAGTAAGCACTACTGACGAAGGTTGCTTCAGACCTCTGCAATCCAGGAATCCATTTCAGATATGTTACTGAACAGCTGCAAGTGCTACTGCTTGTCTTAATGCTGCTTAGCAATCCATATTCACTATTTCTCTTCTCTGAGTCTGCTCAACGACATGTCCCGAGAATATTAGATGTTCCTCAAATTGTACGTTATGAGGAGTTGATCTATATGGTGATATCTGAGTTGTGTAGGGGATCCAATAATTTCCTCATCATTCTAGAGAAGACACTGGGCGCATTTTTCAATCCAAATGGCAATCTATTAAATTCATAGTGTCCCTCTGAGGTACTAAAAGCTAGATAAGGTCTAACCTCAGGCTTTACTGGAATCTGATAGTAGCCTTTGCTCAGATCCACCATTGAGAAATATTTAGCTTTATTCAGCCTGGCAAACAGCTGATTTGTATCCGGCAATGGATCCACCTGACCTTCTGTGATAGCATTCAGTCTCCTGTAATCTATACAGAGTCTATGTTCTCCAGAGGGTTTTCTTAAGAGCACCACACTGGAACTATACGAAGATTCACTGTGTGAAATAATTCCTTCCTTTAACAAATAGTCTATCTCTTCCTTCAAAGCTTTCCCCTTAGCAAAAGGAATCGAATATGCTTTCATACATACAGGTGTGGGGTCTATCAGTTTCATATGTATTCCAATAAGTTTGTATGCCTCAGACGGTCCGTTAACACCTCTGTATGATCATCTAGAACCTGTTGCACTCTCTCCTGATCTGTCCAGGTCCTTAGCAAAGCTACATATGGACTTTTAATTTTTCTGACATAGTATTCATGGCACCTGTCAGGTCCTTTACATTGGAAGCTTTGTTTTGCGGACGTTTCTTTCATGTGTCACCACACATGAATCTACCACTACCAATTTGTTTCCTGGGGCTGTCTCCCCACTTAGAATTCTTGATGAGAGATTTCCTCTCTACATGTTCTTCCTCCAGTTTACATAAGTCCGATTGAGGGATTTTTGGCTTATTCTGGGGTAAGACATCTTTTTGCACTATCTGCACAGTGGCCATTGTAAAACAGTCAATTGAAGATTGTCCGTGAAAAGGGGCTTCCCATTCCACTTGGTCCACCTTCTTATAATTATTTTTCTTTCCAGGCCTAAGTTTGCCCCGTGGCGTGTCTAGGTCCTGGTTCCTTTTCCCACGTGTGGGTGTTCCCTCTTTATTTTCTGGTCCCGGTTTGCCATAATGCTTCTCTTGCATATGGTTATTATTTTTCCACCCTGTGGAATTGTTCGTGCTGCACTGTTCGCAGTCCTCGACAAATTTTCTTATGTCATCAACTTCTCCGGGCCAGAAATATCCAACAGATGTTCTTTGGCATGTGGTACCCATTTTCTGGTGTTCACCATTTAAAACATGTGTTTGTCTCATAATTTGTGCCATATATCTCGATGGCACTACTACCTGTCCACACCCAGATAATCCTGCTTTATCCGCCCTGCAAAGCAGTCCATCATCCAAATAGAAATCTCCTTTCCTTGGAGGGGTATGGAGTTTTTTGGAGTTTCTCAAAACACGGCTTCAGTGACCTATCTTCAGCTTGTTCCTGTCTCAACTGTTTACGGGACATTATTTTTGGTGGTTCCTCCTCTTTTTTAGGAGTCGACCTGGCCTGGAGCGTGGCCATATACACAGGTTTCCTTCTGCAATGGTCAGTATCATGACTGTCCATCTTACACCTTTTACACCACTTCCTTCCTTTATTGAAAGATTTTCTGTCATCAAATTTCCTTTCATCGAATTGTGGGGTTTTATTTTTATTTTCATACCGCTACCTATCAAACTAGTGCCTACCTGTGTTCTGATCTCTATGATCAAATTTATTAAAGTTTTGTGGAGCCTTAAAATTGTCTACCTGTTTCTTTTTATTACCTGTTACCTCTGCTTGAGCTGCTTGATACCTTTCAGCAACATTTAGCAACTCACCCAGCGTCTCTGCACCTTGTTCCATGAGAAACTTTCTCAGGTCTGGAGCCATGGACTCTCTTAGTTGCTCTATAAGGACCATTTCCTTAAGATCTTGGGTTTTCCCCAGAGAAGTCCATTTCTCCAAGTATGTCTCTAACCGTGCAGAGAACTGGTGATAGGTTTCACCTGACAGTAGTTTAGCATTCCTGAACTTTTTTTCTATAGAATTCTCCATTCTTTTCATATCTTAACAAAAGAGCCTGCTTTAGCATGTCATAATTTTCTTGATCACCTCTGCTCATCTTGGCAAAAACTTCATAAGCTGCATCACGAAGCCCTTAAGATAACTTTAAGCTCCACCTTTCTCTCTCTAACCCATACGTGGTAGCTAATAGTTCATATCTATTTAGATAGCTCTCGATATCATCTCCCTTCTCAACAAAATGATCTAAATGAAAGTTCATAGCTGAGGTTGAGGCTCCCTGACTAGCAGTAGCATCGGAGGTAAAGGGACTGGCACCATTTTCAGGAGCATGGCCTTGAAATTCCAACGCCCTTAGTCGTAACTCATGTTCCCTTTGTAATCTCTTCTCCTCCTTTTCTGCTTGCCTTTCTGCAGCCTGTCTCCTTTCTTCTCATTCTGTAGCATGCCTTCTTTCTTCGGCTTCCCTTTATGCAGCCTGTCTTTTTTCTTCTAATTTTAGCCTTTTAATCTCCCTATCTGTCTCCAATGTCTTAGCCACTTTGTCAGCCTCAACCTGCAACCCCTTAATTTATTTTTTCATCCTCTAACTTTCTTTCTCTTTTAAATTTTCTTTCTTCACGTTCAATAAATTTGGTCACATTCAGTAGTGACATAGGCAATCATAACTTGCCCGTCCATTCCCAACTCTTTAGCAGCCTGCACAGCAGCAGATCGAAAATTTCGCCAGGTCTGCCATTTTCTCACAGGCAAATTTATACAATGTTTAACTAAACACTTCAATCTATGACTAATTAAATTAAGGACAACCACAAGCACTGAGAGCTCAACCTTATTTATTTTCCACCCAAGAATACCTTTTTAATTTTATAATTCCCCAGAAAAGAATTACCCCCAATATATGTAATAGGAGAGACGATTCAAAATCCCGGACAGGACCCCAATATATGTGGTAAGTTGAGATTATATAAATATTTATATAACTGACTGAGATCAGCTGTGAAGGTATCTGTATCTAATAACTGTAGTGTGTTACAGATGACCTTACTTTGCTTCCACATTTAGACCTCAATCAGACTTATTCTGGACTACTGTGATGACTACGTTGAATGTCTAGGGTTATGATAATGATGAAGTGTAAGTTCACACAACCAACAAACAGATAAACACTTTTATTAAGATCCACTTACTTTACAACACTATGACAAACACATACATATAACACGCTAGAAGACTAGCTTAAGTAAGTCAAGTGTTAAAGTTTAAATTATGTATTAATTTCTTTCAAGAATAGATATCCTGATCTAACTGCAGAGTGAATCAGGAATCACAATCAAATGTAACACAATGTTTATGTACAAAATTTATACAAGGATTTTTGTCCTGACATATAATATTATTACAATATGTGTGTAGGGTTATGATATATTTATGAGGTAATACTGGCTTTTGAAGCTAGGTTGTTGTTTGTCATCACGACTTCATGTGTTTGTGACTGGTGGAAATAATATTGAAGGATTCACAATTTCGTTTTATTTGTAATACAATAAGTGTCCCTCTTAATTTATTATTATAGTCAATTTTAAGGTGGGGTATACAAGGATGAGCTGCTCTGGCTGACAACTGCTTATCTGATGTGTCGGCGGCAGGAAACTGTCTCCTCTGCTCGCTTGCTTCTCAGTTATCTTGAAATACACCACTGGTCGTTATCTTAGACAAGGAGTCTGTTGCCAGCTCTCTGGATCCAGCAAAAACTCGAACAGGTGCTGCTCTACTACTTCAGTACCACGGTCCTGAAAATAAGAGGTTTGTACCTCCTTCTTCAGAACTAATTTATAATATATTTCCACAC
Source organism: Oreohelix idahoensis (assembly GCA_024509875.1). Taxonomy (NCBI): domain Eukaryota; kingdom Metazoa; phylum Mollusca; class Gastropoda; order Stylommatophora; family Oreohelicidae; genus Oreohelix; species Oreohelix idahoensis. Next base: position 464,980 of record JAMPIV010005496.1, read on the forward strand.
TGGAGTACAGGACATTACAAACACAGAGTTCAGCGCTGTAGGCCAACTGCTAGTAGTTTCTCATGTGACAATATACATATATATATACACAGGAAATAAGTCTAGCTTACCACAATTCATGGAAATATTATACAAGTAACGTTGACTGGCAATGAATTCTGGCACTATTTTGATCTGCCTCTGTCCAGGCTTTTATTTAGAAAAAATATTCGCTTGCTCTCAACGCACTGGCTTCTCATAAAGTTTATTTTCAAAACTGGCGCTGAACTGACGCTTCTATTTGACTATATCGAACGCTCTAACCAATGAGACCATGTTTACAAGAGCCTTTGAAAAAACTTTACCCATCCTACCGTAACCATTAACAACCAACTAGTATTTGCAGTCCGACTAATCAGGTTTCGCCTTATATATTTCTACAGCCAATCAAATCGTATCTAACTTGTTGGCCTCATTCCCCTAAAGCAGTGTTGTTCAAACAGCCATTATGAGCAAATATGATCTTGTGCTGTCAGACAACCTCACTATAGTATTTTGGCTATAATTTATTAATTACTAGATTATTTGCGTAACACATAACATATTCTTTGTCAGCAAATCCTAAGGCACAAGAATATCTAAGTTTAAGGGGTCGAAGTGGCTCCGTTCAAAATATGTATTATTCTAGGATAGTCGTGTAGTTGTTTTTTTATTTTTCAAACCGCCACCTGTCCTGCCTTTTCGACTGTTCTGTCAGTATAAAGTCAGGATTTCAGACGTAAAACAGTATTGTGTCATGTTTCCTAATAGGCATTAAACATGTTTTCAAAACCTAACCCTCGTATAGGTAGTGGTTTTTTTTACTGTTTATTTGAAAAAATCAGGCCTGCATGCCTTTCGCGTGTGGGATTGGCATTTCACTTTTTAATCGCGAGACGACTTACGATGCGACACACAGCAAGTGGCTCAACTGCACGCGTTCCTCCATGCATCTCTCTCTCTCTCTTTCATCTAAGCCCGTCTGTCTTTTTAGGTTAACGTAGTGTGTATAATTTAATTAATGCTAGTATTATATCTAGGTCATTAAGCAGTTTGCGTATCTCAAGGTTTTCTAAGAATCACAGTACCAGTTTTATTTTTAGAAACGCGTGTAGTTTATGCAGTAGGCTTTTACTAGCAAACGGGGAAGCGTTACAGTTATGCAGACGAAATAGAAAAAGGAAGGTCTCTTGTACAGTCATTATGGCGTTATAAAACGGAAGCGCTATTGGGAAAGCACTGGTCTTTCACCATGCTTCTTTCTTTTGTATTATTTCGTTCGGCTTTACATTTATGTTCTGATTTATATATGGGTATTTAGAATTTTTCACGACAATGTATATATTTATTATAATATTTATCTGTCGGAGGGAAGGTATTTGTTTTTAGAATCAGGATGCTTTCCTGGCCAAAGATATATCACCCATGATTGATTGATACTTTTGTTATATGGGTTATCTCCCCTGGAGATCGAATTTGGCGTATGAATGTGGATTTCGTTAGTCTGTGCCTTGTTGGGCCAGAAAACCGATTGTTCTTGTTTAGGTTATGCAGGAATGTGTATGGTCCGAGTCTATGTTTACTCTGTGTCTATTTTAGACGATTCGGTCTTATATCGTGATATCTTGGTATGTCTAAGTGGAACTATTTTTCCTTGTACTGTACTTTGGGGTCAGGTACTTTCGGCGCATGAAGATACGTTAGGGAGTTCTTCGGTGATGAAGGAGCCTGGCGGGATGTCATGTCTTTAGACCTGTCCAAAGTTTGTGATCTCTTCGATTTATTATGGGGACGAAGATAGTTTCTTCTAGGATTGTTAAGTCAATGAGTTCCCCAGTGTTGATTCAGTAACGCCAGGAGAGCGTTTGTGTTTGCTAGTGTATTTCCTATGCCAAGGTAAAAGAACTGTTCACTGAACTCTTTCATTCCTAGGCTCAGATGGGCAGACGTCTATATGAATCTACCTATATCTATATGTCGGGACGACATGTTATCTAACAGCACTGAATATGTTTATATGCAGCAATTATGAGGACAGAATATGCTGATACTTGTAGAAAATATTTGTGTTCATGAACTGAACCTTTATTGAAGATTTCCTATACACCTGTATAGTGAGCGATGCTCAAATGGAACCAGAAGCCATTTTGGAATTCTATTTATTTTGGAATCCTATTTATTGTCGATCATCAATCAGAGAACGGACATGCCCCATATTATCAAGTGATGATTAAGAGATCACAGTTATAAAGAAAACCCAATACTGGTGGGTTAACATTATCTTCACTAAGATTTGCTGAACTTTACCTAAAGGAATCTTCGCTAGAAAAGAGGTCCTGTTTAGGAGTCATGTTTGAACAGTATTTATTAACTGATTGTCAGGGCCCCAACAGTCGGTAACCTGACCCATTTACAGAATATTGTGACTGGACGAGCTATATCACAAAAAAACCAGTCCATACTAATCTGGTGCAAGAAACAAGCTTTATCAGGTATGTTTCAGGTGGTGTTACATGCTGCGAATCGTGCTAATAACTTCTGTCTTCGAAGCACTATTTTTGTGATGCCCAAGTGGCAGGGAGGATAGTGTGATTAGCTTCTTTAGCTAGGCGCGGGGGGGGTGCCGTATGGAAGATCCTGGGTTCGATTATCCGGTAAGCCACTCACTTCTGTTATTTTTCTGTTGTCTAGTTTTGTACTTCTTTATTTCTTACGAGCGCCTGAAACATACCTTTATGTGTGTAATATTTATTTATTTACTGTTTACAGGCCTCGGGTTTCGCTCTTTATAAGTGATACTTCTTTAGAGAGGCATGATCTAACATCCCTTGGTGTCGACTGATGACGACAGTAACAATAAATTGCGTATATGATTACTTAGGCGCTTTTACAACAGTGTATTAGATTGTATGCCTTTTTCTAGGAAAGACAAACGGTAAATACTAATAACTAAATATCATCTACACAAAAATCCGTGTCATATAATAAAAATCTCAGTTACACACCAGACCCGCAGTTACAGCTGGATGAAGTAAGCATCAGGAGAAGTGACAAAAGAGCGAGTGGACTGAACTGTGACACATTAATTAACAGCGGATGTATCACACGTTTTGTAAACCTACGGATATTTTGTTAAACAATATTACTTTGGTACGTATTAAACAAAACCAAAAAAAAACCAAACAAACAAACAAAAGTACAAACGAACAAGAAACAAAACAAACAATTCAAAATAAAAAATGTATATTACTCCACCTCCGATTTATTAATTTTATGGACTATCGACTTGAGCGACTTATTCAGCCTCGAATACTACAAATGTAACAACTCCTGTCATTATCTATGCTAAATGTACATTTAAGATATTTATTCATGTTCAACACCCGAAATGCGAATATGGAACATTTAAGAAATTGTGTCCAGAGCCAATTATCGCATTTATTAAGAATGAGCTTGCAATTGCTTCACATAAACTAATACAGATGAAAAACCTATGGCAAGGCACAAGCAAAGAAACAAAGTTACAACTGATCAGAGCATGTATATTCCCAGTGGCAACATACGGCTGCGAGACTTGGACACTCAATAAAACAGTTGCAAAAAAGATTACATCATTTGAAATGAAATGCTACAGAAGGATGTTGAGAATACCCTGGACAGAAAAAAAGACCAACAGAGAAGTACTGCACTCACTAAACGTACAGGAACATTGGCTCCTAAATACCATCGCAATAAGAAAGCTGAAATTTTTTCGGTCATATAAAAAGACATAATAGCCTGGAAAAAACAGTGATGGAAGGCATGGTCCCTGGAAAAAGGGGAAGGGGTCGACCTAGACGACGGTGGACCCAGGACATCACAGAGAGTCTGAACTTGTCTTTGGCTGAGGCAGGTCGACTTGCCCAGAATCGTGATGCGTTCAGAGCAGCTGTAATGGAGACAACGTTCTGGAAAGAATACGTCACATGATATATATAGTTAAGAATGGAAACACCATGAACGTTGTTTGAACTACACGTAGTTCCATAAGGAAAAATGCGGCATAACAAAATTTGCAACTTTGGTGGGAAAAGCTATTACGTCCAAAACGTTAGTGACGGATACGATAATTCGTTAAATTAATGGGCTATGAATGTTGTAAGTAACTGAAGTGGCGCAGTGGGTTACACTCACAGGCATGAGAGGAAGTTAAATCCACGGTGACAGAGGTAGGGGTAACCTCACTAGGGGCGCCAGCTAGCCATAAAGTGAAAAGTGTGCAGTTTCATAAGTCTACTCGTGCTGTTTTCAACGGAATTTCATGCAAGACATCTGCCATACATCCTCGTTGTGCGCCACGTATAATGGCCCCTCTCGGGGTCTGAACTAAACTGGACAGTATCTTGGAGTCAGTGGATCGATAAAGATGTGGTATGCAGAACTCACTGATGCAAAAACATCTAAATTCGTGGTCTTATTCAAACGAAAAATGCATAGAGTCATATTGATGGTGCTTCCTTGATCATGGAAGTAAATCTTGACGATATCGTAGTGGACTTGAAAATACAGCAAAGTTAGAACAGCATAAAACTGCGAAGCCTTCACAGTCTCTGGTACATCTGACATGCGCAGTCCGAAGTTCGTTATGCAAATTGCGACAAGCTGGTGAAGACAGGATTTGACGTAGATGTCTTCATGATATAATAATGTCATGAGAACAGATCGTTCCAGACCATACTGGCCGCCAAAAGATAATTGTTACGACTTAGAGGTGACGAATAACAAATATGACAGTCGATCTTGTAGAATACATCGTGCTATGTAACGCAAATGATAATGGACAGTCATTCAGGACAAAATCTGATAGGTACAACATGAGCCGGCAAGTGGCAGGTCCACAGCAAACATGGCCAAAATTTATTCTCATAAAACTGGCTCCATCTAGTAATAATATATGTGGCATGGAAGAATGTATCAACAATGTAGTTCTTCATAGTTTGTCTTCTGTTCATAAATCTCAATCATAGGCATCTTATAATAAGTGGTAATGAAATATAATACAATCCTCTCCTCTCCTTAATTCTGGCCGTTGTGTCTAAAGGTTTGTGTAGACCACGAGGACCCAAACAGTGCGGCAGAAATATTCATGACGAAATCTTAAATGCATTTTTCGAAAAAGTACTCCCTGGATATGGTAATATCTTCTGGGTAAGTTAATGTACCATTCTGCATAATATCAAGTTAGTGGTGGCCTCCGAAAAAAAAAACAATGCCACTGAACATCAAAATACAAATCTCCACAATCTTAGGAAGCTTGAAAAAAAGTACGTCTACTCAGGACAAATGAAAAATACGAAAGGCCAAGACGGCTGACCGTTAGAATGTAAAAGCGCGTGATATATTACGTCATTAGTGACCGGTGACGTAGCAAGTTATGCGGCGTTCAATATAAGTGAAAAATCGTACACAAAAACGGACTTTACTACAGACAGCTATATCTCCTCAAATCAATGGATATATGCCTGCGTGTAGCAACAACATATTAAAATATTAATTTTATCCTTAACACATGGCTTTGTGCCTGTTAATTTGGTGCAATCAATTTCTTCAATTTGAAGGCCATCTAGGGATCGAACTGGACTTTCCCTCGATTCGTAATTTTATAATTTGGATTGTTTCCCTTGATTTAGCACTTGTTTGAGTACTGCACTGTTTTACGCATAGAAAAATATAAAGCACACCACGTACTCTTGAATTTTTAATTAACTTGATTATGGCCCCTGATTTGTTTACATTTCTTTACGAAAAAATATTAATTACTCATAATGTCATAATTACAATATTACATTATTAAATAATTGACTGATTATTGTATTGTCATAGGGAATTTACAACTATGCCAAGTGTCAGAGCTACTGCTCATCTGGAATTGATTGAAAAATCGATTGAAAGATTTTAAAGTGACATGAAAGTGACATACAAGTGAAGTTAAATAAAAGCGTGTAATAATTTCTCCAACAGCTCTGAAAAGCGTAAATAATTCATTGTGACCATGAATGGTGCAAAATTTATGAGGCACAGCGTCAGTTTTTGTAATATCAAAGCCAGGCATATGAAGATATACACTACGATAAACTTATAAGCAATAAAGCAAAAAACGATCAAGAAAAAAAAGTAATGTAGTTACACATTTTAGCTGTATAACACATATTTTTTTATCTTTAAAGTTTACAGTGGTGTGAAAACATTATCATACAAAACTATACTCTCTGTCTATCACGTTGGGCTCTAAATATCGGTACGTGGATAATTCTCACATTTGTTTAAAAACTCTGTCACAGTAGAAGAAGGGCGTGAAATTTTTTTTTTTTTTCTAAATATCAAATTTGGGGTGCAAAATATGCTAACACCTCAAATAGGCGGAGGGGGCAGAAAGTTAGCAAGGTTGGGAACCACTGCCTTAGGTACCAAATATTGTTCTAAAGTGAAAAATCTACTATTAAGTTTTTGGTATTACACTGCCGCAGTAAACAGAGACCGAAGTGTATCTGAACTAATCTTTATTTCTCACGAATGCCTGAAACAAACTTTTGTGTATTATTTATTGACTGTCTACAGGCCTCGGGTTCCCTTCCTTATTTGTTCATTCTCTTCTGTTAACCTTATCTCTGCCGAATACTCACATATATATTTCAGTTCTATTTCACACTTGCTGTATCGACTTCAATGACAGACACATTGACAGTCATACATGATTGCCAGTTGTCATTTATTTCAAAATACAGCATGTCATGTTATGAAGATTATATTACCCATAACATTAATGACCTATAATGTCTGTCTGTGTCCAGGGCTTAAAATTAATAACGTTTTTCGTAACTTAAAACTCTATAACATTTATTATAGATAATAACATATTTGTTATAACAGAGCCAAATATCATAAATCATATATTTAACAAGAGTGAATGTACGAACAATTATATAAATATTATATTTTAATAAAGACAATACTTAAACAGGTTATTCGGTAGTTGATGAAATAATAATTGCTGTGATCTCTTCTTATACGTGCACTTAAATTGAATTCTCGTGTCAACTGTCTCAAAACTGCGTTACTCGGAGTATGAGTGACCTAGATTCAATTTGCAAGACATTTTTTGTGTAATCACTAAAGTCATAGATATAATTCCAGATATTAGCATGTATGTGAATGTATTTATGAACGTGGAAGACTTCGCGAAAATAATCATCGTTCGTAATATTTGGCCACTAACTGAATTAAGTTTAACAGAACCGCTAACACATTTTTATTCTTTTATTCAAGCTTTCAGATACGAGCTCTAATTGTTGTCGAGTAACTTGTCTAGCAGATGCTAACTTTTACTATTTATAGATCTATTACATCACATATTTTGTTTGCGAGTTCTTAATTAGAAATCTTAAGTTTGCACTTATGTACTGAGATATTTTGAAATGTTTCTCTACCACTTGTAAAGATATTTTTTTAAATCCTTGATTGTCAAGAAAGAAACTTAAATGCAAACTGATATAATAATAAAAACAAATTAAGAAACTAAATTGCTAAATTTAAATAAATTTAAACATTAATTGTCGAACTATAATAGTTTTACTTTTACGTGATGCTATGAATTCAGTCTGCCATCACCGGTGTCAATACCTTGTCGAGGTATGGCGGCTTGCGTACCCTGATTACCCCAAGAGCTATGCCAGCTGGAATTTACTCCTGGAAGGTTCTACCAAGCTGGACAGGTTTGCGCGGGCAGAGTACAGACTAAAGCAGACACCCTGATCCTCCAGGTTAGGGGTTTTAGCACAGGGCTGACATCCCTGTCTACGTAAAAAGAAATGAAGTTACGGAAACGAATGAACAAACTTTGTTGCGGGACGGACATCCGGAGTTTGAGGCTCGTATGACTGTCAGTGGTGAAAGCCGAAAAGAAGCCACTGACACGAAAACGGACGTTCTGACCGCAAAACGTGAAACAAGAATAGGATTTTGGAATGTCAGGACAATGAACGAGACGGATAAAGTAAAACAGGTCACAGAAGGAATGAGAAACTATAGATCACCCATTCTGGGGATAAGCGAGAGCAGATGGACAGAGTCAGGAAAAGTTAAAACAGCAACAGGAGGGGATGGATAGCACAATGGAGGTGTAGCCATTATTCTACAGAAAGAACATTACTAGAGTGCAAACCCATCAACAATAGACTGATAAGAATAGGATTGAGAGACATGTTCCGCAACCAGACGATACGTCAAGGCCTAAAATCCCACCCGCTGCAGACCCAAATAGAACAGTCCCAACAAAGATGGTTTGGCCATGTCTGCAGAATGGGAGAAGATCGGCTACCACGACAAGCATGGGAAACAAAGAGCCAGGGATCCAGACCTCCAGGACGACCCAAAGTCCGCTGGGAGGACAACATTAGACAATCTTTGAAGGACCAAGGACTAGAATGGAACCAGGCCAGGAAGAAGACAGCTGATAGAATAGTCTGGCACCCTCTCTTCCAAACCTCTATACCTTACGGTAGAAGAGGAACGACTAAGTAAGTAAAAATAAGATTGAGAGGGAGATTCACCAACACTATAATACAATGCTAAGCACCAACGAATGACAGCGATGATGAGATCAAGGATGAATTCTATCAACAACTGCAGAAAGAATGGAAGACACACCTAGATATGATCTTACCGTAGTAATGGGAGACCTCAATACGAAAGTTGGAACACACAATACATATAACGAAAGAGTAATGGGGAAATGCGACAGTGGAACAGCAAACGAAAATGGGGATAAATTAATAAGTTTCTGCAGCATTAACAACCTGGTCATTGGAGGAACACTTTCCCCACACAAAGAAATTCACAAATTAACATGGAAATCACTAAATGATCGGGACAGAAACCAGACAGACCCCATTATGATTAACGGTTGATGGAGACATGCATTACAAGACATGCAGGTAAGAAGAGGTGCGGATGTGCGAAGTGATCACCATTTAGTAGTAGCAAAACTGAAAGTGAAACTAAGAACGGTTGGACCAACAGTAAATAAACAGAAAAGGTTTGACATCAGCAAATTGAAGGACTCCCTTACCAGAAAAGCTTTTGCAGCTGATATAAAGAAGCGATATCAATTTGCCGAAAGTCAGGAAAAGACATTGACTAATGATATAGACCAGAAATCCAACACCATTTCAACAATATATAAGGAAAGCAGCAAATCATGCTTGGGATTCCAGGAAAGGAAGAAGCAAGACTGGATATGCCATAAACATTAAACATCATAACGATGAGAAAGAAAATGAAAAGAAAGAAAACAGAAGCGAAGTCCCCCAGGTTAAAGCAACTATATAGCGAACAGTACAGTCAGCTGGACAAGGAAGTTAAACGCCAAACCCGAGCCAACAAAGGAATTTCCTAGACGATCTTGCAAGACAGGCAGAAGAGGCAGCACTGAGAAATGAACAAAGCACAGTATACAAAATAACCAAATTCATCAGCGGAAAACGAGGTGCAAACAATATTACATTAGTAAGAGATAAGCAAGGAAATCTCATCACGACAGCAGACGGACAGGAAACAAGATGGGCAGAGCATTGCAGAGAAACTCTGAACAAGGAACCACCAGAGACACAATTGAATGTTCCTGAGGCTGAAAATGATCTAGAAGTTAATACAGACATTCCGCGAAAAGAAGAAATCATCACAGCAATCAAAGGGTTAAAGAATGGAAAAGTTCCTGGCCGTGATAACTGAAATGCAGAGATATTTAAGACAGACCCTGAGCTAGCAGCAGAACTATTTGAACCCCTATTTCCACAAATCTGGACAACAGGGACAGCAACAACGGAGCGGAACAAAGGAATAATTGTCAAATTGCCCAAGAAGGGAGATCTTGCAGATTGCAAAAATTGGAGAAGAATAACTCTTCTCTCAGGTCCCAGCAAAATACTAGGCAGGGTAATTATACAGAAAATTTCAAAAGCAGTAGACCAGAAACTGAGGAAAGAACAAGCAGGATTTAGAAAGAAGAGAAGATGTGTAGATCATACATTTACCCTCAGGAACATTATAGAACAGTGCTCAGAATGGCAAAGACAGCTGTACATTAATTTCGTTGATTTTGAAAAGGCTTTTGACAGTATACAACGGGACAGTTTATGGAAAATACTGAGAGCTTATGGAATTCCAAGCTGCATAGTGTCAATTTTAAAAAGCCTCTGAGCCAACTTTACGTGTAGCGTTGGGCAGAGCAGCCTAACCTTTGAGATGACATTGCACTACTAGCACATTCACATCAACACATCCAGGAAAAAACGGATAGACTTAATAAGTACAAGTATAGCCAGCAGGTGGGCTTGAACATCAGTCTAAAGAAGACAGAGGTCATGACGCTCAATCTGAGCAACCCTGAGCCCATATCAGTAAGGAATCAGCAACTGGAACAGACAGACACCTTCACATACCTAGAATGCATAGTAACACCAGACGGCGGAGCAAGCAAAGACATCCACAACAGAATGAACAAAGCAAGAACAGCCTATTTTAGTCTAAACAACATCTGGAAGTCTTCTCAGTACAGCACAAGCACAAAAGTAAGATTATATCAGAGCTTTGTGCTTTCTGTGCTTCTCTATGGTGCAGAATGCTGGAGAGTTACAGAGAAGGAAAGGTCGAAATTGTCCTCTTTTCACACAACATGCCTAAGAAAAATTATCCGAATCTTTTGGCCCAATACCATCACCAACCAAGATCTGCTTACTCGGAGCAAGCAAGAGGACATACACACTATCATAGTTGGGAGACGCTGGTTGGTTATGTTCTCAGAAAAGACCCCGATGCCATCACAAGAACAGCTATGCTATGGACCCCTGAAGGAAAACGGAAGAGAGGCCGACCAAAAATAACTTGGCAGAGGACTGTGGAGGCTGAGATGCAAAGAATGAACCAGAGTATTGGGGCACTGCACGAACGATGGCCACCGACCGAGCAAAGTGGAATCAATTTGTTGTTGCTCTACAAGACGCCAACAGGCGTGATGGCCACTGGCTGCTTTGACGGTCGGCGGCTAAGGATCAAAGAAGAAAGAAGAAGATGAATTCATTGTGACATACATAACAATATAGACATTGTACTGGCTCCATTTTACGAGCGAAAAGGTATATATTGTTACAAAAATGATTGTGGTACACCACGATTGCAAGTTGAACGAAAATAATATAAGCACAAAAAAAAGGAAAGTTGTTTAAAGTAATTGTTATTGATCAGAATTTTTATTGTTGATCAGACTCAGAATCATTGCTTTCCGGGCGAATACAAAGGTCTCGCTCAGCAAATATTGAAGGGTATAAATGTTAACTGGTTCTGTAGCGCGCTGGTTGCATCGTACGATGAATGCAGCCTCTCATACGTACTGTCACAAGTTTGATTTTGGTGCATCCTCTATCAGATCTCTCTTTCACTACGGCAGTATCAGTTACATTTTTGTACTGATTTCATTGCGATTTTGTTCCTGAGACGCACTCTTTTCTTTCTATTAGCTATATAGCAGAGAGTTTGTTTGTTCAAGCATCTGACACCCGTTGTTGGTGATAATACATCGCGTTTCCTAGAGTGCAACAAAGCTTTGCTAAAACTAGGCCAGGGGGCTCGACAGATAAGAGATTAATCGTCTGTGCGATACATTCTGTACAGCCAAGCATGACATAATCGTTTCCGGTACACTTTGTTACAAAGACATTACTTTGCAAGAAAGTAATAATTTATTACATCTTTCACACACATTGTCGTGTGAGGTTACCGATGCGTTTGTGAGTTGGTACACACGGCAATCGGATGTTTATAGCCCATTTTCAGAAAAGCAATGTCTGAAATTTTGCACTAGATGAGTCATCAAAATATTCAAATCAGATTGCCTGATCATTTGAGATCCATAACAATCAGAGCGGGCTAGGACCGTGAATAAAACCTGACGCTTCAGTAAGTCTAGTTCACTGTGAAATTCACGCTTGCGAAGGACATCAGACTTGCCAGTAGTTAGAAGTGAGAATTTCCATTTATCAGACCGGACACCTTTTATTGGAGTATTCATCAGGACTTACAAATCTCTAACATTTTAAATAAGGAAAACCGGAATATCCGAGGAAACTGATACACATGAGTGATAGAGGGAATTATCTTATTAAAGAAACGACACCCCAGACGCGTGTAACAGGCCGATTCGAGTCTCTTTTACCCACCTGAGCAAAAATGTCTGTGAGCCAGGATTGGTGTAAGTTGTCATTTTACATTTTATATTACTAACATGTGAACATATATATATATATATATATATATATATATATATATATATATATATATATATATATTTATATATATATATATATATATATATATATATATATATATATATATATATATATATATATATATAGCCGATGTTAACATATATGCTTTAAAATTAATGGAAGTTTCAAACTTTTCAAATCAGTGTAAACATAAATGAAAACATTTTCAATTTATATCGTGAAAACATATTTATGATCGGAAATGTAAATGTAAACATTTTCTATCTGAGCTATAAACCTTTTCGTTTAAATGTGATGTAAAGCTAAAGCTGTTCAATTTAAATGTACAAGACAGTTTTATCCCGCGGAATTAAATTTGATTCTCATCGAGGGTAAATTCTGAGTTAAATTGGATGGTAGAATAGAAGAAAGTATGTGTCGGGAAACGCAATACTCAAAAGATCGTTTCGTTTCTAATCTTTATCACAGTTATTGGTGGTGTGGTAAAGTGAGATGTTATAAATATCTATAGGGGACTTAGTGTACTGGCTGAGATCAGCTGTGAAGGTATCTGTATCTAATAAGTGTGGTGTATTACAGATGACCTTACTTGCTACCACATTTAGACCTCAGTCAGAATTATTCTGGAATATTGTAATGACTACGTTGAATGTCTAGGGTTATGTAAGTGATGAAGTGTATGTTCACAACAACCAACAGACGGATAAACAATTTAGTTTAATCCACAACTCTTTACAACACTGTGACACTCACACACATAGAACACCCTATAAGACTATCTTAATAAGTCAAGTTTTAACTTTAAAAATATGTATTAATTTCTTTCAATAATAGATATCCTGATTCAACTACAAAGTGAACCAGGAATCACAATCAAATGTAATTACAAGTTGTCTGTACACTATTTATAGATATGATCTTTGTATTGACCTATATTATTATTAACACAATGTGTGTATAAGTTGTGAGGTAGTACTATGAGGTAATACTGGATTTTTCAAGCTAGGTGGTTGTTTATCATCATGATTTCAGGTGTCTGTTTCTGGTGGACATAGTATTGGAAAAGTTCACAGTTCCTGTCATTGGAAACAATAACTTGTCCCTCTTTAATTAATATACTGTCACTTTTAGAGGGGGGGTACATAAGATTGAGCTGCTCTGGTCAACGACTCTTATCTTCTGTGAGGGCGGCAGGAAATAGTCTCCTCTGCTCGCTTGCTTCACCGTATTCTTGGGAAACCACACTGGTCGCTATCTGGACCAAGGAGTATGCTATCAGCCTCTGGATTCAGCAAAACTCAGACCAGGTGCTGCTTTAATAGTTTAGGACCACGGTCCCTGAAACAAGAAGGTTGTACCTCCCTTCAGAACTAATTTATAATCTATTTCCACACTGAAACACAATACATAACAAACACAGAGTTCAGTGCGGTAGGCCAACTGCTAGCTTCATCTGAGACAATTTACACCAGTATTACTCTCCCTAATGGTTACAACGCCTCTGCAATTCCAGCATTATTTCCTTCTATTCAATAAGATAGGTGTCAGAGTACTATTTGGCAATCCCATGCAGTTTCACTCCTCTGCGACAAGTTTTGTTCATGTTGGAGCAATATCTAGGTTTTGCCTTTTGTTTATTACTGAACCACACACATACAGACATACATTATCAATTCACATTCAATTTTCATCAAAAAGATATCAAATGTCTAGCTTACCACAATTCATGGAAATAATAAACAAATACGTTGACTGGCGATGAATATGGCACAATTCCGATCTGCCTCTGTCCCAGGCTTTTATTTAGAAAAATATGAGTTGGATCTCAACGCAGTTGCTGTTCAATAAGTTTATTTTCAAAATGTGGCACTGAACTGACGCTCCTACTTGACTATATCAAATGGTCTAGCCAATGGGGCCATGTTTACGAAAGCATTTGAAAAAAAATGTACTCTTTCTATCGTTTCTATTAACAACCAAAAATAGTATTTGCAATCGACTAATCATGTTTAGCCTTACATATTATTCCCGCCAATCAAATCGGATTTAACATGGTGGCCTCATTTTTTCTAAAACACTGTTCAAACACACCATTATGAGCAAAAATGATTCTGTGTTGTCTGACAGCACCACTCTAGTATTATGGCTATAATTTGTTAATTATTAGACTAATTGCTTAACACCTAACATATTCTTTGTCAGCAAGTCCTAAGGCACCCAAATATATAAGTTTAATGGAGCTAAGTGGCTGCGTTCAAAATATGTATTTTCTTCTACCACCCGTTCACTTCGATACGATGGGGTGTCTTCTGTACTGTCAGGCTTTCAGACATAAAACAGTATAATGTCATGTTTACTAATAAGCATTAAACAGGTTTTTTAAAACCTAACCGTGTATTGGTAGTGTTTTTTATCACTGTCTATTTGAAAAAAAAGTTAGTGCTTCATGCCTTTCGCTTGGGGGTGGCATTATTTTATATCGCGCGACTGCGTGTTAGTGCTGTATGCGTTCCTCAGTACCTCTCTCTCTATCCTAAGTCCATCTGTCTTTTCGTATATGTAGTGCATAAAATGACATGAATGGAATATTAAATCTAGGTCATTACGCAGTGTGTGTATCTATCAAGGTCGTACAGAAATATAGTACTAGTTTTATTTTTCGAACGTGTGTAGTTGATGCAGTAATCTTTACGATTAAACGTGAAAGCGCTACAATTATGCAGACGGAGCATAAAAAGGGATTTTCTTGTTTAACTAGCATGACGTGCGATAACACAGGCGTATGCTATAGTGACGGCACTGTTCTTTACCAGTCTTCTTTCCTTTTATTGAATTACTTCGTTAGGCTTTACATCTACTTTTTAATTTATATATGTGGATTTACAATGTTTCACGACAAATTCTCCCCACTTAAAACAGACGTTATATGTCAGTCTATAATTCTATATACACATAGAGAAATTTATTATTATTTCTGGGGCTTACGGTGATTCTCATCACACGGATGGCGGCTTAAAAAATCCGCTCCCAGATTAATTTTTCCAGAAATATACTCTATGCTGAATTCAAATGGCTGCAAAAGTAAGGACCATCTGAGTAACCTCGAATTTTCATGCCTAGCCTGCGCTAGAAACGATACGGGTTTGTGATCCGTTTGCAACTTAAATGCCTTCCCATACAGATAAATATTGAATTTCTTGATTGCCCATGTTACAGCAAGACATTCTTTTTCGCTAGTTGTGTAATTGGTTTCAGCTTTATTCAATTTTGTGCTAGCACATGCCACTGGGGTTAATTCCCCATCTAGTGCATCTGATTTCTGTAACAGGGTCGCACCTAACCCGATATTACTGGCATCCGTTCTTACAACGAATTCTTGACTTAAGTCGGGTAATTTCAAAATAGGTTTGCTTGTGAGCTTTTCTTTCAATTCCTGGTATGCCAATTCACATTGTGCTGTCCATGTAATTTGATCTGGATTTCCTTTGCGTGTCAAGTCAGTTAACGGTGCACATATGGAATTAAAGTTCTTTATATACTTTTGGTAGAAACCACATAATGAGACAAAGGATCTCACGTCTTTCTTGGTTTGTGGCCTCGGAGCTTTCTTTAGTTTCTCTAAATTCTTGGGGTCAGGAGTCATGTTTTTCTGATGGACTGTGTGTCCCAAGAATTCTAATTCTTTACATCCAACGCAACATTTGCTTGGTCGGGCTGTCAAATTCGCTTCTCTAAGTCGATTAAACAGCATGTTCAGAGAGTCAATGTGTTCCTCAAATGTTTCTGTTGCTATAAGAATATCATCCATGAAATTTGTGATGCATGGGTTATTCAGAGGATCCAACAATTTTCTCATCATTCTAGAGAAGACACTAGGCGCATTCTTCAATCCAAATGGCAATCTGTTAAACTCATAGTGTCCCTCTGAGGTACTAAAAGCTAGGTATGGTCTAACCTCAGGCTTTACTGGAATCTGATAGTATCCTTTACTCAGATCCACTTTTGAGAAATATTTAGCTTTATTTAGCCTGGCAAACAACTGGTTTGTATCCGGCAATGGATCCATATGTCCTTCTGTGATAGCATTCAGTCTCCTGTAATCTATACAGAGTCTATGTTCTCCAGAGGGTTTCCTTAAGAGCACCACACTGGAACTATACGAAGATTCACTGTGTGAAATAATTCCTTCCTTCAACAAATAGTCTATCTCTTCCTTCAAAGCTTTCTCCTTAGCAAAAGGAATCGAATAGGGTTTCATACAGACAGGTGTGGGGTCTATCAGTTTCATATCATATTCCAATAAGTTTGTATGCCCCGGTCGGTCTGTTAACACCTCTGTATGATTATCTAGAACCTGTTGCACTCTCTCTTTCTGATTCTTCGTTAAATGCGTACTGATTTTCACCTGTGCCGCTGTCTCACAGGGGTGTAATGGATATTCAAATGATGAAAGTGGTTCCTTTTTCATCTCCATGGCAATGGACAAGGTCAACAAGTGTGTCTCTTCCTGATTTTCTCTTTCCAAATATTTCTTCAGGAGATTCACATGATAGATTTTTTCTTTCCCCTTCTTATCTATCTTATAATTGGTTATAGACACCTTCTCTAGAACTGTATATGGACCTTGCCATCCAATTTGTAACTTATTCTGACTACCGGGTAGAAGAAGCAGTACCTTCTCTCCCACAGCCAAATCTCTGTCTTTAGCTTTCCTGTTAAAATAGGCAGCATGTTTCTTCCTGGCTTGTCTCAAATTTTCATTGGCAAGTTTCCAGCCAGTTTTTAAACGAGTGGTCAGCTCATTCACATATTGGTATGAGGATGAAATATTTTCCTCTGCCTTTTCATCAGTCCACGTTCTTAACAGCGCCTCGAGTGGACCTTTTATTGGCCTTCCAAATAATAATGTTGCCGGGGCCATACCGGTTGAACTATGGGGTACCTCCCGATAAGCAAAGAGGGCGGCGTGAAGGTACTGATCCCATGTATCTGGTTTTTCGTGTGCCAACTTTCTCAGGATCGACATCAACGTGCCATTAAATCTTTCCACTTGGCCATTTTCTTGAGGATGGTACACACTACAATGGAAGTGTTTGGCCTTGAAGATCCTGAAAACTTCTTCTGTTAGTTTCCCCTTGAACTGAGAGCCATTATCAGTCAAGATTTGATTGGGAAAGCCTAACCTTGTGAAAATTGTGAGTAATGCCTCTGCCACATGTTTAGAGTCAATAGATGACAGGGCTACCGCCTCTCCCCACATAGAACAAGTGTCCACCAGAGTCAGAATGTAGCTGTTCCTCCTCTTGGTTCGAGTGAGAGGTCCCACAATGTCCACGGCAACTCTCTCAAAGGGTGTTCCCACTATAGGCATTTCCCCTAGAGTTGCTGGTGCAGTCCAATGCTTGGGTGCTACTCATTTTCACTCTGGACAGGATTTTAATATCTTTTTATATCTTCAGTTATTCCTGGCCAGAAATAGTGACAAGCTATCCGCTGTCCTGTTGCGCTGATCCCCATATGACCACTGAAGGGAATCGCATGCCCTAGTTCTAACACTTTAGTCCTATATGAAGTGGGAAGGACCAGCTGTCCGTGACCATTGGATTCAGATCCAGCCTTCCTATAAATCAGCTTGTTCTTCATATAAAATTCTCCCTTGCCTGGAGGTGTATGACATTTGGGCAGTTTTTTGAAACACGGCTTGAGTGTTTTGTCCTCCGTCTGTGCCTTCCTCATCTCATCTGGATGGGTATTTATGGGATTATCCTCCTCCTTTTTAGACTGTGATCTGGTCTGCACCGTTGCCAATATCACAGGTCTCGTGGGATTCCCCAGGAAGACATATCTACACCCCAATATCAGAGGGTAGATTGGCTCATTTAGCACTGCTGCTTTGATTATTCCCTCCACATATCGCGTTTTTACATATATCTTAGCGATAGGGAGTGTCATGGTCGCTACTTCCTTGGTTGCAGCTTGAATCTCCACTGTTTCTGTGGTGTATTGATCTGCTTGCACCAGGTGAGAACTCACAACTGAATCATAATCTAAACCTGTATCATATAAACACCTTATGGTGACACCATTACAGATTACATCTTCACCCACTGGGGGGTGGTATGGTTCCTGTAGTTCCTCAGGTTTGACCCTTGTTCCCTTCTTCCCAGATTTCATAGCAGCAAAACTAGGAGTTTTATTCCTACAATTTTCAGTGGTATGATTGTTCATCCTACACTTTTTACACCATTTCCTTCCTTGGTTGAAAGATTTTCTTTCATCATATTTCCTTTCATCGAATTGTGGGGTTTTATTTTTATTGTCATACCGTGGCCTATCAAACTGGTGCTTACCTTTGTTCTGATCTCTAGGATCAAATTTATTAAATTTCTGTGGTGCCTTAAAATTATCTACCTGTTTCTTTTTATTACCTGATACCTCTGCCTGAGCTGCTTGATACCTTTCAGCAACATTTAGTAACTCACCCAGCCTCTCTGCACCTTGGTCTATGAGAAAGTTTCTCAAGTCTGGAGCCATGGACTCTCTTAGTTGTTCTATAAGGATCATTTCCTTAAGATCTTGGGTTTTCCCCAGAGAAATCCATTTCTCCAAGTATGTCTCTAACCGTGCAGAGAACTGGTGATAGGTTTCACCTGACAGTAGTTTAGCATTCCTAATTTTTTTTCTATAAAATTCTCCATTCTTTTCATATCTTAACAAAAGAGCCTGCTTTAGCATGTCATAATTTTCTTGATCATCTCTGCTCATTTTGGCAAACACTTCATAAGCCGTACCACGAAGACCTTGAGATAACTTTAAGCTCCACCTTTCTCTCTCTAACCCATACGTGGTAGCTAATAGTTCATATCTATTTAGATAGCTCTCGATATCATCGTCCTTCTCAACAAAATGATCTAAATGAAAGTTCATAGCTGAGGTGGAGGCTCCCTGACTAGCAGTAGCATCAGAGGCAATGGGGCTGGTACCATTTTCAGGAGCATGGCCTTGAATATCCAACTCCCTTAGTCGTAACTCATGTTCCCTTTGTAATCTCTTCTCCTCCTTTTCTGCTTCCCTCTCTGCAGCCAATCGCTTGTCTTCCCTTTCAGCAGCCTGTCTCTTTTCTTCTGCTTCCCTTTCAGCAGCCTGTCTCTTTTCTTCTCTTTCTGTAACTTGCCTTCTTTCTTCTGCTTCGTTTTCAGCCTTTTTCTCTTCTAATTGGAGCCTTTTAATCTCCCTATCTGCCTCCAAAGCTTTAGCCTCTTTGTCAGCTTCAATCTGCAACCTCTTAAGTTCTTTTTCAGCCTCTAACTTTCTTTCAGCCTCTTTTTCTAATCTTTCAGATTCTAATTTTCTTTCTGCCTCTTTTTCTAATCTTCTTTCTTCCCGTTCAATATATTTGTCACATTCAGTAGTGACATAAGTAATCATAACTTGCCCGTCCATTCCTAACTCTTTAGCAGTCTGCACAGCAGCAGATCGAAATTTGGCCAGGTCCGCCATTTTCTAACAGGTAAATGTATAAAATATTTAACCAAACAATTTTATCTATGTCTAATTAACTAATGACAACCACAAGCACTGAGAGCTCAACCTTATTTTTCCACCCAAGAATACCTTTTTAATTTTTATTATTTCCAGAAGTGAATTACTCCCAATATATATGCTAGGGGAGGGTTCAATATTCCGAGAGCGAGACCCCAATATATGTGGTAAAGTGGGATGTTATAAATATATATAGGGGACTTAGTGTACTGGCTGAGATCAGCTGTGAAGGTATCTGTATCTAATAAGTGTGGTGTATTACAGATGACCTTACTTGCTACCACATTTAGACCTCAGTCAGGATTATTCTGGAATATTGTGATGACTACGTTGAATGTCTAGGGTTATGAAAGTGATGAAGTGTATGTTCACAACAACCAACAGACGGATAAACAATTTAGTTTAATCCACAACTCTTTACAACACTGTGACACTCACACACATAGAACACCCTATAAGACTATCTTAATAAGTCAAGTTTTAACTTTAAAAATATGTATTAATTTCTTTCAATAATAGATATCCTGATTCAACTACAAAGTGAACCAGGAATCACAATCAAATGTAATTACAAGTTGTATGTACACTATTTATAGATATGATCTTTGTATTGACCTATATTATTATTAACACAATGTGTGTGTAAGTTTTGATGTAGTACTATGAGGTAATACTGGATTTTTCAAGCTAGGTGGTTGTTTATCATCATGACTTCAGGTGTCTGTTTCTGGTGGACATAGTATTGGAAAAGTTCACAGTTCCTGTCATTGGAAACAATTACTTGTCCCTCTTTAATTAATATACTGTCACTTTTAGACGGGGGTACATAAGATTGAGCTGCTCTGGTCAACGACTCTTATCTTCTGTGAGGGCGACAGGAAACAGTCTCCTCTGCTCGCTTGCTTCACCGTATTCTTGGGAAACCACACTGGTCGCTATCTGGACCAAGGAGTATGCTATCAGCCTCTGGATTCAGCAAAACTCAGACCAGGTGCTGCTTTAATAGTTTAGTACCCCGGTCCCTGAAACAAGAAGGTTGTACCTCCCTTCAGAACTAATTTATAATCTATTTCCACACTGAAACACAATACATAACAAACACAGAGTTCAGTGCGGTAGGCCAACTGCTAGCTTCATCTGAGACAATTTACACCAGTATTCCTCTCCCTAATGGTTACTACGCCTCTGCAATTCCAGCATTATTTCCTTCTATTCAATAAGATAGGTGTCAGAGTACTATTTGGCAATCCCATGCAGTTTCACTCCTCTGCGACAAGTTTTGTTCATGTTGGAGCAATATATAGGTTTTGCCTTTTGTTTATTACTGAACCACACACATACAGACATACATTATCAATTCACATTCAATTTTCATTAAAAAGATATCAAATGTCTAGCTTACCACAATTCATGGAAATAATAAACAAATACGTTGACTGGCGATGGATATGGCACAATTCCGATCTGCCTCTGTCCCAGGCTTTTATTTAGAAAAATATGAGTTGGATCTCAACGCACTTGCTGTTCAATAAGTTTATTTTCAAAATGTGGCACTGAACTGACGCTCCTTCTTGACTATATCAAATGGTCTAGCCAATGGGGCCATGTTTACGAAAGCATTTGAAAAAAATGTACTCTTTCTATCGTTTCTATTAACAACCAAAAATAGTATTTGCAATCGACTAATCATGTTTAGCCTTACATATTATTCTTGCCAATCAAATCGGATTTAACATGGTGGCCTCATTTTTTCTAAAACACTATTCAAACAAAGCATTATGAGCAAAAATGATTCTGTGTTGTCTGACAGCACCACTCTAATATTATGGCTATAATTTGTTAATTATTAGACTAATTGCTTAACACCTAACATATTCTTTGTCAGCAAGTCCTAAGGCACCCAAATATATAAGTTTAATGGAGCTAAGTGGCTGCGTTCAAAATATGTATTTTCTTCTACCACCCGTTCACTTCGATACGATGGGGTGTCTTCTGTACTGTCAGGCTTTCAGACATAAAACAGTATAATGTCATGTTTACTAATAAGCATTAAACAGGTTTTTTAAAACCTAACCGTGTATTGGTAGTGTTTTTTATCACTGTCTATTTGAAAAAAAAAGTTAGTGCTTCATGCCTTTCGCTTGGGGGTGGCATTATTTTATATCGCGCGACTGCGTGTTAGTGTTGCATGCGTTCCTCAGTACCTCTCTCTCTCTCTCTCTATCCTAAGTCCATCTGTCTTTTCGTATATGTAGTGCATAAAATGACATGAATGGAATATTAAATCTGGGTCATTACGCAGTGTGTGTATCTATCAAGGTCGCACAGAAATATAATACTAGTTTTATTTTTCGA
The DNA here is from genome assembly GCA_024509875.1 of Oreohelix idahoensis. NCBI lineage: Eukaryota > Metazoa > Mollusca > Gastropoda > Stylommatophora > Oreohelicidae > Oreohelix > Oreohelix idahoensis. Next base: position 487,215 of record JAMPIV010005496.1, read on the forward strand.
ACGTGTGTAGTTGATGCAGTAGTCTTTACGATTAAACGTGAAAGCGCTACAATTATGCAGACATAGCATAAAAAGGGATTTTCTTGTTTAACTAGCATGACGTGCGATAACACAGGCGTATGCTATAGTGACGGCACTGTTCTTTACCAGTCTTCTTTCCTTTTATTGAATTACTTCGTTAGGCTTTACATCTACTTTTTAATTTATATATGTGGATTTACAATGTTTCACGACAGGTGGTACCAGCAGAAAGTACTATCGCTGGAACAAGAAGGGAACAGTGGCCTAAGCTATGAGACGAGAGACCAACTGTGTAGACTCTTATAACACATAAGGAAGGAAAACCCGAGGCCTGTAAACAGTAAATACGTATTAGACAAACGTAAAGGTATGTTTTCACGCACTCGTATGAAATAAAGAAGTAAAACACTAGACAATAGAAAAACAACAGACGTGAGTGGCTTACCCAGGACCTTCCGTGCGACAACCTCGCCTAGCTCTCCTTGACATTTCTGGGAAACGAGCTACACCCGACAACCTTGACCAGCGACGAGCGAGAGCGGTGTAAACAGAACCCATCAGCTGGAGCAGAAACTTCTTTTGGCAGCTAAGTGCAAAATATACGCTGCCAATGTGAACTTTTTTCAACGTCTCTATTATCAATCAATGATGAAATTTTTCTACTAAACTATTCAATTATTTTCAAACTGTTAAACTTCAGTGATTATTACATTTTATTATTTGTAATTTTACAAATTTAACTTCGATTTAATCATTTTAAAGTTACTGCATTTTTGTCTCAGTCAATTTACTACACACACACTCTAAACAGAGCTATACCAGAAAAATAAGAATTCCACAGAGTAAATGAGAGGTGGGGGTTTAACGAGCTAAAACTAATCATTGCTTAATTATTCACAAAAGTTGTCGGCTGATTCCAGAATTAACGTGCTCAGCCAAAGCAGCATTGTTTTCGTGTATCTGAATATCTTGTGAAGACTCCCTATGTGATAGAAGTGTCATTACCCTTCTATCTACATATCTGCCAATAGTAATCTTGCGCAAAGGTAGACACCTTTGAAAGCCCGTATTAGATACTCTTGAGTTTTGGCCACTGTTGGACGACTACTGCAAAGCAGGGGAGGCAATACCGTCACACGTCCAGCACTGCATACTTTTAATGCTAAACTGCAGCAGTCTTAGCTATGCTGATTCATATTTTGCAGTGTCGTTCTCTAAATGGTGATCATTAATTATCTCCCTTAGTGTTTCTCCCTTATTCAGTGATCTTGAAGCTAGTCTGTTAACTGTCTCACTGAACCGTACCTCTGCATGATCAGGACAGTAGATCCACACTACTTCCTAAAAATTCGAGGCTTCCATGGATGTTTGTCATTCATGCAGAGTCATCCATTTTGTGCCTTCCGAAGCATAAACTAAGAATCGCATACAGTAACTGCCTTGGTTGCTGGAGTTTGAGACAGCCATCTCATCGGTGTAATGGCTGCTTTTATCGCTATTCTCATGCTGGAGGTTGTTGTAAGGATTCGCTTTTTTCTGCGACTACACTACCATTTACTTTCGCCGAGAAGCTCCATCTTGATTTTCAAACAAATAGTACATACACATCCATGTACACAATGGCATCATCATCATCATCTCCATAGAAGCCTCGAATCTTCAGAAACATGTTTCGATCTACTGTCCTGGTCATGCAGTGGTACGCGGCGAGGAAAAGGAGGACGGGCTAGCTTCAAGAGCCCCCACAGTGGACGCATAGGATATGGATAAGGGAGAGATACTAAGGATAATCTTTGATCGTTTCTTAGAGAACGATGCTGCAATCGAAGAATCATTAATGCTAAAATTGCAGGAATTTTACGCAAGAGAAATACACCTGTTCTGAACGTTAAGGCAGCTGCTATCCGTCTTGTCAGCCAACGGTTGACACCAGATGCAATTACACATATTTTATTAATGTTGAAAAGTTCAGACTGTTATAAGCATCCTCCAAGACAATTGCCACATCCACTGTTTCTCATTTACCCTGGAATCCCTCGTACGACAATGATCCTGTGTTACCCCATGTTACTCTCATTGACCTATAACTACCTAGGGAATCAGGGAGGATATGTGAATTTTCTAAGTGGTCTTGCTATTGTTTCACGTAATTTACTGTAGACATTCTGTACTGTGGTTATTCTATAGCTGTGGGGTCTTTTCCACATTTGGGAGCCGCGGTAGGTAACTTTGTAGCCAAAGTTCAAGCACCTCATCATTCGGTATGCTGGGGTTGCATTCCTTCACTATACGCATTATGTTTGTGTCATCGACCTCTTGTATGTAGTGGTACTACACCATCACGGCCTGAAACAGTGTGTCTATGTTTCTATTGGTTTTTAACGTGTACATACCGTCTCTTCAGACATGAGGTCAACGTATATCTCGCCTCTTATATCGTTTTCCAGAACACTGTTCTTCCTCGGTCTCCAGGCCTATTTCTTACGAGCTTAGAATGTGCCCACATCACCCCTAGTGTGCCGATGGTCAAGAAAATATGGGCCTAACACCATATTCCCAATATGCCTCAATCGGCGTGTAACGGGATCATTTACCTTTTCTTTAGAATGTTAGGAATGGGTTGGCTTTTTTTTTCCTATTCATTCTTTGATGTACGGATTAGCATTTCTGTATAAATTTTTTTCATGCGCACCTGTGTCACGACGACTTCCTACACTTTGTTATTGGCCTCCCTTTCTAAGCTCCTGCATCTATTTATAATTCTCTGCTTTGTATCTTTTATCTCTTCAACCTTTCAATAACACTAGTCAACAAATTTTCAAAAGTTATTTGTACCAGAAATTAAATATACCATTTCTTATTGATTTTGACATGCTGATTTCAAATATCATAATGAAATTCACCAATTGGCTCTGGTTTTTTTTTTTAAAATGATGAATTTACATTACAGTAATACAAATAATGTATGCTTGTTTAATTCTCTGGGGTGAACAGCTAGTCTTTCTACTTTAGCATTATAAAAATTGTGGTTACATACTCAATTAATTGATATTTCAACATAAAATGATAGAAAAAAATAAAAACATTATTTAAAGTTCACATATCATGCTTTAAAAAGGCACATTTGAACACATTCCGTCATTATTCAGTCGCTGTTCGAGCTCTCTTTGCTTGCTTCTTGTAGTCAATCGATGAGGTGTCTCTTGTCACAGTCCAACAGTAATCAGCAAGCATTGAAGGGCTCCAATTGCCTTGATACCTTGTCTCCATAGCAGCAATGTCCTGGTGAAATCGTTCACCATGCTCATCACTGACCGCTCCACAGTTTGACATAAAGAAATCCAGATGAGAATCCAGAAAATGAATTTTCAAAGACATGTTGCAGCCAAGACTCTTATACTTCAGAAGGACATTTTCTACAATTTCATTGTAATTATCAGATCTGTTGTTTCCAAGAAAATTGTCCACCACTGACCTAAATGCTAGCCATGCTGCTTTTTCCTTGCCATGCAACAAGCAAAGAAACTCGTCATTGTGACGTACGTCTAAGTATGACAAATGAATTTCCCTGACTCGATGGATGATAACAGAATATTGGCCTCTCATAACTTTAGAACCCCTGATCATCTGTTGTAACTTTTACCGGCATGCAGCGGTACCATCAAAGAACAGGCTGATCTTCAGAATTCAACGTGGAGCGACCGCGATCTAAAGAATCAGGGACTTGCAGCTCACAGAGTTAGCTTCTCGGGAAATTTTCGCACTCTTATGCGAGCAGCCTGAGACGGAAGAAAATCGGTAGACCGGGGAAAACGTAGGAATCGCAACGTTTAACACATCGGCGAGGTACCCCGAATTTTGCTCAAGATCAAGAAAGGTGCGAAAATTTAACACGCCCCATTCAAGTTACATTCGAGAAGTATAAATAGAGAACTCCGATAAACTGCATTTTATCGTTCGCTCTGACAGAATCCTAGTTGCACTAGCATAGTCGGATCCCTGCTGGATTTCATCTACCTTCGTGACTATTGGAGTGTATTCTTTCTGTGCAGACGGTAATTTATACATTAGCTTCGAGTGATCATTGGTCGAGTTATTTCTATTGATTTCAATGGATTGTGGTGTAAATTTAACCTTATTAAATAAACCCATTTTCAAAGTTCTAGTGCAAACTAATGTTACAGCTAAAAGTATTTCCTAATACAATTGACACGTAAATTTATTTTGCAGACGTTAAAGAGAATTATAACTTTAATACAGTTTAGTTCTGTATAGATAGATGTGCTTTTAATTATATTTTACTCACGGGAAGTTTTCCTGATTTGTTAATTGACGACGCTAATAAGTAAATAGGCTAACTGTAATTTATCGCGTCAGATTATAATATGATTTGTAATGCATTTCTTGTTTTGATTATCTTTCATTCAGAACGATCATTCAACCTGCATCCCAGCAATTATTAATTATATACAGAGTTCTGCCAAACTCAATTTGATAACTCCAGTAACATATGAACTTTTTTAAAGCTAAACTTGTGGCGACCTGTAATGGGCCCCGCTCCTCTGAACGTAACTGAGAAAAAAAGCCATTCAAGAAACACTTTAAAAATACTAGTTCATATAGAGTCCTTAAAGGAAACTGGAAGCAGAACATATTTTATTCACTGCCCCTATTTGTGAAGAAAAAGCATCGATACCTGAACACTGTCTGTCACGCATATTCAGTGGAATTTACCCCCCCCCCCCCCCCCCGAAGAAGAACTTACCTCAGTGTTTTCTTAACTTGTGACATTACGGAAAAAGGAAGTTATCTCCGCCAGCTGTGCCAATTTTAGGAACCACACCATACCTCACGCTTAGCCAAGTGCCTGTGCCTTTCTTTAGGAACTTTATCTAATAAACAATCAGTACCGTTAAACTTCAACGTCCAGCGATTTCGGGACACTTTGTTAACTTAAACAACCCGCAAAATCTGGGGCTGTACACGGAAGAAATTACTTTTACCTAAGTCAAGGCTTAGTGCTGTTTTTTTTAATGTATTTCCTATGAAGTGCCAGAATTCACCTTTCGGTAAGTCTGCGTGTGTGTTTGTTGGGATGGCCAGCCCTAGTGTGTTTTTTTGAATGAAAGGAGATTTATCTTTTCTTTACCCTTTTAATTAGTTCGACCTTGTACTAAGGTGCATTATATTCCTTGTACGGGATCTCTCCTAGCGGGATTGGTAACTGTGTTCATTCCCCCCTCCCGTAAAATTTGTTGATTTAAAGGGAGACAATTGAGAACCCTAGCTTTCCTCTACACCCCCCCCCCCTTCTTTCTGTAACCCCTTGCCTCAGAGTAATATATTTACCAGTGGGTTAAATTGCCTATCTCTGATCACCCCCCCCCCCCCCCCCCCCCCCCTTTCTTGTCTTTGGGACCGGGTTTTGTCTGTTAGTAGATATAAACGGGAAACGGTGGATGGGATATTTCTCCTCAAAAGCCCCTCTTCCCTAGTTATATTTGTATTCTGTAACTTTTTGATTTTTTACTGTAAATGTACAATTATGTGTGAGTCCATAATGATAATAAAGGTATGAATATTTATTTGTGTTGGTTGTCGGTTGGCCTAAAACTCCAAACATTTCCATCTGTGTAGTTTGTATTCATGTACGTTGAGCGACAGAATCACCAAATCGGTGAGCGCGCCTGAGCGACTGGAACTGACACAATTGTTTGTGCAGAAGAGAGATAGGAGTAGTCTGTGAGAAAACAGATATTGTCGTAATAAGAGACTGTCCTTGCTCCTTCCCAGCGCTTGTGAATCTACTACCTCATTCACCTAAATCCTTATTCTCACAGAGCCTTCAATGTCACTTTACACTCTAAAGGGACCAATATTCATCAGCACCCTCTCAGATAAAAATTATGACAGTCATCATGAAGAAGTTTTCTCTTATTTTAGCTTCACTCAGTCTTGGAAATTTTCTGATGAGGTATTTGAAAGCCTCATCTGTCCATTGCCTTGACAAAGTTTTTCATGAGACCCAGCTTAATGTGCAAGGGTGGCTACAAAATCTTGCTGGTGTTGACAAGTGCTGGGTTCTCAACGTTCTTACTGCCAGGCTGCAATGACTGCCTGATTGGCCAATGTCTTCTGATATAATGGTCACTTCGTGCACGTCTATCCCACTCACAGAGAAAGCAACAGTACTTGGTGTATCCACCCTGTAGTCCAAGCAAAAGAGCGACCACTTTTAAGTCACCGCAAAGTGACCAATGATGATGATCGTAGTTTATACACTTCAAAAGCTGCTTAATGTTTTCATAAGTTTCTTTCATATGAACTGCGTGACCAACTGGAATTGACGGTAACACATTACCATTATTCAACAAAACAGCTTTAAGACTCATCTTGGATGAATCAATGAAAAGCCTCCACTCTTCCGGTATGTTATTGATTTTGAGGGCTGCCATTAAACCAGAAATGTTGTGGCACGCAGAAAAGTCACCCTCTTTGAAAAAGAATGTAATAAGCGGCTTCTGGCAGTTCCTATACACAGAAATTGTAACATCTTCTGCCAGGAGATTCCACTGTTGCAATCTGGAACCCAAAAAGCTCCGCCTTGTTCTTCGGTAAATTCAGATCTCTTACAAGATCATTCAGTTCACCTTGGGTTATTAAGTGTGGTTTAGTGGATGTAGTTTGCTCAAAATCTGGGTCGCTTGAGGTTGATGGTTCAGGACCACCAATGTCCTTTTCTTCATCAGTGGAAGCAGCTGAAAATGATTCTGGCACTTTGGGAACTGGTAGGTCATCGCCATGTGGTACCGGACGTATTGCAGAGGGGATGTTTGGATATTCCAGAGTCCATTTTTTCTTCTTTGATATGCCTTTCCCAATTGGAAGGACCATGCAAAAGTAACAGTTGTTGAGATGATCAGTGGGCTCTCTCCAAATCATTGGGACTGCAAAAGGCATAGCTTGCCTTTTGCCAGTCAACCACAGTTTAAGATGTGCTGCACATGTATTGCAGCATATGTGTGGCGCCCAGCTCTTATCTTGATCTCCTATTCTGCAGCCAAAATACAAACTGTACGCCTTCTTAATCACTTTAGTTATATTTCGTTTTTGTGATAGAAATGTCACCTCACCACATATATAACAGAAATTATTAGCACTGTTCACATATGTCCTAGGCATTTCTAACTACGATACTTTTGATAAGGACAAATGCACTAACTAATGGCAAAATTTTATCAGAGATAAGATATTTATACACAAAGGTGATGTAATCATAGGTAGGATTGCATCATCAACTTATAGTTACATTTTTATTGGTCATTAGAAAAAATTATACAACAGTTGCGTCATATATATAAATTGACCGTAATTAAATAAACTAGTAGCATATATCTTGAAAACTAGAGCCAATCAACATTTTTAAATGTCATTTTCGTTTTCAGCACACCAAAATTAGTTAAGATCAGCTATTTTCATTTCTGGTACATTTTGGTTGTTGACTAGTGTAATTCATTGTCCTTCTCTTTCGTGCTTTGTGCCATTCTTGTGCCAGTCTTTCCTGTTCTATCAATGCTTTTTTCAACAGTTTTATTCTACCGGGTTGGTTCAATGATCAGTGTTCTAGCTCTCTTCTGGCTGGCATTTTGACGCAACATGTGTACAGGACTATTACAGTCATGTAAGCCTGTACGATATCTAAAAGTCTGTTTAAGTTTTCTGTGTCTCGTGGTTCTTACCTTTGCAATGAGGACGAGACAGAGTAGATGATCAGTTTCTTGTGCTCTTAATACATCCAACAGTGCAAAGGAGGCGGCAGCTCTTGAAAGCGATGTTACATGTATGACCCCATCTGTGTCAGGGTGGTTCAGTTGCCAGTTTTGTTGGGCGGCAGTGGCCATGGTTCTATATAGTTAGATTAGTTGTCAATAAAGTCTGGCTCAAGGCCATACCCTATCTATGTACTGCGATTTACCTTATACTAGGCATTGAAATCACCAACAATTAAACACTCTTTATTAGATTCGTCGGACAATGCCATCAGGAAACTCCAACTACCCTCTTCACGGATGATATCTACATGAGCATACAAATTGCAGACTCGCCATTCATGACAGCTTGTATTCAATGCACTCCCCTGCAATTCCGCATAACCACTTGTGAGCGAACCTGTATCAACTGATGTATCAATTAGTAGGATTTAGTGTATTTATATATTTCTATACCTATGATTTACCTGATTATTAGAGGGATGTCATCGCATCTGCCCTCAAGCTAAGAGAAAGAAGTGTGTGGCATATTGTGCATTCCCCGCCATCCAAGGGGGCTTTTCAAATACGCAGTGCTAGCATATTGTGCTCTGATAATTGGCTCTACCAAAGAAGTGTCACGTCCTACGCAGAGCAATTTCTCAGCTCGCTCTTGTCCATAGTGAGATCCTTCTGCATACAGCCAACCAAGTAAAAGCCAGAGTTACGTTCGGGGCTCCAGTAACTCGTTCAAGCTTAGTGTGCGATTCTGTGTTCTCAACATCTACCACCACAGGGGGAATCCCTGGAAGTATGTGGATGATTTCAAGAGTCAATGAGGGTTTAATTAAGGCAATCAAACAGAAGTGCAGAAAAAGAGCCAATCAAACGCAAAGGACCGAAAGTAAGAAATTCATCGGAACGAAACAAGGAGATTCAGCATGAGACAAATCTGAGTGATGCGAGGGAAATCCAATCAAACTAAAGCTTAATTAAATTACATATGGACTGTGGAACTGTATATAAGCACACTCATATTCAATTCTGGACTCTCAAAATTTCACATCAAGATCTCATAGCTGAGAAGAAGTCGAGCGGACTGACCCACGTTTGTAGAAGAACATAAACACAGCCTATAATTGAGAAAAGCCTAATTTACGTGCTTTGTGAGCAGACCTGCATAAGTGATATATAATTGATCGTTAGGTTACAAAGAATTGTTGTCTCATGTAATTAGATGTATTAATTAAATTAATGTTATGAGTGACTTCGATTTACTTGCTGGTATCTTAAGCTTGGTGCTCTAAACACTATGATGACAACTAGTGTTGGTCTCCAGCTGAATATAACCAAAAACAATCCTGAAGAACATGACGCAGATAGCGTTATTATCAGGATTATGCGCAATACTAGATATTAGAGCTTACAGTCCTTTTCATGGCTTACTTACTTACTTAGTCGTTCCCCTTCTACCATGAGGTGTAGAGGTTTCGAAGAGAGAGCACCAGAATATCGTATCGGCTGTCTTCCTTTTGGCCTGGTTCCATTCTAGTCCTCGGTCCTTCAAAGATTGTCTAATATTGTCCTCCCAGCGGACTCTGGGTTGTCCTGGGGGTCTGGATCCCTGGCTCTTTGTTTCCCATGCTTGTCGTGGTAGCCGATCTTCTCGCATTCTGCAGATATGGCCAAGCCATCTTAGTTGGGACTGTTCTACTTGGGTCTGCAGAGGGTGGGATTTTAGGCCTTGACGTATCGTCTGGTTGTGGACCATGTCTTTCCTTGTTACTTCAACGTCCTTCCTCAGATACCTCATTTCTGAGGTGTGGATCTGGCTTTTGTGAGTAGTAGTCATTGCTCATGACTCGCATCCATATGTCAAGACTGGGACATAGGTGGAAGGTATGCAGCCATCTTCGTTTTCTTACCAACCTCTCTCTCTTGCTGAGGAATCCTCGATTTATGGCTTGAAAAAGTCTCCGAGCTGCTGCTCCACGAAATACCACGGATATAGCTTAGATACCGTAGATGAAAGGCATTGAGCCTTCTTTCTTGAAATAGTAGAAATATCCGGTCACTCTAGTAAAGCCACAATACTAGGAAAGAGGCAAGGGATACCCTTTAGGGAGTCCATCTTCCTGGTGTCGTCTCGCTTGCCCTTCAGGCAGCCAATGTTCATGACTGTTTACCCAGCAAACATACAATATTTATGCGCATTGGTCCACTTTAGACTTGTGGTTATTTACTAATAACTAAGCTATTATTTAACCCATAATTTGAGTAATTTCTGCACCTGGCGTATAAAGACATTTAACAAATAGTTTGTCATTTATATTCCATGTATACTAATGGTCTTACTTCTTCTTCTTCTTCTTTCGTCCTTAGCCACCGACCGTCAAAGCAGTCAGTGGCCATTACGCCTAATGGCGTCTTAGGGCAACAGCAGATAGGTTTTCTTATCCATTGTTTCCCATCACGCCTATTGGCGTCTTTAGGGCAACGGCAAATCAATCCATTTGCAGTTGTTTCCGTAATCGAAGTGACTGGCAAACGGGTGATCAGCCCGTTGGAATGGTCTTACTGAAACGCCTCAAATCAACAATGTTGCCCTGTTGTTTAATAACAAAATTCCGACGGTACCGAGAAGACTAGCATTGTACTGTTTTTGTTGTGTTTTTTTTAAAACTAGTTCTGCTAAGCTTCTCGCTCTTTGGCAGGCAATATCAAATAAAGGACTCCTTGGTATTATCTACTCTGTAGATCTAGGCTTTTTCTGTGGCTTATCTGCCATTCGGGAACATGTTAAGTTGAAGACATGAGCTTTAGTTTATCCAGCCTGGCTCGCATTTAAAGGATCATCGCATCAGCCCTCTGTAGTGAAATTGACAGAGATACAACGGTAAAATATCTCCAAAGATAACATATAAGGATAAAAAACATAATGCGTAGGCTGCTGATGTACATGATCGCCTAGACCGCGGGTCATCATCCTCCATAATAATTGACTTGCTAGACAGGAGGGGAACGGCGGATCAAAAAGGAAAAAAAAATATGACTGGAAAGATTGCGTGAGACTAGAAAGGCTAAGGAGACGCAATTGGGGGGGGAACGGAGAAAAGTCACGTTTCCCAAGTTGACATAAAAAGTAAGCAACTCGACAGAAGGGACCTTAGATATAATACGCCACAGTCATTTATTGGACGCTTTTGCAATACCAAGCCCTTGATTTGAATTCAGCGGCTAAAACGCAGATGTTTGGAATATTACAAAATTTAAAAAGTACTTTTTTCTTAATATTAATGTTAGGAATATAAAAATTAGCTGGCCGGATGGCCTATTCTGAGCAGTGAACTAATATGTTCTTAATTTTACAGACGGATAGATAATATTGAAGATAATGACAAAAGACAGTGTTGTTCACATCATCGACAGACTGTATTGAATCTAAAAGTGTCGCTAATTGCACAAAAAAACACGACTTTGGGACGCAGGTGTTCAAATTTACTTAGTATGGAGGAGAGGGTTTTTGGGTGGTAGCTGTGTCTAAATATAACTTTTAACGACAAAAATTTGGAGGGGAGAGAAAGGTTGGTTCAAAAATCAAGTACATTTTGTAGAAACACAAGTAGAGACGGACAGACTAACAGATAACCATCCATACTTGACTGAAGCATGACTGAAATGACTTTATGGTAGGAAATTTGAATTTAAAATAAACCTAGGCAGTGATTGGCCACAGACAATCATATCATTAGCGCTCAGACGCGAAAGTGGGGCCATTCTTCAATAGTTGTTCAGTGATAGACACAGATTTTAAAGTGTGGTGATTTCCATATGAAAGAAAGTGTAATAAATTTAGGGACGCCATACTATAGCCAGCAGCTCAGCTGAGTTTTGCTAGCAATTCTGTGTTATTTATTCATAATCTGGTAAGATTGAAATTATTTCCTTATATATTTTGAATATTGTTTCATGTTCGAGTGATTTGATACTGCCATATCGAAATCTAGCCTTACAAACAAGTAGGGATTTGCTCTAGACCCCCCGCCCTAGTCAGGGTCTAGGGACCAACAATGTACATAAACTCCAGCAAGGGTTAGGCAAGACAGATCAAGTGTTGAGAATAATGAAACATATTACCTATCCTCTTTTAGGGCAGACAACTAATAAATATTTTTCAGAATCTATAGTCTGGGAGGATCTATCTGATGTAAAACCACCATGGTAAATGTGCTGTTTGGTCAGAGAGATCTGACCTGTCTGTATGATGTGGTTGTTGTGTCAGTGTTGTGTCCAGACGTGGGTAGAGAATAGATTTTGACACATGGCCCATACTTTGATTGCAGAGCTGTGAGTTTCTGTTGTCAACAAAGCAGTGTCTATTCAGTTGGTGACTTTACTCGAGTGTATCTGTGCAGTACTTGTGACAGAGACCACCATTATTGCCCGCCAGCACGGAGAGTTGGGACCACCTGATTTCAGCACCAGAGCTACAACTACAAGATGAGTGAGCCTCTGGTCTGCTGGACATTCACCAAAGCCCTTTAGTTACTAATACCCCCATAAAAATTCCCACCATTTTCTGGACACTGTGTAGTCAATATAGACAGGAGTGATGAGGCCACCCCAACAGCACAAACATTAAGTATCCTCCCAAGTAGATGACTACTAGAACATTTTAATAAAACTAACTAGTATAGTACATATATATGTACACTATTGCATTTATGATATAATATTCCATGCATTTCTTTCATAATCTCTAAATCCTTTTAAGTTCTGGTCAACCTAAAAAATTGATCCAGAACAAAATAAATGTAATATAATTCTAACAAAAATTTTACACACGTGAGTTAGTTCAGTGTATTTTAACATTTGTTAATATTATTAGTCTACTAATAATATTAACAAATGTTAAAATACACTGAACTAACTCACGTGTGTAAAATTTTTTGATAGAATTATATTACATTTATTTTGTTCTGGATCAATTTTTAGGTTGACCAGAACTTAAAAGGATTTAGAGATTATGAAAGAAATGCATGGAATATTATATCATAAATGCAATAGTGTACATATATATGTACTATACTAGTTAGTTTTATTAAAATGTTCTAGTAGTCATCTACTTGGGAGGATAGTTAATGTTTGTGCTGTTGGGGTGGCCTCATCACACCTGTCTATATTGACTACACAGTGTCCAGAAAATGGTGGGAATTTTTATGGGGTTATTAGTAACTAAAGGGCTTTGGTGAATGTCCAGCAGACCAGAGGCTCACTCATCTTGTCGTTGTAGCTCTGGTGCTGAAATCTGATGGTCCCACCTCTCCGTGCTGGCGGGCAATAATGGTGGTCTCTGTCACAAGTACTGCACAGATACACTCGAGTAAAGTCCCCAACTGAATAGACACTGCTTGTTGACAACTGAAACTCACAGCTCTGCAATCAAAGTATGGGCCATGTGTCAAAATCTATTCTCTACCCACGTCTGGACACAACACTGACACAACAACCACATCATACAGACAGGTCAGATCTCTCTGACCAAACAGCACATTTACCTTGGTGGTTTTACATCAGATAGATCCTCCCAGACTATAGATTCTGAAAAATATTTATTAGTTGTCTGCCCTAAAAGAGGATAGGTAATATGTTTCATTATTCTCAACACTTGATCTGTCTTGACTAACCCTTGCTGGAGTTTATGTATATTGTTGGTCCCTAGACCCTGACTAGGGCGGGGGGTCTAGAGCAAATCCCTACTTGTTTGTAAGGCTAGATTTCGATATGGCAGTATCAAATCACTCGAACATGAAACAATATTCAAAATATATAAGGAAATAATTTCAATCTTACCAGATTATGAATAAATAACACAGAATTGCTAGCAAAACTCAGCTGAGCTGCTGGCTATAGTATGGCGTCCCTAAATTTATTACACTTTCTTCCATATGGAAATCACCACACTTTAAAATCTGTGTCTATCACTGAACAACTATTGAAGAATGGCCCCACTTTCGCGTCTGAGCGCTAATGATATGATTGTCTGTGGCCAATCACTGCCTAGGTTTATTTTAAATTTCAAATTTCCTACCATAAAGTCATTTCAGTCATGCTTCAGTCAAGTATGGATGGTTATCTGTTAGTCTGTCCGTCTCTACTTGTATTTCTACAAAATGTACTTGATTTTTGAACCAACCTTTCTCTCCCCTCCAAAATTTTGTCGTTAAAAGTTATATTTAGACACAGCTACCACCCAAAACCCTCTCTTCCATACTACGTAAATTTGAACACCTGCGTCCCAAAGTCGTGTTTTTTGTGCAATTAGCGACACTTTTAGATTCAATACAGTCTGTCGATGATGTGAACAACACTGTCTTTTGTCATTATCTTCAATATTATCTATCCGTTTGTAAAGTTAAGAACATATTAGTTCACTGCTCAGAATAGGCCATCCGGCCAGCTAATTTTTATATTCCTAACATTAATATTAAGAAAAAAGTACTTTTTAAATTTTGTAATATTCCAAACATCTGCGTTTTAGCCGCTGAATTCAAATCAAGGGCTTGGTATTGCAAAAGCGTCCAATAAATGACTGTGGCGTATTATATCTAAGGTCCCTTCTGTCGAGTTGCTTACTTTCTATGTCAACTTGGGAAACGTGACTTTTCTCCGTTTCCCCCCCAATTGCGTCTCCTTAGCCTTTCTAGTCTCACGCAATCTTTCCAGTCATAAAGCTCATGTCTTCAACTTAACATGTTCCCGAATGGCAGATAAGCCACAGAAAAAACCTAGATCTACAGAGTAGATAATACCAAGGAGTCCTTTATTTGATATTGCCTGCCAAAGAGCGAGAAGCTTAGCAGAACTAGTTTTAAAAAAAAACACAACAAAAACAGTACAATGCTAGTCTTCTCGGTACCGTCGGGATTTTGTTATTAAACAACAGGGCAACATTGTTGATTTGAGGCGTTTCAGTAAGACCATTCCAACGGGCTGATCACCCGTTTGCCAGTCACTTCGATTACGGAAACAACTGCAAATGGATTGATTTGCCGTTGCCCTAAAGACGCCAATAGGCGTGATGGGAAACAATGGATAAGAAAACCTATTTGTTTAAAGACGCCATTTGAGGCGTATGGCCACTGACTGCTTTGGACGGTCGGTGGCTATAAGGACGAAAGAAAGAAGAAGAAGAAAGTAAGACCATTAGTATACATGGAATATAAATGACAAACTATTTGTTAAATGTCTTTATACGCCAGGTGCAGAAATTACTCAAATTATGGGTTAAATAATAGCTTAGTTATTAGTAAATAACCACAAGTCTAAAGTGGACCAATGCGCAGAAATATTGTATGTTTGCTGGGTAAACAGTCATGAACATTGGCTGCCTGAAGGGCAAGCGAGACGACACCAGGAAGATGGACTCCCTAAAGGGTATCCCTTGCCTCTTTCCTAGTATTGTGGCTTTACTAGAGTGACCGGATATTTCTACATTTCAAGAAAGAAGGCTCAATGCCTTTCATCTACGGTATCTAAGCTATATCCGTGGTATTTCGTGGAGCAGCAGCTCGGAGACTTTTTCAAGCCATAAATCGAGGATTCCTCAGCAAGAGAGAGAGGTTGGTAAGAAAACGAAGATGGCTGCATACCTTCCACCTATGTCCCAGTCTTGACATATGGATGCGAGTCATGAGCAATGACTACTACCCACAAAAGCCAGATCCACACCTCAGAAATGAGGTATCTGAGGAAGGACGTTGAAGTAACAAGGAAAGACATGGTCCACAACCAGACGATACGTCAAGGCCTAAAATCCCACCCTCTGCAGACCCAAGTAGAACAGTCCCAACTAAGATGGCTTGGCCATATCTGCAGAATGCGAGAAGATCGGGTACCACGACAAGCATGGGAAACAAAGAGCCAGGGATCCAGACCCCCAGGACAACCCAGAGTCCGCTGGGAGGACAACATTAGACAATCTTTGAAGGACCGAGGACTAGAATGGAACCAGGCCAAAAGGAAGACAGCCGATACGATATTCTGGTGCTCTCTCTTCGAAACCTCTACACCTCATGGTAGAAGGGGAACGACTAAGTAAGTAAGTAAGCCATGAAAAGGACTGTAAGCTCTAATATCTAGTATTGCGCATAATCCTGATAATAACGCTATCTGCTTCATGTTCTTCAGGATTGTTTTTGGTTATATTCAGCTGGAGACCAACACTAGTTGTCATCATAGTGTTTAGAGCACCAAGCTTAAGATACCAGCAAGTAAATCGAAGTCACTCATAACATTAATTTAATTAATACATCTAATTACATGAGACAACAATTCTTTGTAACCTAACGATCAATTATATATCACTTATGCAGGTCTGCTCACAAAGCACGTAAATTAGGCTTTTCTCAATTATAGGCTGTGTTTATGTTCTTCTACAAACGTGGGTCAGTCCGCTCGACTTCTTCTCAGCTATGAGATCTTGATGTGAAATTTTGAGAGTCCAGAATTGAATATGAGTGTGCTTATATACAGTTCCACAGTCCGTATGTAATTTAATTAAGCTTTAGTTTGATTGGATTTCCCTCGCATCACTCAGATTTGTCTCATGCTGAATCTCCTTGTTTCGTTCCGATGAATTTCTTACTTTCGGTCCTTTGCGTTTGATTGGCTCTTTTTCTGCACTTCTGTTTGATTGCCTTAATTAAACCCTCATTGACTCTTGAAATCATCCACACACTTCCAGGGATTCCCCCTGTGGTGGAAGATGTTGAGAACCCAGAATCGCACACTAAGCTTGAACGAGTTACTGGAACCCCAAACGTAACTCTGGCTTGTACTTGGTTGGCTGTATGCAGGAGGTTCTCACGATGGACAAGAGCGAGCTGAGAAATTGCTCTGTGTAGGACGTGACAATTCTTTGGTACAGCCAAGTACCAGAGCACAATATGCTAGCTCTGCGTATTTGAAGAGCCCCCCTGTATGGCGGGGAGTGCACAGTATGCCACACACTTCTTTCTCTTAGCTTGAGGGCAGATGCGATGACATCCCTCTAATAATCAGGTAAATCATAGGTATAGAAATATATAAATACACTAAATCCTACTATATTGATACATCAGTTGATACAGGTTCGCTCACAAGTGATTATGCGGAATTGCAGGGGAGTGCATTGAATACAAGCTGTCATGAATGGCGAGTCTACAATTTGTATGCTCATGTAGATATCATCCGTGAAGAGGGTAGTTGGAGTTTCCTGATGGCATTGTCCGACGAATCTAATAAAGAGTGTTTAATTGTTGGTGATTTCAATGCCTAGTATAAGGTAAATCGCAGTACATAGATAGGGTATGGCCTTGAGCCAGACTTTATTGACAACTAATCTAACTATATAGAACCATGGCCACTGCCGCCCAACAAAACTGGCAACTGAACCACCCTGACACAGATGGGGTCATACATGTAACATCGCTTTCAAGAGCTGCCGCCTCCTTTGCACTGTTGGATGTATTAAGAGCACAAAAACTGATCATCTACTCTGTCTCGTCCTCATTGCAAAGGTAAGAACCACGAGACACAGAAAACTTAAACAGACTTTTAGATATCGTACAGGCTTACATGACTGTAATAGTCCTGTACACATGTTGCGTCAAAATGCCAGCCAGAAGAGAGCTAGAACACTGATCATTGAACCAACCCGGTAGAATGAGACTGTTGAAAAAAGCATTGATAGAACAGGAAAGACTGGCACAAGAATGGCACAAAGCACGAAAGAGAAGGACAATGAATTACACTAGTCAACAACCAAAATGTACCAGAAATGAAAATAGCTGATCTTAACTAATTTTGGTGTGCTGAAAACGAAAGTGACATTTAAAAATGTTGATTGGCTCTAGTTTTCAAGATATATGCTACTAGTTTATTTAATTACGGTCAATTTATATATATGACGCAACTGTTGTATAATTTTTTCTAATGACCAATAAAAATGTAACTATAAGTTGATGATGCAATCCTACCTATGATTACATCACCTTTGTGTATAAATATCTTATCTCTGATAAAATTTTGCCATTAGTTAGTGCATTTGTCCTTATCAAAAGTATCGTAGTTAGAAATGCCTAGGACATTTGTGAACAGTGCTAATAATTTCTGTTATATATGTGGTGAGGTGACATTTCTATCACAAAAACGAAATATAACTAAAGTGATTAAGAAGGCGTACAGTTTGTATTTTGGCTGCAGAATAGGAGATCAAGATAAGAGCTGGGCGCCACACATATGCTGCAATACATGTGCAGCACATCTTAAACTGTGGTTGACTGGCAAAAGGCAAGCTATGCCTTTTGCAGTCCCAATGATTTGGAGAGAGCCCACTGATCATCTCAACAACTGTTACTTTTGCATGGTCCCTCCAATTGGGAAAGGCATATTAAAGAAGAAAAAATGGACTCTGGAATATCCAAACATCCCCTCTGCAATACGTCCGGTACCACATGGCGATGACCTACCAGTTCCCAAAGTGCCAGAATCATTTTCAGCTGCTTCCACTGATGAAGAAAAGGACATTGGTGGTCCTGAACCATCAACCTCAAGCGACCCAGATTTTGAGCAAACTACATCCACTAAACCACACTTAATAACCCAAGGTGAACTGAATGATCTTGTAAGAGATCTGAATTTACCGAAGAACAAGGCGGAGCTTTTGGGTTCCAGATTGCAACAGTGGAATCTCCTGGCAGAAGATGTTACAATTTCTGTGTATAGGAACTGCCAGAAGCCGCTTATTACATTCTTTTTCAAAGAGGGTGACTTTTCTGCGTGCCACAACATTTCTGGTTTAATGGCAGCCCTCAAAATCAATAACATACCGGAAGAGTGGAGGCTTTTCATTGATTCATCCAAGATGAGTCTTAAAGCTGTTTTGTTGAATAATGGTAATGTGTTACCGTCAATTCCAGTTGGTCACGCAGTTCATATGAAAGAAACTTATGAAAACATTAAGCAGCTTTTGAAGTGTATAAACTACGATCATCATCATTGGTCACTTTGCGGTGACTTAAAAGTGGTCGCTCTTTTGCTTGGACTACAGGGTGGATACACCAAGTACTGTTGCTTTCTCTGTGAGTGGGATAGACGTGCACGAAGTGACCATTATATCAGAAGACATTGGCCAATCAGGCAGTCATTGCAGCCTGGCAGTAAGAACGTTGAGAACCCAGCACTTGTCGACACCAGCAAGATTTTGTAGCCACCCTTGCACATTAAGCTGGGTCTCATGAAAAACTTTGTCAAGGCAATGGACAGATGAGGCTTTCAAATACCTCATCAGAAAATTTCCAAGACTGAGTGAAGCTAAAATAAGAGAAAACTTCTTCATGATGACTGTCGTAATTTTTATCTGAGAGGGTGCTGATGAATATTGGTCCCTTTAGAGTGTAAAGTGACATTGAAGGCTCTGTGAGAATAAGGATTTAGGTGAATGAGGTAGTAGATTCACAAGCGCTGGGAAGGAGCAAGGACAGTCTCTTATTACGACAATATCTGTTTTCTCACAGACTACTCCTATCTCTCTTCTGCACAAACAATTGTGTCAGTTCCAGTCGCTCAGGCGCGCTCACCGATTTGGTGATTCTGTCGCTCAACGTACATGAATACAAACTACACAGATGGAAATGTTTGGAGTTTTAGGCCAACCGACAACAAACACAAATAAATATTCATACGTTTATTATCTATTTATGGACTCACACATAATTGTACATTTTACAGTAAAAAATCAAAAAGTTACAGGAATATAAAATATAAAACTAGGGAAGAGGGGCTTTTGAGGAGAAATATCCCATCCACCGTTTCCCGTTTATATCTACTAACAGACAAAACCCGGTCCCAAAGACAAGAAAGGGGGGGGGGGGTGATCAGAGATAGGCAATTTAACCCACTGGTAAATATATTACTCTGAGGCAAGGGGTTACAGAAAGAAGGGGGGGGGGTGTGTAGAGGAAAAGCTAGGGTCTCAATTGTCTCCCTTTAAATCAACAAATTTTACGGGAGGGGGGAATGAACACAGTTACCCAATCCCGCTAGGAGAGATCCCGTACAAGGAATATAATGCACCTTAGTACAAGGTCGAACTAATTAAAAGGGTAAAGAAAAGATAAATCTCCTTTCATTCAAAAAAAACACACTAGGGCTGGCCATCCCAACAAACACACACGCAGACTTACCGAAAGGTGAATTCTGGCACTTCATAGGAAATACATTAAAAAAAAAAACAGCACTAAGCCTTGACTTAGGTAAAAGTAATTTCTTCCGTGTACAGCCCCAGATTTTGCGGGTTGTTTAAGTTAACAAAGTGTCCCGAAATCGCTGGACGTTGAAGTTTAACGGTACTGATTGTTTATTAGATAAAGTTCCTAAAGAAAGGCACAGGCACTTGGCTAAGCGTGAGGTATGGTGTGGTTCCTAAAATTGGCACAGCTGGCGGAGATAACTTCCTTTTTCCGTAATGTCACAAGTTAAGAAAACACTGAGGTAAGTTCTTCTTCGGGGGTGGGGGGGTGGGGGGTAAATTCCACTGAATATGCGTGACAGACAGTGTTCAGGTATCGATGCTTTTTCTTCACAAATAGGGGCAGTGAATAAAATATGTTCTGCTTCCAGTTTCCTTTAAGGACTCTATATGAACTAGTATTTTTAAAGTGTTTCTTGAATGGCTTTTTTCTCAGTTACGTTCAGAGGAGCGGAGCCCATTACAGGTCGCCACAAGTTTAGCTTTAAAAAAGTTCATATGTTACTGGAGTTATCAAATTGAGTTTGGCAGAACTCTGTATATAATTAATAATTGCTGGGATGCAGGTTGAATGATCGTTCTGAATGAAAGATAATCAAAACAAGAAATGCATTACAAATCATATTATAATCTGACGCGATAAATTACAGTTAGCCTATTTACTTATTAGCGTCGTCAATTAACAAATCAGGAAAACTTCCCGTGAGTAAAAAATAATTAAAAGCACATCTATCTATACAGAACTAAACTGTATTAAAGTTATAATTCTCTTTAACGTCTGCAAAATAAATTTACGCATCAATTGTATTAGGAAATACTTTTAGCTGTAACATTAGTTTGCACTAGAACTTTGAAAATGGGTTTATTTAATAAGGTTAAATTTACACCACAATCCATTGAAATCAATAGAAATAACTCGACCAATGATCACTCGAAGCTAATGTATAAATTACCGTCTGCACAGAAAGAATACACTCCAATAGTCACGAAGGTAGATGAAATCCAGCAGGGATCCGACTATGCTAGTGCAACTAGGATTCTGTCAGAGCGAACGATAAAATGCAGTTTATCGGAGTTCTCTATTTATACTTCTCGAATGTAACTTGAATGGGGCGTGTTAAATTTTCGCACCTTTCTTGATCTTGAGCAAAATTCGGGGTACCTCGCCGATGTGTTAAACGTTGCGATTCCTACGTTTTCCCCGGTCTACCGATTTTCTTCCGTCTCAGGCTGCTCGCATAAGAGTGCGAAAATTTCCCGAGAAGCTAACTCTGTGAGCTGCAAGTCCCTGATTCTTTAGATCGCGGTCGCTCCACGTTGAATTCTGAAGATCAGCCTGTTCTTTGATGGTACCGCTGCATGCCGGTAAAAGTTACAACAGATGATCAGGGGTTCTAAAGTTATGAGAGGCCAATATTCTGTTATCATCCATCGAGTCAGGGAAATTCATTTGTCATACTTAGACGTACGTCACAATGACGAGTTTCTTTGCTTGTTGCATGGCAAGGAAAAAGCAGCATGGCTAGCATTTAGGTCAGTGGTGGACAATTTTCTTGGAAACAACAGATCTGATAATTACAATGAAATTGTAGAAAATGTCCTTCTGAAGTATAAGAGTCTTGGCTGCAACATGTCTTTGAAAATTCATTTTCTGGATTCTCATCTGGATTTCTTTATGTCAAACTGTGGAGCGGTCAGTGATGAGCATGGTGAACGATTTCACCAGGACATTGCTGCTATGGAGACAAGGTATCAAGGCAATTGGAGCCCTTCAATGCTTGCTGATTACTGTTGGACTGTGACAAGAGACACCTCATCGATTGACTACAAGAAGCAAGCAAAGAGAGCTCGAACAGCGACTGAATAATGACGGAATGTGTTCAAATGTGCCTTTTTAAAGCATGATATGTGAACTTTAAATAATGTTTTTATTTTTTTTCTATCATTTTATGTTGAAATATCAATTAATTGAGTATGTAACCACAATTTTTATAATGCTAAAGTAGAAAGACTAGCTGTTCACCCCAGAGAATTAAACAAGCATACATTATTTGTATTACTGTAATGTAAATTCATCATTTAAAAAAAAACCAGAGCCAATTGGTGAATTTCATTATGATATTTGAAATCAGCATGTCAAAATCAATAAGAAATGGTATATTTAATTTCTGGTACAAATAACTTTTGAAAATATGTTGACTAGTGTTATTGAAAGGTTGAAGAGATAAAAGATACAAAGCAGAGAATTATAAATAGATGCAGGAGCCTAGAAAGGGAGGCCAATAACAAAGTGTAGGAAGTCGTCGTGACACAGGTGCGCATGAAAAAAATTTATACAGAAATGCTAATCCGTACATCAAAGAATGAATAGGAAAAAAAAAGCCAACCCATTCCTAACATTCTAAAGAAAAGGTAAATGATCCCGTTACACGCCGATTGAGGCATATTGGGAATATGGTGTTAGGCCCATATTTTCTTGACCATCGGCACACTAGGGGTGATGTGGGCACATTCTAAGCTCGTAAGAAATAGGCCTGGAGACCGAGGAAGAACAGTGTTCTGGAAAACGATATAAGAGGCGAGATATACGTTGACCTCATGTCTGAAGAGACGGTATGTACACGTTAAAAACCAATAGAAACATAGACACACTGTTTCAGGCCGTGATGGTGTAGTACCACTACATACAAGAGGTCGATGACACAAACATAATGCGTATAGTGAAGGAATGCAACCCCAGCATACCGAATGATGAGGTGCTTGAACTTTGGCTACAAAGTTACCTACCGCGGCTCTCAAATGTGGAAAAGACCCCACAGCTATAGAATAACCACAGTACAGAATGTCTACAGTAAATTACGTGAGACAATAGCAAGACCACTTAGAAAATTCACATATCCTCCCTGATTCCCTAGGTAGCTATAGGTCAATGAGAGTAACATGGGGTAACACAGGATCATTGTCGTACGAGGGATTCCAGGGTAAATGAGAAACAGTGGATGTGGCAATTGTCTTGGAGGATGCTTATAACAGTCTGAACTTTTCAACATTAATAAAATATGTGTAATTGCATCTGGTGTCAACCGTTGGCTGACAAGACGGATAGCAGCTGCCTTAACGTTCAGAACAGGTGTATTTCTCTTGCGTAAAATTCCTGCAATTTTAGCATTAATGATTCTTCGATTGCAGCATCGTTCTCTAAGAAACGATCAAAGATTATCCTTAGTATCTCTCCCTTATCCATATCCTATGCGTCCACTGTGGGGGCTCTTGAAGCTAGCCCGTCCTCCTTTTCCTCGCCGCGTACCACTGCATGACCAGGACAGTAGATCGAAACATGTTTCTGAAGATTCGAGGCTTCTATGGAGATGATGATGATGATGCCATTGTGTACATGGATGTGTATGTACTATTTGTTTGAAAATCAAGATGGAGCTTCTCGGCGAAAGTAAATGGTAGTGTAGTCGCAGAAAAAAGCGAATCCTTACAACAACCTCCAGCATGAGAATAGCGATAAAAGCAGCCATTACACCGATGAGATGGCTGTCTCAAACTCCAGCAACCAAGGCAGTTACTGTATGCGATTCTTAGTTTATGCTTTGGAAGGCACAAAATGGATGACTCTGCATGAATGACAAACATCCATAGAAGCCTCGAATTTTTAGGAAGTAGTGTGGATCTACTGTCCTGATCATGCAGAGGTACGGTTCAGTGAGACAGTTAACAGACTAGCTTCAAGATCACTGAATAAGGGAGAAACACTAAGGGAGATAATTAATGATCACCATTTAGAGAACGACACTGCAAAATATGAATCAGCATAGCTAAGACTGCTGCAGTTTAGCATTAAAAGTATGCAGTGCTGGACGTGTGACGGTATTGCCTCCCCTGCTTTGCAGTAGTCGTCCAACAGTGGCCAAAACTCAAGAGTATCTAATACGGGCTTTCAAAGGTGTCTACCTTTGCGCAAGATTACTCTTGGCAGATATGTAGATAGAAGGGTAATGACACTTCTATCACATAGGGAGTCTTCACAAGATATTCAGATACACGAAAACAATGCTGCTTTGGCTGAGCACGTTAATTCTAGAATCAGCCGACAACTTTTGTGAATAATTAAGCAATGATTAGTTTTAGCTCGTTAAACCCCCACCTCTCATTTACTCTGTGGAATTCTTATTTTTCTGGTATAGCTCTGTTTAGAGTGTGTGTGTAGTAAATTGACTGAGACAAAAATGCAGTAACTTTAAAATGATTAAATCGAAGTTAAATTTGTAAAATTACAAATAATAAAATGTAATAATCACTGAAGTTTAACAGTTTGAAAATAATTGAATAGTTTAGTAGAAAAATTTCATCATTGATTGATAATAGAGACGTTGAAAAAAGTTCACTTTGGCAGCGTATATTTTGCACTTAGCTGCCAAAAGAAGTTTCTGCTCCAGCTGATGGGTTCTGTTTACACCGCTCTCGCTCGTCGCTGGTCAAGGTTGTCGGGTGTAGCTCGTTTCCCAGAAATGTCAAGGAGAGCTAGGCGAGGTTGTCGCACGGAAGGTCCTGGGTAAGCCACTCACGTCTGTTGTTTTTCTATTGTCTAGTGTTTTACTTCTTTATTTCATACGAGTGCGTGAAAACATACCTTTACGTTTGTCTAATACGTATTTACTGTTTACAGGCCTCGGGTTTTCCTTCCTTATGTGTTATAAGAGTCTACACAGTTGGTCTCTCGTCTCATAGCTTAGGCCACTGTTCCCTTCTTGTTCCAGCGATAGTACTTTCTGCTGGTACCACCTGTCGTGAAACATTGTAAATCCACATATATAAATTAAAAAGTAGATGTAAAGCCTAACGAAGTAATTCAATAAAAGGAAAGAAGACTGGTAAAGAACAGTGCCGTCACTATAGCATACGCCTGTGTTATCGCACGTCATGCTAGTTAAACAAGAAAATCCCTTTTTATGCTCCGTCTGCATAATTGTAGCGCTTTCACGTTTAATCGTAAAGACTACTGCATCAACTACACACGTTCGAAAAATAAAACTAGTACTATATTTCTGTACGACCTTGATAGATATACACACTGCGTAATGACACAGATTTAATATTCCATTCATGTCATTTTATGCACTACATATACGAAAAGACAGATGGACTTAGGATAGAGAGAGAGAGAGAGGTACTGAGGAACGCATGCAACACTAACACGCAGTCGCGCGATATAAAATTAATGCCACCCCCAAGCGAAAGGCATGAAGCACTAACTTTTTTTTTTCAAATAGACAGTGATAAAAAACACTACCAATACACGGTTAGGTTTTAAAAAACCTGTTTAATGCTTATTAGTAAACATGACATTATACTGTTTTATGTCTGAAAGCCTGACAGTACAGAAGACACCCCATCGTATCGAAGTGAACGGGTGGTAGAAGAAAATACATATTTTGAACGCAGCCACTTAGCTCCATTAAACTTATATATTTGGGTGCCTTAGGACTTGCTGACAAAGAATATGTTAGGTGTTAAGCAATTAGTCTAATAATTAACAAATTATAGCCATAATATTAGAGTGGTGCTGTCAGACAACACAGAATCATTTTTGCTCATAATGCTTTGTTTGAACAGTGTTTTAGAAAAAATGAGGCCACCATGTTAAATCCGATTTGATTGGCGGGAATAATATGTAAGGCTAAACATGATTAGTCGATTGCAAATACTATTTTTGGTTGTTAATAGAAACGATAGAAAGAGTACATTTTTTTTCAAATGCTTTCGAAAACATGGCCCCATTGGCTAGACCATTTGATATAGTCAAGAAGGAGCGTCAGTTCAGTGCCACATTTTGAAAATAAACTTATTGAACAGCAAGTGCGTTGAGATCCAACTCATATTTTTCTAAATAAAAGCCTGGGACAGAGGCAGATCGGAATTGTGCCATATCCATCGCCAGTCAACGTATTTGTTTATTATTTCCATGAATTGTGGTAAGCTAGACATTTGATATCTTTTTAATGAAAATTGAATGTGAATTGATAATGTATGTCTGTAAGTGTGTGGTTCAGTAATAAACAAAAGGCAAAACCTATATATTGCTCCAACATGAACAAAACTTGTCGCAGAGGAGTGAAACTGCATGGGATTGCCAAATAGTACTCTGACACCTATCTTATTAAATAGAAGGAAATAATGCTGGAATTGCAGAGGCGTTGTAACCATTAGGGAGAGGAATACTGGTGTAAATTGTCTCAGATGAAGCTAGCAGTTGGCCTACCGCACTGAACTCTGTGTTTGTTATGTATTGTGTTTCAGTGTGGAAATAGATTATAAATTAGTTCTGAAGGGAGGTACAACCTTCTTGTTTCAGGGACCATGGTCCTAAACTATTAAAGCAGCACCTGGTCTGAGTTTTGCTGAATCCAGAGGCTGATTGCATACTCCTTGGTCCAGATAGCGACCAGTGTGGTTTCCCAAGAATACGGTGAAGCAAGCGAGCAGAGGAGACTGTTTCCTGTCGCCATCACAGAAGATAAGAGTCGTTGACCAGAGCAGCTCAATCTTATGTACCCCCCTCTAAAAGTGACAGTATATTAATTAAAGAGGGACAAGTAATTGTTTCCAATGACAGGAACTGTGAACTTTTCCAATACTATGTCCACCAGAAACAGACACCTGAAGTCATGATGATAAACAACCACCTAGCTTGAAAAATCCAGTATTACCTCATAGTACTACATCAAAACTTACACACACATTGTGTTAATAATAATATAGGTCAATACAAAGATCATATCTATAAATAGTGTACATACAACTTGTAATTACATTTGATTGTGATTCCTGGTTCACTTTGTAGTTGAATCAGGATATCTATTATTGAAAGAAATTAATACATATTTTTAAAGTTAAAACTTGACTTATTAAGATAGTCTTATAGGGTGTTCTATGTGTGTGAGTGTCACAGTGTTGTAAAGAGTTGTGGATTAAACTAAATTGTTTATCCGTCTGTTGGTTGTTGTGAACATACACTTCATCACTTTCATAACCCTAGACATTCAACGTAGTTATCACAATATTCCAGAATAATCCTGACTGAGGTCTAAATGTGGTAGCAAGTAAGGTCATCTGTAAGACACCACACTTATTAGATACAGATACCTTCACAGCTGATCTCAGCCAGTACACTAAGTCCCCTATAGATATTTATAACATCCCACTTTACCACATATATTGGGGTCTCGCTCCCGGAATATTGAACCCTCCCCTAGCATATATATTGGGAGTAATTCACTTCTGGAAATAATAAAAATTAAAAAGGTATTCTTGGGTGGAAAAATAAGGTTGAGCTCTCAGTGCTTGTGGTTGTCATTAGTTAATTAGACATAGATAAAATTGTTTGGTTAAATATTTTATACATTTACCTGTTAGAAAATGGCGGACCTGGCCAAATTTCGATCTGCTGCTGTGCAGACTGCTAAAGAGTTAGGAATGGACGGGCAAGTTATGATTACTTATGTCACTACTGAATGTGACAAATATATTGAACGGGAAGAAAGAAGATTAGAAAAAGAGGCAGAAAGAAAATTAGAATCTGAAAGATTAGAAAAAGAGGCTGAAAGAAAGTTAGAGGCTGAAAAAGAACTTAAGAGGTTGCAGATTGAAGCTGACAAAGAGGCTAAAGCTTTGGTGGCAGATAGGGAGATTAAAAGGCTCCAATTAGAAGAGAAACAGGCTGAAAACGAAGCAGAGGAAAGAAGGCAAGTTACAGAAAGAGAAGAAAAGAGACAGGCTGCTGAAAGGGAAGCAGAAGAAAAGAGACAGGCTGCTGAAAGGGAAGAAAAGCGATTGGCTGCAGAGAGGGAAGCAGAAAAGGAGGAGAAGAGATTACAAAGGGAACATGAGTTACGACTAAGGGAGTTGGAGTTTCAAGGCCATGCTCCTGAAAATGGTGCCAGTCCCTTTACCTCCGATGCTACTGCTAGTCAGGGAGCCTCCACCTCAGCTATGAACTTTCATTTAGATCATTTTGTTGAGAAAGACGATGATATTGAGAGCTATCTAAATAGATATGAACTATTAGCTACCACGTATGGGTTAGAGAGAGAAAGGTGGAGCTTAAAGTTATCTCAAGGTCTTCGTGGGTCAGCTTATGAAGTTTTTGCCAAAATGAGCAGAGGTGATCAGGAAAATTATGACATGCTAAAGCAGGCTCTTTTGTTAAGATATGAAAAGAATGCAGAATTTTATAGAAAAAAAAAATTTAGGAATGCTAAACTACTGTCAGGTGAAACCTATCACCAGTTCTCTGCACGAATAGAGACATACTTGGAGAAATGGATTTCTCTGGGGAAAACCCAAGATCTTAAGGAAATGGTCCTTATAGAGCAATTAAGAGAGTCCATGGCTCCAGACCTGAGAAAGTTTCTCATGGAACAAGGTGCAGAGAGGCTGGGTGAGTTACTAAATGTTGCTGAAAGGTATCAAGCAGCTCAAGCAGAGGTAACAGGTAATAAAAAGAAACAAGTGGATAACTTTAGGGCACCACAGAACTTTAATAAATTTGATCCTAGGGATCAAAACAAAGGTAAGCACCAGTTTGATAGGCCACGGTAAGAAAATAAAAATAAAACCCCACAATTCGATGAAAGGAAATATGATGAAAGAAAATCTTTCAACCAAGGAAAAAGGTGGTGTAAAAATTGTAAGATGAACAATCATGACACTGACCATTGTAGAAGAATAAACCTCTCAGTTTTGCTGCTATGAAATCGGGGGAAAAGGAACAAGAAGGTCAAACCTGAGGAACTACAGGAACCGTACCACCCCCCAGTGGGTGAAGATGAAATATGTAAGAGTGTCACCATTAGGCGTTTATATGATAAAGGATTAGCTTATGATTCAGTTATGGGTTCTCTCCTGGTGACAGCAGAACAATACACCACAAAAAAAGTGGAGATTCAAGCTGCAACCAAGGAAGTAGCGACCATGACACTCCCTATCGCGAAAGATATATGTGAAAACGCGATATGTGGAAGGAATCATAAAAGCAGCAGTGATAAATGAGCCAATCTACCCTCTGATATTGGGGTGTAGATATGTCTTCTTTGGGAATCCCAAGAGACCTGTGATATTGGCAACAGTGCAGACCAGATCACAGTCTAAAAAGGAGGAGGATAATCCAATAAATACTCATCCAGATGAGATGAGGAAGGCACAGGCTGAGGACAAAACACTCAAGCATGTTTCAAGAAATTGCCAAAATGTCATACACCTTCAGGCAAGGGAGAATTTTATATGAAGAACAAGCTGATTTATAGGAAGGCTGGATCTGAATCCAATGGTCACGGACAGCTGGTCCTTCCCACTTCATATAGGACTAAAGTGTTGGAACTAGGGCATGCGATTCTCTTCAGTGGTCATATGGGAATCAGCGCAACAGGACAGCGGGTAGCTTGTCACTATTTCTGGCCAGGAATAACTGAAGATATCAAAAGATATGTAAAATCCTGTCCAGAGTGCCAACGAGTAGCACCCAAGCATTGGACTGCACCAGCAACTCTAGGGGAAATGCCTACAGTGGGAACACCCTTTGAGAGAGTTGCCGTGGACATTGTGGGACCTCTCACTCGAACCAAGAGGAGGAACAGCTACATTCTGACTCTGGTGGACACTTGTTCTATGTGGGGAGAGGCGGTAGCCCTGTCATCTATTGACTCTAAACATGTGGCAGAGGCATCTCACAATTTTCACAAGGTTAGGCTTTCCCAATCAAATCTTGACTGATAATGGCTCTCAGTTCAAGGGGAAACTAACAGAAGAAGTTTTCAGGATATTCAAGGCCAAACACTTCCATTGTAGTGTGTACCATCCTCAAGAAAATGGCCAAGTGGAAAGATTTAATGGCACGTTGATGTCGATCCTGAGAAAGTTGGCACACGAAAAACCAGATACATGGGATCAGTACCTTCACGCCGCCCTCTTTGCTTATCGGGAGGTACCCCATAGTTCAACCGGTATGGCCCCGGCAACATTATTATTTGGAAGGCCAATAAAAGGTCCACTCGAGGCGCTGTTAAGAACGTGGACTGATGACAAGGCAGAGGAAAATATAACATCCTCATACCAATATGTGAATGAGCTGACCACTCGTTTAAAAACTGGCTGGAAACTTGCCAATGAAAATTTGAGACAAGCCAGGAAGAAACATGCTGCCTATTTTAACAGGAAAGCTAAAGACAGAGATTTGGCTGTGGGAGAGAAGGTACTGCTTCTTCTACCCGGTAGTCAGAATAAGTTACAAATTGGATGGCAAGGTCCATATACAGTTCTAGAGAAGGTGTCTATAACCAATTATAAGATAGATAAGAAGGGGAAAGAAAAAATCTATCATGTGAATCTCCTGAAGAAATATTTGGAAAGAGAAAATCAGGAAGAGACACACTTGTTGACCTTGTCCATTGCCATGGAGATGAAAAAGGAACCACTTTCATCATTTGAATATCCATTACACCCCTGTGAGACAGCGGCACAGGTGAAAATCAGTACGCATTTAACGAAGAATCAGAAAGAGAGAGTGCAACAGGTTCTAGATAATCATACAGAGGTGTTAACAGACCGACCGGGGCATACAAACTTATTGGAATATGATATGAAACTGATAGACCCCACACCTGTCTGTATGAAACCCTATTCGATTCCTTTTGCTAAGGAGAAAGCTTTGAAGGAAGAGATAGACTATTTGTTGAAGGAAGGAATTATTTCACACAGTGAATCTTCGTATAGTTCCAGTGTGGTGCTCTTAAGGAAACCCTCTGGAGAACATAGACTCTGTATAGATTACAGGAGACTGAATGCTATCACAGAAGGACAGGTGGATCCATTGCCGGATACAAACCAGTTGTTTGCCAGGCTAAATAAAGCTAAATATTTCTCAAAAGTGGATCTGAGTAAAGGATAATATCAGATTCCAGTAAAGCCTGAGGTTAGACCATACCTAGCTTTTAGTACCTCAGAGGGACACTATGAGTTTAACAGATTGCCATTTGGATTGAAGAATGCGCCTAGTGTCTTCTCTAGAATGATGAGAAAATTGTTGGATCCTCTGAATAACCCATGCATCACAAATTTCATGGATGATATCCTTATAGCAACAGAAACATTTGAGGAACACATTGACTCTCTGAACATGCTGTTTAATCGACTTAGAGAAGCGAATTTGACAGCCCGACCAAGCAAATGTTGCGTTGGATGTAAAGAATTAGAATTCTTGGGACACACAGTCCATCAGAAAAACATGACTCCTGACCCCAAGAATTTAGAGAAACTAAAGAAAGCTCCGAGGCCACAAACCAAGAAAGACGTGAGATCCTTTGTCTCATTATGTGGTTTCTACCAAAAGTATATAAAGAACTT
Source organism: Oreohelix idahoensis (assembly GCA_024509875.1). Taxonomy (NCBI): domain Eukaryota; kingdom Metazoa; phylum Mollusca; class Gastropoda; order Stylommatophora; family Oreohelicidae; genus Oreohelix; species Oreohelix idahoensis. Next base: position 518,682 of record JAMPIV010005496.1, read on the forward strand.
TAATTCCATATGTGCACCGTTAACTGACTTGACACGCAAAGGAAATCCAGATCAAATTACATGGACAGCACAATGTGAATTGGCATACCAGGAATTGAAAGAAAAGCTCACAAGCAAACCTATTTTGAAATTACCTGACTTAAGTCAAGAATTCGTTGTAAGAACGGATGCCAGTAATATCGGGTTAGGTGCGACCCTGTTACAGAAATCAGATGCACTAGATGGGGAAATAATCCCTAGTGGCATGTGCTAGCACAAAATTGAATAAAGCTGAAACCAATTACACAACTAGCGAAAAAGAATGTCTTGCTGTAACATGGGCAATCAAGAAATTCAATATTTATCTGTATGGGAAGGCATTTAAGTTGCAAACGGATCACAAACCCTTATCGTTTCTAGCGCAGGCTAGGCATGAAAATTCGAGGTTACTCAGATGGTCCTTACTTTTGCAGCCATTTGAATTCAGCATAGAGTATATTTCTGGAAAAATTAATCTGGGAGCGGATTTTTTAAGCCGCCACCCGTGTGATGAGAATCACCGTAAGCCCCAGGAATAATAATAAATTTCTCTATGTGTATATAGAATTATAGACTGACATATAACGTCTGTTTTAAGTAGGGAGAATTTGTCGTGAAACATTGTAAATCCACATATATAAATTAAAAAGTAGATGTAAAGCCTAACGAAGTAATTCAATAAAAGGAAAGAAGACTGGTAAAGAACAGTGCCGTCACTATAGCATACGCCTGTGTTATCGCACGTCATGCTAGTTAAACAAGAAAATCCCTTTTTATGCTCCGTCTGCATAATTGTAGCGCTTTCACGTTTAATCGTAAAGATTACTGCATCAACTACACACGTTCGAAAAATAAAACTAGTACTATATTTCTGTACGACCTTGATAGATACACACACTGCGTAATGACCTAGATTTAATATTCCATTCATGTCATTTTATGCACTACATATACGAAAAGACAGATGGACTTAGGATAGAGAGAGAGGTACTGAGGAAACGCATACAGCCATTATACTGTTTTATGTCTGAAAGCCTGACAGTACAGAAGACACCCCATCGTATCGAAGTGAACGGGTGGTAGAAGAAAATACATATTTTGAACGCAGCCACTTAGCTCCCTTAAAACTTATATATTTGGGTGCCTTAGGACTTGCTGACAAAGAATATGTTAGGTGTTAAGCAATTAGTCTAATAATTAACAAATTATAGCCATAATACTAGAGTGGTGCTGTCAGACAACACAGAATCATTTTTGCTCATAATGGTGTGTTTGAACAGTGTTTTAGAAAAAATGAGGCCACCATGTTAAATCCGATTTGATTGGCCGGGGGAATAATATGTAAGGCTCAACATGATTAGTCGATTGCAAATACTATTTTTGGTTGTTAATAGAAACGATAGAAAGAGTCCATTTTTTTTTCAAATGCTTTCGTAAACATGGCCCCATTGGCTAGACAATTTGATATAGTCAAGTAGGAGCGTCAGATCAGGGACACATTTTGAACATAAACTTACTGAGAAGCAACTGCGTTGAGCTCCAGCTCATATTTTTCTAATAAAACCCTGGGACAGAGGCAGATCGGAACGGTGCCATATTCATCGCCAGTCAACGTATTTGTTTATTATTCCATGAATTGTGGTAAGCTAGACATTTGATATCTTTTTGATGAAAATTGAATGTGAATTGATAATGTATGTCTGTATGTGTGTGGTTCAGTAATAAACAAAAGGCAAAACCTAGATATTGCTCCAACATGAACAAAACTTGTCGCAGAGGAGTGAAACTGCATGGGATTGCCAAATAGTACTCTGACACCTATCTTATTGAATAGAAGGAAATAATGCTGAAATTGCAGAGGCGTTGTAACCATTAGGGAGAGGAATACTGGTGTAAATTGTCTCAGATGAAGCTAGCAGTTGGCCTACCGCACTGAACTCTGTGTTTGTTATGTATTGTGTTTCAGTGTGGAAATAGATTATAAATTAGTTCTGAAGGGAGGTACAACCTTCTTGTTTCAGGGACCGTGGTCCTAAACTATTAAAGCAGCACCTGGTCTGAGTTTTGCTGAATCCAGAGGCTGATAGCATACTCCTTGGTCCAGATAGCGACCAGTGTGGTTTCCCAAGAATACGGTGAAGCAAGCGAGCAGAGGAGACTATTTCCTGCCGCCCTCACAGAAGATAAGAGTCGTTGACCAGAGCAGCTCAATTTTATGTACCCCCCTCTAAAAGTGACAGTATATTAATTAAAGAGGGACAAGTAATTGTTTCCAATGACAGGAACTGTGAACTTTTCCAATACTATGTCCACCAGAAACAGACACCTGAAATCATGATGATAAACAACCACCTAGCTTGAAAAATCCAGTATGACCTCATAGTACTACCTCACAACTTATACACACATTGTGTTAATAATAATATAGCTCAATACAAAGATCATATCTATAAATAGTGTACATACAACTTGTAATTACATTTGATTGTGATTCCTGGTTCACTTCTTATTAAGATAGTCTTATAGGGTGTTCTATGTGTGTGAGTGTCACAGTGTTGTAAAGAGTTGTGGATTAAACTAAATTGTTTATCCGTCTGTTGGTTGTTGTGAACATAAACTTCATCACTTTCATAACCCTAGACATTCAACGTAGTCATTACAATATTCCAGAATAATTCTGACTGAGGTCTAAATGTGGTAGCAAGTAAGGTCATCTGTAATACACCACACTTATTAGATACAGATACCTTCACAGCTGATCTCAGCCAGTACACTAAGTCCCCTATAGATATTTATAACATCTCATTTTACCACACCACCAATAACTGTGATAAAGATTAGAAACGAAACGATCTTCTGAGTATTGCGTTTCCCGACATATACTTTCTTCTATTCTACCATCCAATTTAACTCAGAATTTACCCTCGATGAGAATCAAATTTAATTCCGCGGGATAAAACTGTCTTGTACATTTAAATTGAACAGCTTTAGCTTTACATCACATTTAAACGAAAAGGTTTATAGCTCAGATAGAAAATGTTTACATTTACATTTCCGATCATAAATATGTTTTCACGATATAAATTGAAAATGTTTTCATTTATGTTTACACTGATTTGAAAAGTTTGAAACTTCCATTAATTTTAAAGCATATATGTTAACATCGGCATTTGCACTGGTTTCAAACTGTAAGTATTATCATAAGAATTATATATATATATATATATATATATATATATATATATATATATATATATATATATATATATATATATATATATATACATACATATATATATATATATATATATATATATATATATATATATATATATATATATATATATATATATATATATATATATGTTAGTTCACATGTTAGTAATATAAAATGTAAAATGACAACTTACACCAATCCTGGCTCACAGACATTTTTGCTCAGGTGGGTAAAAGAGACTTGAATCGGCCTGTTACACGCGTCTGGGGTGTCGTTTCTTTAATAAGATAATTCCCTCTATCACTCATGTGTATCAGTTTCCTCGGATATTCCGGTTTTCCTTATTTAAAATGTTAGAGATTTGTAAGTCCTGATGAATACTCCAATAAAAGGTGTCCGGTCTGATAAATGGAAATTCTCACTTCTAACTACTGGCAAGTCTGATGTCCTTCGCAAGCGTGAATTTCACAGTGAACTAGACTTACTGAAGCGTCAGGTTTTATTCACGGTCCTAGCCCGCTCTGATTGTTATGGATCTCAAATGATCAGGCAATCTGATTTGAATATTTTGATGACTCATCTAGTGCAAAATTTCAGACATTGCTTTTCTGAAAATGGGCTATAAACATCCGATTGCCGTGTGTACCAACTCACAAACGCATCGGTAACCTCACACGACAATGTGTGTGAAAGATGTAATAAATTATTACTTTCTTGCAAAGTAATGTCTTTGTAACAAAGTGTACCGGAAACGATTATGTCATGCTTGGCTGTACAGAATGTATCGCACAGACGATTAATCTCTTATCTGTCGAGCCCCCTGGCCTAGTTTTTAGCAAAGCTTTGTTGCACTCTAGGAAACGCGATGTATTATCACCAACAACGGGTGTCAGATGCTTGAACAAACAAACTCTCTGCTATATAGCTAATAGAAAGAAAAGAGTGCGTCTCAGGAAAAAATCGCAATGAAATCAGTACAAAAATGTAACTGATACTGCCGTAGTGAAAGAGAGATCTGATAGAGGATGCACCAAAATCAAACTTGTGACAGTACGTATGAGAGGCTGCATTCATCGTACGATGCAACCAGCGCGCTACAGAACCAGTTAACATTTATACCCTTCAATATTTGCTGAGCGAGACCTTTGTATTCGCCCGGAAAGCAATGATTCTGAGTCTGATGAACAATAAAAATTCTGATCAATAACAATTACTTTAAACAACTTTCCTTTTTTTGTGCTTATATTATTTTCGTTCAACTTGCAATCGTGGTGTACCACAATCATTTTTGTAACAATATATACCTTTTCGCTCGTAAAATGGAGCCAGTACAATGTCTATATTGTTATGTATGTCACAATGAATTCATCTTCTTCTTTCTTCTTTGATCCTTAGCCGCCGACCGTCAAAGCAGCCAGTGGCCATCACGCCTGTTGGCGTCTTGTAGAGCAACAACAAATTGATTCCACTTTGCTCGGTCGGTGGCCATCGTTCGTGCAGTGCCCCAATACTCTGGTTCATTCTTTGCATCTCAGCCTCCACAGTCCTCTGCCAAGTTATTTTTGGTCGGCCTCTCTTCCGTTTTCCTTCAGGGGTCCATAGCATAGCTGTTCTTGTGATGGCATCGGGGTCTCTTCTGAGAACATAACCAACCAGCGTCTCCCAACTATGATAGTGTGTATGTCCTCTTGCTTGCTCCGAGTAAGCAGATCTTGGTTGGTGATGGTATTGGGCCAAAAGATTCGGATAATTTTGCTTAGGCATGTTGTGTGAAAAGAGGACAATTTCGACATTTCCTTCTCTGTAACTCTCCAGCATTCCGCACCATAGAGAAGCACAGAAAGCACACAGCTCTGATATAATCTTAATTTTGTGCTTGTGCTGTACTGAGAAGACTTCCAGATGTTGTTTAGACTAAAATAGGCTGTTCTTGCTTTGTTCATTCTGTTGTGGATGTCTTTGCTTGCTCCGCCGTCTGGTGTTACTATGCATTCTAGGTATGTGAAGGTGTCTGTCTGTTCCAGTTGCTGATTCCTTACTGATATGGGCTCAGGGTTGCTCAGATTGAGCGTCATGACCTCTGTCTTCTTTAGACTGATGTTCAAGCCCACCTGCTGGCTATACTTGTACTTATTAAGTCTATCCGTTTTTTCCTGGATGTGTTGATGTGAATGTGCTAGTAGTGCAATGTCATCTCAAAGGTTAGGCTGCTCTGCCCAACGCTACACGTAAAGTTGGCTCAGAGGCTTTTTAAAATTGACACTATGCAGCTTGGAATTCCATAAGCTCTCAGTATTTTCCATAAACTGTCCCGTTGTATACTGTCAAAAGCCTTTTCAAAATCAACGAAATTAATGTACAGCTGTCTTTGCCATTCTGAGCACTGTTCTATAATGTTCCTGAGGGTAAATGTATGATCTACACATCTTCTCTTCTTTCTAAATCCTGCTTGTTCTTTCCTCAGTTTCTGGTCTACTGCTTTTGAAATTTTCTGTATAATTACCCTGCCTAGTATTTTGCTGGGACCTGAGAGAAGAGTTATTCTTCTCCAATTTTTGCAATCTGCAAGATCTCCCTTCTTGGGCAATTTGACAATTATTCCTTTGTTCCGCTCCGTTGTTGCTGTCCCTGTTGTCCAGATTTGTGGAAATAGGGGTTCAAATAGTTCTGCTGCTAGCTCAGGGTCTGTCTTAAATATCTCTGCATTTCAGTTATCACGGCCAGGAACTTTTCCATTCTTTAACCCTTTGATTGCTGTGATGATTTCTTCTTTTCGCGGAATGTCTGTATTAACTTCTAGATCATTTTCAGCCTCAGGAACATTCAATTGTGTCTCTGGTGGTTCCTTGTTCAGAGTTTCTCTGCAATGCTCTGCCCATCTTGTTTCCTGTCCGTCTGCTGTCGTGATGGGATTTCCATGCTTATCTCTTACTAATGTAATATTGTTGGCACCTCGTTTTCCGCTGATGAATTTGGTTATTTTGTATAGTGTGCTTTGTTCATTTCTCAGTGCTGCCTCTTCTGCCTGTCTTGCAAGATCGTCAAGGAAATTCCTTTTGTTGGCTCGGGTTTGGCGTTTAACTTCCTTGTCCAGCTGACTGTACTGTTCGCTATATAGTTGCTTTAACCTGGGGGACTTCGCTTCTGTTTTCTTTCTTTTCATTTTCTTTCTCATCGTTATGGTGTTTAATGTTTATGGCATATCCAGTCTTGCTTCTTCCTTTCCTGTAATCCCAAGCATGATTTGCTGCTTTCCTTATATATTGTTGAAATGGTGTTGGATTTCTGGTCTATATCATTAGTCAATGTCTTTTCCTGACTTTCGGCAAATTGATATCGCTTCTTTATATCAGCTGCAAAAGCTTTTCTGGTAAGGGAGTCCTTCAATTTGCTGATGTCAAACCTTTTCTGTTTATTTACTGTTGGTCCAGCCGTTCTTAGTTTCACTTTCAGTTTTGCTACTACTAAATGGTGATCACTTCGCACATCCGCACCTCTTCTTACCTGCATGTCTTGTAATGCATGTCTCCATCAACCGTTAATCATAATGAGGTCTGTCTGGTTTCTGTCCCGATCATTTAGTGATTTCCATGTTAATTTGTGAATTTCTTTGTGTGTGAAAAGTGTTCCTCCAATGACCAGGTTGTTAATGCTGCAGAAACTTATTAATTTATCCCCATTTTCGTTTGCTGTTCCACTGTCGCATTTCCCCATTACTCTTTCGTTATATGTATTGTGTGTTCCAACTTTCGTATTGAGGTCTCCCATTACTACGGTAAGATCATATCTAGGTGTGTCTTCCATTCTTTCTGCAGTTGTTGATAGAATTCATCCTTGATCTCATCATCGCTGTCATTCGTTGGTGCTTAGCATTGTATTATAGTGTTGGTGAATCTCCCTCTCAATCTTATTTTTACTTACTTAGTCGTTCCTCTTCTACCGTAAGGTACAGAGGTTTGGAAGAGAGGGTGCCAGACTATTCTATCAGCTGTCTTCTTCCTGGCCTGGTTCCATTCTAGTCCTTGGTCCTTCAAAGATTGTCTAATGTTGTCCTCCCAGCGGACTTTGGGTCGTCCTGGAGGTCTGGATCCCTGGCTCTTTGTTTACCATGCTTGTCGTGGGAGCCGATCTTCTCCCATTCTGCAGACATGGCCAAACCATCTTTGTTGGGACTGTTCTATTTGGGTCTGCAGCGGGTGGGATTTTAGGCCTTGACGTATCGTCTGGTTGCGGAACATGTCTCTCAATCCTATTCTTATCAGTCTATTGTTGATGGGTTTGCACTCTAGTAATGTTCTTTCTGTAGAATAATGGCTACACCTCCATTGTGCTATCCATCCCCTCCTGTTGCTGTTTTAACTTTTCCTGACTCTGTCCATCTGCTCTCGCTTATCCCTAGAATGGGTGATCTATAGTTTCTCATTCCTTCTGTGACCTGTTTTACTTTATCCGTCTCGTTCATTGTCCTGACATTCCAAAATCCTATTCTTGTTTCACGTTTTGCGGTCAGAACGTCCGTTTTCGTGTCAGTGGCTTCTTTTCGGCTTTCACCACTGACAGTCATACGAGCCTCAAACTCCGGATGTCCGTCCCGCAACAAAGTTTGTTCATTCGTTTCCGTAACTTCATTTCTTTTTACGTAGACAGGGATGTCAGCCCTGTGCTAAAACCCCTAACCTGGAGGATCAGGGTGTCTGCTTTAGTCTGAACTCTGCCCGCGCAAACCTGTCCAGCTTGGTAGAACCTTCCAGGAGTAAATTCCAGCTGGCATAGCTCTTGGGGTAATCAGGGTACGCAAGCCGCCATACCTCGACAAGGTATTGACACCGGTGATGGCAGACTGAATTCATAGCGTCACGTAAAAGTAAAACTATTATAGTTCGACACTTAATGTTTAAATTTATTTAAATTTAGCAATTTAGTTTCTTAATTTGTTTTTATTATTATATCAGTTTGCATTTAAGTTTCTTTCTTGACAATCAAGGATTTAAAAAAATATCTTTACAAGTGGTAGAGAAACATTTCAAAATATCTCAGTACATAAGTGCAAACTTAAGATTTCTAATTAAGAACTCGCAAACAAAATATGTGATGTAATAGATCTATAAATAGTAAAAGTTAGCATCTGCTAGACAAGTTACTCGACAACAATTAGAGCTCGTATCTGAAAGCTTGAATAAAAGAATAAAAATGTGTTAGCGGTTCTGTTAAACTTAATTCAGTTAGTGGCCAAATATTACGAACGATGATTATTTTCGCGAAGTCTTCCACGTTCATAAATACATTCACATACATGCTAATATCTGGAATTATATCTATGACTTTAGTGATTACACAAAAAATGTCTTGCAAATTGAATCTAGGTCACTCATACTCTGAGTAACGCAGTTTTGAGACAGTTGACACGAGAATTCAATTTAAGTGCACGTATAAGAGATCACAGCAATTATTATTTCATCAACTACCGAATAACCTGTTTAAGTATTGTCTTTATTAAAATATAATATTTATATAATTGTTCGTACATTCACTCTTGTTAAATATATGATTTATGATATTTGGCTCTGTTATAACAAATATGTTATTATCTATAATAAATGTTATAGAGTTTTAAGTTACGAAAAACGTTATTAATTTTAAGCCCTGGACACAGACAGACATTATAGGTCATTAATGTTATGGGTAATATAATCTTCATAACATGACATGCTGTATTTTGAAATAAATGACAAATGGCAATCATGTATGACTGTCAATGTGTCTGTCATTGAAGTCGATACAGCAAGTGTGAAATAGGACTGAAATATATATGTGAGTATTCGGCAGAGATAAGGTTAACAGAAGAGAATGAACAAATAAGGAAGGGAACCCGAGGCCTGTAGACAGTCAATAAATAATACACAAAAGTTTGTTTCAGGCATTCGTGAGAAATAAAGATTAGTTCAGATACACTTCGGTCTCTGTTTACTGCGGCAGTGTAATACCAAAAACTTAATAGTAGATTTTTCACTTTAGAACAATATTTGGTACCTAAGGCAGTGGTTCCCAACCTTGCTAACTTTCTGCCCCCTCCGCCTATTTGAGGTGTTAGCATATTTTGCACCCCAAATTTGATATTTAGAAAAAAAAAAAAAAATTTCACGCCCTTCTTCTACTGTGACAGAGTTTTTTAAACAAATGTGAGAATTATCCACGTACCGATTATTTAGAGCCCCAACGTGATAGACAGAGAGTATAGTTTTGTATGATAATGTTTTCACACCACTGTAAACTTTAAAGATAAAAAAATATGTGTTATACAGCTAAAATGTGTAACTACATTACTTTTTTTTCTTGATCGTTTTTTGCTTTATTGCTTATAAGTTTATCGTAGTGTATATCTTCATATGCCTGGCTTTGATATTACAAACTGACGCTGTGCCTCATAAATTTTGCACCATTCATGGTCACAATGAATTATTTACGCTTTTCAGAGCTGTTGGAGAAATTATTACACGCTTTTATTTAACTTCACTTGTATGTCACTTTCATGTCACTTTAAAATCTTTCAATCGATTTTTCAATCAATTCCAGATGAGCAGTAGCTCTGACACTTGGCATAGTTGTGAATTCCCTATGACAATACAATAATCAGTCAATTATTTAATAATGTAATATTGTAATTATGACATTATGAGTAATTAATATTTTTTCGTAAAGAAATGTAAACAAATCAGGGGCCATAATCAAGTTAATTAAAAATTCAAGAGTACGTGGTGTGCTTTATATTTTTCTATGCGTAAAACAGTGCAGTACTCAAACAAGTGCTAAATCAAGGGAAACAATCCAAATTATAAAATTACGAATCGAGGGAAAGTCCAGTTCGATCCCTAGATGGCCTTCAAATTGAAGAAATTGATTGCACCAAATTAACAGGCACAAAGCCATGTGTTAAGGATAAAATTAATATTTTAATATGTTGTTGCTACACGCAGGCATATATCCATTGATTTGAGGAGATATAGCTGTCTGTAGTAAAGTAAGTTTTTGTGTACGATTTTTCACTTATATTGAACGCCGCATAACTTGCTACGTCACCGGTCACTAATGACGTAATATATCACATGCTTTTGCATTCTAACGGTCAGCCGTCTTGGCCTTTTCGGATTGTTCATTCGACTGGAGTAGACGTATTTTTTTTCAAGCTTCCTAAGATTGTGGAGATTTGTATTTTGATGTTCAATGGCATTGTTATTTTGGAGGCCGCCACTAACTTGATATTATGCATAATGGTACATTAACTTACCCATGAGTTGTTACCATTTCCCAGGAGTACTTTTTCGAAAAAATGCATTTAAGATTTCGTCATGAATATTTCTGCCGCACTGTTTGGGTCTTCGTACGCATGTTCGTGGTCTACACGGACCTCTAGACACAACGGCCAGAATTAAGGAGATGAGAGGATTGTTTTGTACTTCAACGCCACTTATTATAAGATGCCTATGATTGAGATTTATGGACAGAAGACTTATTATGAAGAACTACATTGTTGATACATTCTTCCATGCCACATATATTATTACTAGATGGAGCCAGTTTTATGAGAATAAATTTTGGCCATGTTTGCTGTGGACCTGCCACTTGCCGGCTCATGTTGTACCTATCAGATTTTGTCCTGAATGACTGTCCATTATCATTTGCGTTACATAGCACGATGTATTCTACAAGATCGACTGTCATATTTGTTATTCGTCACCTCTAAGTCGTAACAATTATCTTTTGGCGGCCAGTATGGTCTGGAACGATCTGTTCTCATGACATTATTATATCATGAAGACATCTACGTCAAATCCTGTCTTCACCAGCTTGTCGCAATTTGCATAACGAACTTCGGACTGCGCATGTCAGATGTACCAGAGACTGTGAAGGCTTCGCAGTTTTATGCTGTTCTAACTTTGCTGTATTTTCAAGTCCACTACGATATCGTCAAGATTTACTTCCATGATCAAGGAAGCACCATCAATATGACTCTATGCATTTTTCGTTTGAATAAGACCACGAATTTAGATGTTTTTGCATCAGTGAGTTCTGCATACCACATCTTTATCGATCCACTGACTCCAAGATACTGTCCAGTTTAGTTCAGACCCCGAGAGGGGCCATTATCCGTGGCGCACAACGAGGATGTATGGCAGAAGTCTTGCATGAAATTCCGTTGAAACCAGCACGGGCAGACTTATGAAACTGCATCCTTTTCGCTTTGTGGCTAGCTGGCGCCCCTAGTGAGGTTACCCCTACCTCTGTCACCGTGGATTTAACTTCCTCTCATGCCTGTGAGTGTAACCGACTGCGCCACTTCAGTTACTTACAACATTCATAGCCCATTAATTTAACGAATTATCGTATCCGTCACTAACGTTACGTAATAGCTTTTCCCACCAAAGTTGCAAATTTTGTTATGCCGCATTTTTCCTTATGGAACTACGTGTAGTTCAAACAACGTTCATGGTGTTTCCATTCTTAACTATATATATCATGTGACGTATTCTTTCCAGAACGTTGTCTCCATTACAGCTGCTCTGAACGCATCACGATTCTGGGCAAGTCGACCTGCATCAGCCAAAGACAAGTTCAGACTCTCTGTGATGTCCTGGGTCCACCGTCGTCTAGGTCGACCCCTTCCCCTTTTTCCAGGGACCATGCCTTCCATCACTGTTTTTTCCAGGCTATTATGTCTTTTTATATGACCGAAAAATTTCAGTTTCCTTATTGCGATGGTATTTAGGAGCCAATGTTCCTGTACGTTTAGTGAGTGCAGTACTTCTCTGTTGGTCTTTTTTTCTGTCCAGGGTATTCTCAACATCCTTCTGTAGCATTTCATTTCAAATGATGTAATCTTTTTTGCAACTGTTTTATTGAGTGTCCAAGTCTCGCAGCCGTATATGGGAATATACATGCTCTGATCAGTTGTAACTTTGTTTCTTTGCTTGTGCCTTGCCATAGGTTTTTCATCTGTATTAGTTTATGTGAAGCAATTGCAAGCTCATTCTTAATAAATGCGGATAATTGGCTCTGGACACAATTTCTTAAATGTTCCATATTCGCATTTCGGGTGAACATGAATAAATATCTTAAATGTACATTTAGCAGTAGATAATGACAGGAGTTGTTACATTTGTAGTATCGAGGCTGAATAAGTCGCTCAAGTCGATAGTCCATAAAATAATAAATCGGAGGTGGAGTAATATACATTTTTTATTTTGAATTGTTTGTTTTGTTTCCTTGTTCGTTTGTACTTTTGTTTGTTTGTTTGGTTTTTTTTTGGTTTTGTTTAATACGTACCAAAGTAATATTGTTTAACAAAATATCCGTAGGTTTACAAAACGTGTGATACATCCGCTGTTAATTAATGTGTCACAGTTCAGTCCACTCGCTCTTTTGTCACTTCTCCTGATGCTTACTTCATCCAGCTGTAACTGCGGGTCTGGTGTGTAACTGAGATGATATTATATGACACGGATTTTTGTGTAGATGATATTAGTTATAGTATTTACCGTTTGTCTTTCCTAGAAAAAGGCATACAATCTAATACACTGTTGTAAAAGCGCCTAAGTAATCATATACGCAATTTATTGTTACTGTCGTCATCAGTCGACACCAAGGGATGTTAGATCATGCCTCTCTAAGAAGTATCACTTATAAAGAGCGAAACCCGAGGCCTGTAAACAGTAAATAAATAAATATTACACACATAAAGGTATGTTTCAGGCGCTCGTAAGACATAAAGAAGTACAAAACTAGACAACAGAAAAATAACAGAAGTGAGTGGCTTACCGGATAATCGAACCCAGGATCTTCCATACGGCACCCCCGCCTAGCTAAAGAAGCTAATCACACTATCCTCCCTGCCACTTAGGCATCACAAAAATAGTGCTTCGAAGACAGAAGTTATTAGCACGATTCGCAGCATGTAACACCACCTGAAACATACCTGATAAAGCTTGTTTCTTGCACCAGATTAGTATGGACTGGTTTTTTTGTGATATAGCTCGTCCAGTCACAATATTCTGTAAATGGGTCAGGTTACCGACTGTTGGGGCCCTGACAAGGTGTACTGTTAAGTGCGTATATTCTGATGCAATGGGTGAGTGTAAACATCAATAATGACAAACGCGAATGGATGACAGTTCGACAGGTTCACAGGACACTCACTCCAATCACAGGTGGAAGTCAAGGATGGCTGGACTACTGTGGTCGTTTCATACTATTTAATAGGACGTACACAGTAGACAGTACGTGTATAGTTACAGGAACACAGGTCGACATAAATAGCATATTGTTGATCAATGGTCTACCATCTTAATGTTAAGTTGCAAGAACATCTGAATAACATTCTTAATGAAACACTTGAAAGCTCTTAACAGCAATGGAACATCTGTAGACAAGCACTTAGATTTCCACTGTTTATCAATATAATCAACAGGCCTTACTGACCGAACGTTTCAGTTAATAAATACTGTTCAAACATGACTCCTAAACAGGACCTCTTTTCTAGCGAAGATTCCTTTAGGTAAAGTTCAGCAAATCTTAGTGAAGATAATGTTAACCCACCAGTATTGGGTTTTCTTTATAACTGTGATCTCTTAATCATCACCTGATAATAAGGGGGCATTCCCGTTCTCTGATTGATGATCGACAATAAATAGGATTCCAAAATAAATAGAATTCCAAAATGGCTTCTGGTTCCATTTGAGCATCGCTCACTATACAGGTGTATAGGAAATCTTCAATAAAGGTTCAGTTCATGAACACAAATATTTTCTACAAGTATCAGCATATTCTGTCCTCATAATTGCTGCATATAAACATATTCAGTGCTGTTAGATAACATGTCGTCCCGACATATAGATATAGGTAAATTCATATAGACGTCTGCCCATCTGAGCCTAGGAATGAAAGAGTTCAGTGAACAGTTCTTTTACCTTGGCATAGGAAATACACTAGCAAACACAAACGCTCTCCTGGCGTTACTGAATCAACACTGGGGAACTCATTGACTTAACAATCCTAGAAGAAACTATCTTCGGCCCCATAATAAATCGAAGAGATCACAAACTTTGGACAGGTCTAAAGACATGACATCCCGCCAGGCTCCTTCATCACCGAAGAACTCCCTAACGTATCTTCATGCGCCGAAAGTACCTGACCCCAAAGTACAGTACAAGGAAAAATAGTTCCACTTAGACATATTAAGATATCACGATATAAGACCGAATCGTCTAAAATAGACACAGAGTAAACATAGACTCGGACCATACACATTCCTGCATAACCTAAACAAGAACAATCGGTTTTCTGGCCCAACAAGGCACAGACTAACGAAATCCACATTCATACGCCAAATTCGATCTCCAGGGGAGATAACCCATATAACAAAAGTATCAATCAATCATGGGTGATATATCTTTGGCCAGGAAAGCATCCTGATTCTAAAAACAAATACCTTCCCTCCGACAGATAAATATTATAATAAATATATACATTGTCGTGAAAAATTCTAAATACCCATATATAAATCAGAACATAAATGTAAAGCCGAACGAAATAATACAAAAGAAAGAAGCATGGTGAAAGACCAGTGCTTTCCCAATAGCGCTTCCGTTTTATAACGCCATAATGACTGTACAAGAGACCTTCCTTTTTCTATTTCGTCTGCATAACTGTAACGCTTCCCCGTTTGCTAGTAAAAGCCTACTGCATAAACTACACGCGTTTCTAAAAATAAAACTGGTACTGTGATTCTTAGAAAACCTTGAGATACGCAAACTGCTTAATGACCTAGATATAATACTAGCATTAATTAAATTATACACTACGTTAACCTAAAAAGACAGACGGGCTTAGATGAAAGAGAGAGAGAGAGATGCATGGAGGAAAGCGTGCAGTTGAGCCACTTGCTGTGTGTCGCATCGTAAGTCGTCTCGCGATTAAAAAGTGAAATGCCAATCCCACACGCGAAAGGCATGCAGGCCTGATTTTTTCAAATAAACAGTAAAAAAAACCACTACCTATACGAGGGTTAGGTTTTGAAAACATGTATAATGCCTATTAGGAAACATGACACAATACTGTTTTACGTCTGAAATACTGACTTTATACTGACAGAACAGTCGAAAAGGCAGGACAGGTGGCGGTTTGAAAAATAAAAAAACAACTACACGACTATCCTAGAATAATACATATTTTGAACGGAGCCACTTCGACCCCTTAAACTTAGATATTCTTGTGCCTTAGGATTTGCTGACAAAGAATATGTTATGTGTTACGCAAATAATCTAGTAATTAATAAATTATAGCCAAAATACTATAGTGAGGTTGTCTGACAGCACAAGATCATATTTGCTCATAATGGCTGTTTGAACAACACTGCTTTAGGGGAATGAGGCCAACAAGTTAGATACGATTTGATTGGCTGTAGAAATATATAAGGCGAAACCTGATTAGTCGGACTGCAAATACTAGTTGGTTGTTAATGGTTACGGTAGGATGGGTAAAGTTTTTTCAAAGGCTCTTGTAAACATGGTCTCATTGGTTAGAGCGTTCGATATAGTCAAATAGAAGCGTCAGTTCAGCGCCAGTTTTGAAAATAAACTTTATGAGAAGCCAGTGCGTTGAGAGCAAGCTAATATTTTTCTAAATAAAAGCCTGGACAGAGGCAGATCAAAATTGTGCCAGAATTCATTGCCAGTCAATGTTACTTGTATAATATTTCCATGAATTGTGGTAAGCTAGACTTATTTCCTGTGTGTGTATATATATATATATATATATATATATATATATATATATATATATATATATATATATATATATATATATATATATATATATATATATATATATATATATATATATATGAAAATTGAATATGACATGATAAATTGTGTCTGTATATGTGTGGTTCAGTGGCAACCAGAAGGCAAAGCCTAGATATTGCTCCACCATGCAAAAGCTTGTCAGAGAGGAGTATAACTACATAGACATATATGGGATTGCCAAATAGTAACATGACACCTATCCTATTGCATGGAAGGAATTAACGCTGGAATTGCTGAGGCGTTGTAACCATTAGGGAGAGGAATACTGGTGTATATTGTCACATGAGAAACTAGCAGTTGGCCTACAGCGCTGAACTCTGTGTTTGTAATGTCCTGTACTCCAGTGTGGAAATATATTATAAATTAGTTCTGAAGAAGGAGGTACAACCTCTTATTTCAGGGACCGTGGTACTGAAGTAGTAGAGCAGCACCTGTTCTGAGTTTTGCTGGATCCAGAGAGCTGGCAACAGACTCCTTGTCTAAGATAACGACCAGTGGTGTATTTCAAGATAACTGAGAAGCAAGCGAGCAGAGGAGACAGTTTCCTGCCGCCGACACATCAGATAAGCAGTTGTCAGCCAGAGCAGCTCATCCTTGTATACCCCACCTTAAAATTGACTATAATAATAACTCAAGAGGGACACTTATTGTATTACACATAAAAAGAAATTGTGAATCCTTCAATATTATTTCCACCAGTCACAAACACATGAAGTCGTGATGACAAACAACAACCTAGCTTCAAAAGCCAGTATTACCTCATAAATATATCATAACCCTACACACATATTGTAATAATATTATATGTCAGGACAAAAATCCTTGTATAAATTTTGTACATAAACATTGTGTTACATTTGATTGTGATTCCTGATTCACTCTGCAGTTAGATCAGGATATCTATTCTTGAAAGAAATTAATACATAATTTAAACTTTAACACTTGACTTACTTAAGCTAGTCTTCTAGCGTGTTATATGTATGTGTTTGTCATAGTGTTGTAAAGTGTTGTGGAACTTAATAAAAGTGTTTATCTGTTTGTTGGTTGTTGTGAACTTACACTTCATCATTATCATAACCCTAGACATTCAACGTAGTCATCACAGTA
Source organism: Oreohelix idahoensis (assembly GCA_024509875.1). Classification (NCBI taxonomy): domain Eukaryota; kingdom Metazoa; phylum Mollusca; class Gastropoda; order Stylommatophora; family Oreohelicidae; genus Oreohelix; species Oreohelix idahoensis. The sequence goes on from JAMPIV010005496.1 coordinate 535,881, forward strand.
GTCCAGAATAAGTCTGATTGAGGTCTAAATGTGGAAGCAAAGTAAGGTCATCTGTAACACACTACAGTTATTAGATACAGATACCTTCACAGCTGATCTCAGTCAGTACATTAAGTCCCCTATAAATATTTATATAATCCCAACTTACCACATATATTGGGGTCCTGTCCGGGATTTTGAATCGTCTCCTATTACATATATTGGGGGTAATTCTTTTCTGGGAATTATAAAATTAAAAAGGTATTCTTGGGTGGAAAATAAATAAGGTTGAGCTCTCAGTGCTTGTGGTTGTCCTTAATTTAATTAGTCATAAATTGAAGTGTTTAGTTAAACATTGTATAAATTTGCCTGTTAGAAAATGGCAGACCTGGCGAAATTTCGATCTGCTGCTGTGCAGGCTGCTAAAGAGTTGGGAATGGACGGGCAAGTTATGATTGCCTATGTCACTACTGAATGTGACAAATTTATTGAACGTGAAGAAAGAAAATTTAAAGCAGAAAGAAAGTTAGAGGATGAAAAATAAATTAAGAGGTTGCAGATTGAGGCTGACAAAGTGGCTAAGACATTGGAGACAGATAGGGAGATTAAAAGGCTAAAATTAGAAGAAAAAAGACAGGCTGCAGAAAGGGAAGCAGAGGAAAGAAGGCAAGCTACAGAAAGAGAAGAAAGGAGACCGGCTGCAGAAATGGAAGCAGAAAAGGAGGATAAGACATTACAAAGGGAACATGAGTTACGACTAAGGGAGTTGGAATTTCAAGGCCATGCTCCTGAAAATGGTGCCAGTCCCTTTACCTCCAATGCCACTGCTAGTCAGGGAGCCTCAACCTCAGCAATGAGCTTTCATTTAGATCATTTTTTTGAGAAAGACGATGATATCGAGAGCTATCTAAATAGATATGAACTATTAGCTACCACGTATGGGTTAGAGAGAGAAAGGTGGAGCTTAAAGTTATCACAAGGGCTTTGTGGTACAGCTTATGATGTTTTTGCCAAGATGAGCAGAGATGATCATGAAAATTATGACATGTTAAAGCAGGCTCTTTTGTTAAGATATGAAAAGAATGGAGAATTCTATAGAAAAAAGTTCAGGAATGCTAAACTACTGTCAGGTGAAACATATCACCAGTTCTCTGCACGGTTAGAGACATACTTGGAGAAATGGACGGCTCTGGGGAAAACCCAAGATCTTAAGGAAATGATCCTTATAGAACGATTAAGAGAGTCCATGGCTCCAGACCTGAGAAAGTTTCTCATGGAACAAGGTGCAGAGACGCTGGGTGAGTTACTAAATGTTGCTGAAAGATATCAGGCAGCTCAAGCAGAGGTAACAGGTAATAAAAAGAAACAGGTAGACAATTTTAAGGCTCCACAAAACTTTAATAAATTTGATCATAGAGATCAGAACACAGGTAGGCACTAGTTTGATAGGTAGCGGTATGAAAATAAAAATAAAACCCCACAATTCGATGAAAGGAAATTTGATGACAGAAAATCTTTCAATAAAGGAAGGAAGTGGTGTAAAAGGTGTAAGATGGACAGTCATGATACTGACCATTGCAGAAGGAAACCTTTGTATATGGCCACGCTCCAGGCCAGGTCGACTCCTAAAAAAGAGGAGGAACCACCAAAAACAATGTCCCGTAAACAGTTGAGAAAGGCACAGGCTGAAGATAGGTCACTGAAGCCGTGTTTTGAGAAACTCCAAAAACTCCATACCCCTCCCAGGAAAGGAGATTTCTATTTGGATGATGGACTGCTTTGCAGGGCGGATAAAGCAGGATTATCTGGGTGTGGACAGGTAGTAGTGCCATCGAGATATATGGCACAAATTATGAGACAAACACATGTTTTAAATGGTGAACACCAGAAAATGGGTACCACATGCCAAAGAACATCTGTTGGATATTTCTGGCCCGGAGAAGTTGATGACATAAGAAAATTTGTCGAGGACTGCGAACAGTGCAGCACGAACAATTCCACAGGGTGGAAAAATAATAACCATATGCAAGAGAAGCATTATGGCAAACCGGGACCAGAAAAATAAAGAGGGAACACCCACACGCGGGAAAAGGAACCAGGACCTAGACACGCCACGGGGCAAACTTAGGCCTGGAAAGAAAAATAATTATAAGAAGGTGGACCAAGTGGAATGGGAAGCCCCTTTTCACGGACAATCTTCAATTGACTGTTTTACAATGGCCACTGTGCAGATAGTGCAAAAAGATGTCTTACCCCAGAATAAGCCAAAAATCCCTCAATCGGACTTATGTAAACTGGAGGAAGAACATGTAGAGAGGAAATCTCTCATCAAGAATTCTAAGTGGGGAGACAGCCCCAGGAAACAAATTGGTAGTGGTAGATTCTTGTGTGGTGACACATGAAAGAAACGTCCGCAAAACAAAGCTTCCAATGTAAAGGACCTGACAGGTGCCATGAATACTATGTCAGAAAAATTAAAAGTCCATATGTAGCTTTGCTAAGGACCTGGACAGATCAGGAGAGAGTGCAACAGGTTCTAGATGATCATACAGAGGTGTTAACGGACCGTCTGAGGCATACAAACTTATTGGAATACATATGAAACTGATAGACCCCACACCTGTATGTATGAAAGCATATTCGATTCCGTTTGCTAAGGAGAAAGCTTTGAAGGAAGAGATAGACTATTTGTTAAAGGAAGGAATTATTTCACACTGTGAATCTTCGTATAGTTCCAGTGTGGTGCTCTTAAGAAAACCCTATGTAGAACATAGACTCTGTATAGATTACAGGAGACTGAATGCTATCACAGAAGGTCAGGTGGATCCATTGCCGGATACAAATCAGCTGTTTGCCAGGCTGAATAAAGCTAAATATTTCTCAATGGTGGATCTGAGCAAAGGCTACTATCAGATTCCAGTAAAGCCTGAGGTTAGACCTTATCTAGATTTTAGTACCTCAGAGGGACACTATGAATTTAATAGATTGCCATTTAGATTGAAAAATGCGCCCAGTGTCTTCTCTAGAATGATGAGGAAATTATTGGATCCCCTACACAACTCAGATATCACCATATAGATCAACTCCTCATAACGTACAATTTGAGGAACATCTAATATTCTCGGGACATGTCGTTGAGCAGACTCAGAGAAGAGAAATAGTGAATATGGATTGCTAAGCAGCATTAAGACAAGCAGTAGCACTTGCAGCTGTTCAGTAACATATCTGAAATGGATTCCTGGATTGCAGAGGTCTGAAGCAACCTTCGTCAGTAGTGCCTACTCTGAATTGACCCACCTGCATTAATCCATGATAAAAATAAAATCAGCGAAACGTTGATGCTGATTTCTAAGCCGCCATCCGTGTGATGAGAATCACAGTAATCACCAGGAATAATACTAAATTTCTCTATGTGTATATAGAATAATGAACTGACATATGATGTCTGTGTTAAGTGGGGAGAATTTGTCGTGAAAAATTCTAAATACCCATATATAAATCAGAACATAAATGTAAAGCCGAACGAAATAATACAAAAGAAAGAAGCATGGTGAAAGACCAGTGCTTTCCCATAGCGCTTCCGTTTTTTAACGCCATAATGACTGTACAAGAGACCCTCCTTTTTCTATTTCGTCTGCATAACTGTAACGCTTCCCCGTTTGCTAGCAAAAGCCTACTGCATAAACTACACGCGTTTCTAAAAATAAAACTGGTACTGTGTTTCTTAGAAAACCTTGAGATACGCAAACTGTTTAATGACCCAAATATAATACTAGCATTAATTAAATTATACACACTACGTTAACCTAAAAAGACAGACGGGCTTAGAAGAAACAGAGAGAGAGATGCATGGAGAAATGCATGCAGTTGAGCCACTTGCTGCGTGTCGCATCGTAAGTCGTCTCGCGATTAAAAAGTGAAATGCCAATCCCACACGCGAAAGGCATGCAGGCCTGATTTTTTCAAATAAACAGTAAAAAAAACACTACCTATACGAGGGTTAGGTTTTGAAAACATGTTTAATGCTTATTAGGAAACATGACACAATACTGTTTTACGTCTGAAATCCTGACTTTATACTGACAGAACAGTCGAAAAGGCAGGACAGGTGGCGGTTTGAAAAATAAAAAAACAACTACACGACTATCCTAGAATAATACATATTTTGAACGGAGCCACTTCGACCCCTTAAACTTAGATATTCTTGTGCCTTAGGATTTGCTGACAAAGAATATGTTATGTGTTACGCAAATAATCTAGTAATTAACAAATTATAGCCAAAATACTATAGTGAGGTTGTCTGAAAGCACAAGATCATATTTGCTCATAATGGCTGTTTGAACAACACTGCTTTAGGGGAATGAGGCCAACAAGTTAGATACGATTTGATTGGCTGTAGAAATATGTAAGGCGAAACCTGATTAGTCGGACTGCAAATACTAGTTGGTTGTTAATGGTTACGGTAGCATGGGTGCACCACTTCACATACCTAGGGTCTACCATCAATGACAAACTCTCACTGGATACAGAAATCGACAGCCGCATTGGCAAAGCTGAAGCTACCTTTGCCCGCCTCACATCGCGTGTTTGGGGAAACTCTAAACTCACAATGAAGACCAAAGCTGCGGTATATAATGCCTGCATCACCAGCACACTCCTATATGGCAGCGAGACCTGGACGACCTATGCTAAGCAAGAAAGAAGGCTCAATACCTTCCATTTGCGGTGTCTACGCCGCATCCTCGGCATCTCGTGGAAAGATAAAGTGACAAATGTCGAGGTGTTGTCACGTGCTGGCCTTCAAAGTATGTATACGCTTCTTAGACAGCGCAGACTTCGCTGGCTTGGCCATGTTCGCCGCATGGAAGATGGTCGCATCCCAAAAGATATCTTCTACGGACAATTAGCAGATGGCAAGAGAACAGTTGGGCGACCACAGCTGAGGTTCAAAGATGTGTGCAAGAGAGATATGAGGGCACTGGACATGGATCCAGCAACATGGGAGGATGAAGCTGCCGATCGCACTAAGTGGCGATGCTATTTACGGCGCCACCTCAGATTGGGCGAAGATAGGCTCACACAAGAAGCAGAGGTGAGGAGAAAACGTCAAAAGGAGCACCAGGAAAATAAGCAGCTGAGGGCTGTCACCTCAGGTGCGCATTCCCATAGTCAGTTATGACTTAAGGGGCTATTATTATTATTATTATTATTAGGATGGGTAAAGTTTTTTCAAAGGCTCTTGTAAACATGGTCACATTGGTTAGAGCGTTCGATATAGTCAAATAGAAGCGTCAGTTCAGCGCCAGTTTTGAAAATAAACTTTATGAGAAGCCAGTGCGTTGAGAGCAAGCTAATACTTTTCTAAATAAAAGCATGGACAGAGGCAGATCAAAATTGTGCCAGAATTCATTGCCAGTCAACGTTACTTGTTTAATATTTCCATGAATTGTGGTAAGCTAGACTTATTTCCTATGTATATATATATATATATATATATGTTATATGAAAATTGAATATGACATGATAAATTGTGTCTGTATGTGTGTGGTTCAGTAGCAACCAGATGGCAAAGCCTAGATATTGCTCCACCATGTAAAAGCTTGTCAGAGAGGAGTATAACTACATAGACATATATGGGATTGCCAAATAGTAACATGATACCTATCCTATTGTATGGAAGGAATTAACGCTGGAATTGCTGAGGCGTTGTAACCATTAGGGAGAGGAATACTGGTGTATATTGTCACATGAGAAACTAGCAGTTGGCCTACAGCGCTGAACTCTGTGTTTGTAATGTCCTGTACTCCAGTGTGGAAATATATTATAAATTAGTTCTGAAGAAGGAGGTACAACCTCTTATTTCAGGGACCGTGGTACTGAAGTAGTTAGAGCGCACCTGGTCTGAGTTGTGCTGGATCCAGAGAGCTGGCAGCAGACTCCTTGTATAGGTAACGACCAGTGGTGTATGTTAAGGTCAAAGGGGAGTGATACGTACTATACTGATTATACAGTGTGAATTCAGGGTTGTCGCACTTGTTAGCTTGTTTAATTGTGAGTTGTTTAAAACATTTATATGTTAGAAAACAGAGTGTACAGAAAGCGTGTGAGCGCTGGTCATGTAGTTATTCTGTACTGGTTTCGGCCGGCTGTGAATAGCTCACGGGGAGTCCGTGAACAGCCGAGTCCGGTGTCTGTTTGTGCGGGAGATGTGTCATCCCCGTGACAGTCTAAGTTTGGGCGGGTGACTGGAGTCAGCCCAGTATCTTGTGTGTGTTCCCAAGGGTAGTGTAAGGGAACGATATTTGGCCATTTTTCGAGGTGTACTAGTACTTGCCTATTTAAGTGTGTTTATCTGTAGATAAGATGTGATAAATCTGCAGATAAGATGTGATAAATCTGCAGATAAGATGAGATAAGAGAAGATAAGGTGTACTTTATGTTAAGGACATGTTCTGAGGCCTTGGTGTATACAGGCCGATGTTTTGGGATCATATTTACCTCCCTGATAGATTTCTATTGTGCAGGAACGGCGCTAGGAGATAGTAAGGCGATTGTTCCTTTGGGAGGGAGAGTTTCTTGAGATTATATGGCCAGAAGTTGTGTAGGCCAGATTACTGATAGACTACAGAGAGGACAGTCTTCTGAGTATATATAGATTAAAAGATCCATGATCAGATACGTGAGTGTTTGAAGATATAATAAGGCCAGGAGTTGTTTAGGCAAGATTACTTATAGACTACAGAGCGGACAGTCTTTTGAGTTATATAGATTTAAGCCTGGGTGGCGTTTTGTAACTGCAGTGTCAGCAGTCGTTCTGGTGGAACATTAGAACTGCTAGGATATATAGATTCAAGCCTGTATGGCGTTTTGTTAACTGCAAGGGGTATGCAGTCGTTGAGGGAGTCCTATAGATGTACGCCTGTGTGGCGGGTTTTGTAACTGCAGTGTCAGCAGTCGTTCTGGTGAATTTACTGATGTAACATTAGAACTGCGATGTAAACAGGGTTTACATCATACTGAACAGCTGTAACATTCTGCGCAATTGATTATTATTGATTTTTGTGTATCCTGTTGTACCTGTGTAGTGTATCGTATCGGATTGATGTTGCTGTGTAAATAAATGATGTGCTGTCAATTGGAAATGAACACTAGCCTGATTCGTTGATCTATGCTTGACAGTACAGGGTGAGTGACTGTACCCTTCATACCACTCACTACAGACTTTATACACAGGGACAATACAGAGCTAACCTATTTATCATCTGCTCTGTGTGGGCGCATGTACTGCAACAGTTTAATCACATCAAGAGGGATATAATTTATCACCATTTGTATATACCAAGTTTACAGTCTTTATCAGTGTATTTTAAGATAACTGAGAAGCAAGCGAGCAGAGGAGACAGTTTCCTGCCGCCGACACATCAGATAAGCAGTTGTCAGCCAGAGCAGCTCATCCTTGTATACCCCACCTTAAAATTGACTATAATAATAACTCAAGAGGGACACTTATTGTATTACACATAAAAAGAAATTGTGAATCCTTCAATATTATTTCCACCAGTCACAAACACATGAAGTCGTGATGACAAACAACAACCTAGCTTTAAAAGCCAGTATTACCTCATAAATATATCATAACCCTACATACATATTGTAATAATATTATATGTCAGGACAAAAATCCTTGTATAAATTTTGTACATAAACATTGTGTTACATTTGATTGTGATTCCTGATTCACTCTGCAGTTGGATCAGATATCTATTCTTGAAAGAAATTAATACATAATTTAAACTTTAACACTTGACTTACTTAAGCTAGTCTTCTAGAGTGTTATATGTATGTGTTTGTCATAGTGTTGTAAAGTGTTGTGGAACTTAATAAAAGTGTTTATCTGTTTGTTGGTGGTTGTGAACTTACACTTCATCATTATCCTAACCCTAGACATTCAACGTAGTCATCACAATAGTCCAGAATAAGTCTGATTGAGGTCTAAATGTGGTAGCAAAGTAAGGTCATCTGTAACACACTACAGTTATAGATACAGATACCTTCACAGCTGATCTCAGTCAGTACACTAAGTCCCTATAAATATTTATATAATCCCAACTTACCACAACCAGTAATCTGTTGGTAACAGACTACCACAACCCCGGTGGAAAAAAATGAAATTTTTTTTTTCATCCGAGAGAAAATACAATAGGCTCACCACGCACGAATAATGCGAAGATGACTAATAATAGCAATTTATAATTTCAAATTAAGGTAAAGTCGAAGCATAGATCGACTTGTGAGAATACATCTCAACATCTCAGAGAAAGCATTTCTCTTAAGCATAAATGTTTCCAAGGAGGTGCCACCAACGTATACTACAATGCTGGCAATGACACAATGCATATAATAATTTCACATTTAAGCATTATAAGTACATGATAGACAAAGAAGAAAAATCATTAAAGAGTAGCGGTGAATATATATCAATGAACGTAGTGATAGTAGTGATATAATAACTATATTACAAATTACAATGTGTATCTATCTTGATATAGAAAAGAAAAACTGTTGCAGAGTTGGATGTGTTAAGAAGTCTGTGGTGAAGTGGGATGTTATAAATATTTATAGGGGACTTAGTGTACTGACTGAGATCAGCTGTGAAGGTATATATATCTAATAAGAGTAGTGTATTATATATAACCTTACTTGCTGCCACTGATAACTTTTCAAATAACAATATGTATTCATTGCTGTCATGAATGAATATGTGTCCTGATTCAAATACAAAGGGAACCAGGAATCACAATCAATTTTAATTACAAGTTATATGTACAGAATTTATCAATATGAATATTGTAGTGACATATATTATTAAAAGTATCCTATGTGTGTGTCAGTTGTGTAGTAGTAATATGAGGTAATACTGGTTTTGTTTTGTTCAAGCTCTGTTGGTATTTGTCATCATGACTTCAATAGTTTGTCTTTATTGGAACTAGTATTGGAGATGTTCTCAGTTCCTGATATTAAAACAATTTACTTCCCCTCTTAAGTTTATGTTACAATGTTATTTTAAGATGGGGGTACATAATTTTGAGCTCAGCTGGCCACATCAGCTTATCTTGCGTGATGGCGGCAGGAAAAGACTCCTCTGCTCGATTTCTCCCCTGGGCTCTGGAGACACCTCACTGATAGCTAAATGGACCAAGGAGTATGCTGTCCGACTCTGGATTCAGCAAAGCTCTGACCAGGTGCTGCTCAATACCATCAAGACCACGGTCCCTGAAAACAAGAAGGATGTACCTTCTACTTCATAACTAATTGATACTCTCTTTTTACACTGAGCACAATACATCACAAACATTGAGTTCAGAGCGTTAGGCCAACTGTCAGCTTCATCTGAAATACTTTATACCAGTATTAACCTCCTTAATGGTTACTACGCCTCTGCACTTCCAGCATTATTTCTTTCTAGTCAATCATCTAGGTGTCAGTGTACTGTTTGGCCATTCCATGCCGTTTTACTTTCCTCCGACACCTTCTGTTCAGGCTGGAGCATTATAGGCTTTACATCATGTTTGCTACTGAACTACACATATATACAGGCATAAATTAACAATTCACATTCAATTTTCATTAAAAGATACTGAATGTTTCAAGCTTACCACAATTCATAGAATAAACACAGATACGTTGACTAGCAATGAATTCTGGCACAAATACTGGCACAAATTCCCATCTGCTTATGTTCCAGGCTTTTATTTAGCAAAAATATGAGCTGGCTTCAACGCACTGTTGCTTTATCAAGCTTATTTGAACTAGTGGTCTCGAACTAACGCTCCTAAGTGATTATATCAGCGAGTCTGGCCAATGGAGCCACGTTTCGACAAGTGTTTGAAAAAAATTTTACCTTCCTACGTCTCCCCTAACAACCAAAGATAGTATTTATAGTCCGACCAATCGTGTTTAGTCTTATATTTGTTGCGCTCCAATCAATTTGGAGTTTACATGGTAGGCTATTTCCGTACGCAAGGTTTTTTTTCAAACACGTTATAAAAAAATTTTATGAGCAGAAATGATTTCATGCTGTCAGGCATCCCCACTATTTTATTTTGGTTATAACTTGTTAATTCCTAGACTATTTGCGTAACGTTTTACATATTCTTTGTCAGCAAGCCCTAAGGAACCCAAATATACAAATTTAACAGAGCTAAGTGGCTGCGTTCAAAATATGCAATTTCTTCTACCTCCTGTTTCGAAGATGTGCTGTCTGGGTACTGTAATGTTTTCAAACGTAAACCCATCTAATGTTATCTTTTCTAATAAGAGTTTTTTCAGGATTTAAAAACCTAACTCTGGGAAGGTTAGTGTTTTTATCACTGTCCGTCCGAAAAAGTTAGTGCATGTGGCCTTACACGCGTGATAGTAGTAATTGTGTATCGCGTTACGCGCGCGACGCGTGTTTTAGTTTTGCATGTTCGGCTTTATGCCTCTCCCTTCTCTCTATCCTTTAGTCCATCTGTCTTTAGTTACGCCGTGTATAAAATGGAATGAATGAAATATTAAAATTTAGGTCATTGTTCAGCTTGCGTATCTCAAATGTTTTTTCCAAGAAATACAGCACACGTTTCATTGAAGAAAGCGGGTAATAATACAGTAGGCTTTTACTATCAACGTGAAAGCGTTACAATTTGCAGACGAAGCAGAAAACAAGGGGGATTTCGAGTACTGTCATTGTGACAGCACTGTTATTTTACCATTGCTCTTTTCTTTATTAGAATTTATTTGTTAGGCTTTACATTTACCTCTTCAAATTCTTACTCTGTATAGCAGTAAGAGCTTTTTGGTCGGTTTCTACTAATGAAATGTGCGCCTAGAAGGAATCTTTGTAGTTTGAGGATCGACCAAACCATAGCTAATAGCTCACGGTCTAAAACCGAATAATTCCTTTCTGCAGCATTAAGTTTTCTGGATATAGAAATTAACAGGATGCAGAGTTCCAGAGTAGTACTCTTGCATTTTAGTGCCGCTCCAATCCCAGTGGATGAAGCGTCACTACGAAGTAAACAAATTGTCTTATCTGTAGTAGGTAAACTCAGAAAATAGGTGGTGTTGAAAACAAATTTTTTAATCTTATGCAAAGAGGATTGGCATTCTGTCACCAGTGGGACCTTGTTAGGCGTTCCTTTCTTCAGTAGTGTAGAAAGAGCCCGGGTGCCCATGATAGAGGACGATTCGGACTAAACCTTTAATAAAAAAATAAAAAATGAATAAGACCTAAGAGACTTCGCACTTGCCTTTTAGTCTTAGGAATAGAGATGTTAAGTATCTTAGTGATATTATGGTCGTCTGTGTCTTTAGGAAACCATGACCCACTCGATGGCCTAGGAAAGAAATTTCGCTAAATCCAATGCAGGCTTTAGAGGTTTTCGCTGTCAGGTTATATCGCGTTAGAGTAGATAGTAATTCAACTAACGCCCCGTATAGTGATCTTCCCAGGTATCACTGAAGAGACAGATGTCATCTAAGTATGCGATGACATCTGACCGATAAGATAGGATTCGATCCGCATCATGCATACGAATGTAACTGGTGCGTTCATAAGACCGAAAGGCATAAAATTTCATTGAAAAAGGCCTCTAGGTGTTGAAAAAGCCGTGAGAGGTTTGGCGCGTTCAGATAAAGGAACGTGCCAATATCCTTTAGACAAATCAAGTTTAGTGAAAAAATGAGATTTGGAGAGTCGAGTAAGTAGCTCTTCCAGTAAAGGCATAGGTTCGGCATCGAACTTCGTTACTTGATTCAATTTGTGATAGTCAATGCAAAGACGTGATGTTATTGTCTTTCTTTCGAACAATATCCATCTGCGAAGAATATGCAGAAGTGGATGGTTCAGTTATTTTTAAATATATCATCTCATCCAGCTCTTTCTCAACCTTGTGCTTGAAAATGTATAAGGATAGGATAAGGTCTCCCTAATAGGAGTATGGTAAGTTAGAAACATGTAATGTTCACCGACACGAGTTTGTCCAGGGATGTCAGTGAGTACAGCCTGAAATGTTTGCAACATAGTTGAACCTTGTCGCTGTTCTCCTAGAGATACGTTTTTTTTTTTTTTTTTTTTGCGTACGCCTGTTAATACTCGAGGCGAATTTGCAGGTTATTACTTATGTCTAACCTGACATTGATTTTACGTGAGTATCCCTTTTTACTTGTACAGAGACAGGTGTCCCTCGCCATTCAGGCAAATACTCTCCGATTTCGGAGGTACCCATTGCAGCTGGGTCGGCTCAGGAGCCGCCAATCCCTGGTCGACGACACTCCTTCAAATGTCCTCGCCAGGTCTCGAGTTAATCCAGTCCTATTCCCGGTCGACGAAAAATCCTCAAATGCCGTCGCCCGGGTTTGATCCTGAATCACCCGGTCGCCAGAGCGGTGTTGTAACCACTACGCTAGCGCGGCTCCCAAGAGATAAATCAGGAGAGACAGTAAAATGTTTCCATGATTCACTAGAATGAAGTGGAATCATCGGAAGCGGAAGATTAACATCCGAAAAACTTGTTTCCTCATCCTGTATTACGGACAGTGATGAGTAATGACCATGTTGGACTGGTGAATCGTCCGTTGCCTGGAAAATAGGCTGTAAATAATCCAGACGTTCATGGGATTCCGTAAGCATATTGATGTGGAAGGTTTTATGCTTTCCATCAATATCGACAATGTAGTCAACATCGGAAATTTTCGATATTATATCGTACGGACCTTTCCAAGAAATAAGAAGTCTGTTTTCCCTACAAGGTAGTAATACAAATGCTTTGTCACCAGGACAAAGTTGTCGTAAGCATCTCTTCTTATTGGCAAATTGCCTTGCCTTCTGTTTCGCAAATTCAGAAGAAGAAGTTGCCAATTTGCATGCTTCGATAATCTTTTGTCTCAGCGCGATGACATATTCGTAAGAGGATTTTCGTATCATCGGTAATATTATCAGCGGTTATGAGATCATGAAGCAAAGACAGAGGGCCGCGCGGTCGCGCGCCAAAGACAAGTTCAAAGGGAGAAAATCCTGTATGTTCATGGGGACCTCTCTGTAAGCGAAGAGGGCCAGGTAAAAAAACCCTGTCCCAATCTTGAGGATGATCCTCAGTTTTATCTTCCTAGTAAGTTTTTTAGTGTTTCTATTTAGGCGTTCGACCATCCCATTGGACATATGGGGATGATAGATACTACTCAAAGATCTATCTATCTGCAGAGTAGACATTACTTGAGACATGGTATCCGATATTAGTTGGGTGCCATGGTCTGACAATATCTCTCCGGGGAACCCCAGACGAGAAAATATAAGCCAAAGAGCATCTGCAATATCAGCAGTAGTAATGCTTTTCAGAGGAATAGCATCTGGCCAACGTGTGCACATATCAACACACGTCAAGATAAACTGATGTCCTCTAGCAGATTTGATCTTAAATGGACCAATGATGTCTATCGCCATTTTCTGAAATGGTCGAAAAGGAATGTCTGCAGCCTGAATAGGTGCAGCATGGCGTGAACCTTTGGATTTGACTTCTTGACATACTATACAAGATCGACAATAAATCCGTATGTCCTTGTTTACCAATGGCCAAAAGAAAGCCGCAAGGACTCTTGACTTAGTACGGGAAAAACCCATGTGTCCAGCACACTGAGAGTCGTGAGCGTGCTGCGAAATTTTAACTCTCAAATTCTTGGGAACCAGGATTTGAGAATGACTTGACGTAATGGAGTCTTGAACCATACGTACAAGTACGCCATTCTTCTTTGTAATCCACGATTTACGATTGGTATCTTTATTTTGATCACCTTTTGTTGCAAGCGTCAAGAATTTCTTTAGAGTCGGATAATCTTCTTGCTGTTTTATAAACGAGTCAGGAGAAATTACCAAGGGATCATTTTGGTTATGCACTTCATTATCTTCAGTAGATGAAGTTTGAGGCATATTAAGAGCTTGAGCTCTAGTGACTACAGCATTAGCAGTTTGCATATTTTGTTTTTCCCAAACGGAAATTTGTTGTGGAGTGCATTCTTTGACTCCTTGAATACGACCGATGATAAGATCAGCGATCGGATTTGGCAGAAGACATGCGTGTACATATCCTGTAAAGAAAGGAGTAGCAATCCTAATGATAGCAGTAGAGTATTTCTCTAAGGTGCCGCCAAATGTTACACATTTGACTACTTTGCCTGTAGAATGAGAAGGATCTATGAGTGACTGCCTAACCCCAATAGTTGTGCATCCAGAATCAAAAAGTACTGAGACTGGATAGTCATTTACTAAACCTTTGTGTAAGACAAGAGAACCTCTTCCATCACGCGCGACTGACGCAGGAAGAGCGGGAAGAGGATGGCCACAACTTAAAGTGGACACCGTAGTTGGTTCAAATAATGTTTTGCATTGGGGGCACTGAGATGCTCTCCCGAAATCAAAAGCGAAACATGCCATATTATTAGCGTCATTATTATCTTTAGTCGGTTTATAGGCTTCATGTGACTCTTGCTGTGCAGAGTTTGCCTGATAGTGTGATTTATGTTTTTTATATTGAGATCTACCTGCTCTTTTTTATTATTGCCTCTGTATAATCATTTTTTGTTTCCTCTATTGTACCCCTATGATACAGCTAAGCGTTAGTTGATATCGCAGTTGCGTTTATGAGGTTTTTATGCGGACTATCAGTTTGATCACTGATCACTTTGATTATATGTGTCCGTACGTGGGTTCGTACTCAGACAATTATTAAGTATTGTCTGTTCTGTATCGTAGTCGTCGGACACTTCATTCTTTGTTCAGTGCGAAATATACTTTCCTCATAAATACATGGAGAACTCTTCCTCATAGGAGAGAGTAGTTAGTATAATGCGAATACAATCAATAAAAACATTGGCATGCAGACCAACCTTCAAGTCAAATGACGAATGCGGTAAGTCCTTCATACTGAGTCCAATATATACATTTATTTGACAAGACATGTGAAGAACATTTCAATGGTGATTGGAGGTCATCAATATAAGAATTGTACATCTGCATTAGTCAATGGTAAATCCATAATACCTTCACTCTTCCAGTCAAAGAAGTGCGTGTCAGCACATCAAAGGCGATGCACACGCTCTTCTGTCATCCAGCCAGACGGTAATGATCCGCCTGTGTATTTGACGAATATTTAATATATAGATCATCCACTGATCTACTAACATTATATTTCATTATCCATTAAGGAACTATGGACCGACCCTGCGCGTCCATCAATAATTATAATTCGGCAATACGTAGCCTAACTCTGGAAGAATTCAACAATGCGACTTCATGAAAGCGTGAGACGGTCAAATACAAAAGGGTCCCCTAAATTGGTCACTACGCGTGACCATACCAACGCTCACGCGTCACAATCCGACTGTGCGGATTGCGTTCATTAGACCATGAAGTATAACAATGATTCTACATTAATTCTCTTATCATCAAAAATGCGTGCTGCCAAATATAGCAGACGACGCTGATAAAACACCGTAACAGTTTCCCTTAATCGTCCGAGGAGAAAAAATCTATTAGATAGATTTTTTTGAACTATCTTATTCAAAGATCTCAAAAATTTAACCAAAACCCGACATATGGCCTACGATGTTCTTAAAATCGTCGTGGTCATGTCGATAATGTATCAATCATATTAATCATGTATTATATTAATAGTTATGTTATCCATGGACATTATAATAACTAAAGGAGTGTCAACTGTCGCTAAATAATTTTAACTTAAAGTTTGTCGTGACTAAATAATAAGTGAAGAAAATTATTCCAATCAATGAAACTTATTAATTATAGTATGTATGTAAGGTGTCATTAAATTGTAAGTAACTAAACTAAATGCAAATTTTTGTTATAGTAAAGGTAAAATGAGAAGTAAAGACGAGTAAAGTAGAGAAAAAGTAAAGTATAAATTTAATTATTGATGTGTGCTGAAAATTAATCATGTGTATTAAGTAACTAATAACTAATTAACTTAATTAACTAAACAATAATATGTAATATATTCTATCAACATATTTGCCAAATATATACAAGAATAATCTTTAAATCTACGTATATTATTCAGTGGTGTGAGATTCTTTTCTGTTCATATATATTTTCTTTCTTTTATATTTCATTTTTCTCTCACAATTCAACTTTATTTATTAATGAAATCAATAAGTAGAACTGACTAATATTGGGTATGAGGATCCAATGTAGTAATGTCCATAGGTGAATTCTACCACTAGTTCCATTGAGTCTACCATGATTCCATTTGAATATACGATTAGTTCATATTTGAGACGGAAAAAAGTTTATCCGTATTCACAGTGTTCAATTAGTTATTTCAATTGCTGAAGTATAGCGGTATTTGTCCCGCCGGAATTCAGATATTCTTCCCGATTATTTCGAAATGAGCTGCATCACGAATGGAAACTAACCAAAGTCCAAACATTCGTAATGAAAAATCGAATTCTGTCTCTTGTTATAATCACTTTCGTTTGACGAACGTATCTATGAATTGTTACAAAGGATTTATTGTTCAGCATCTCTTTTGAAATCTTGAATTCTAATGTCTGTTCACTTGAAAATATCATCGTAAACGAAGAGATGTAAACGTAAGTTGAATGTCCAGACTCCTTGCGGCTGGTAAACATAAATTTAGCTTGTTTGCTGAAACCGTGATATTCAACATCATCGATTGTACCAACGTTACTTAAGGTACGAATTTCGGTATCATAAAGCGTTGTATGTTCCCGGAGAACTTGACATCCCGTAGACTCGTGACATATTTAATATTATCGTTAACGAAATTTGAAATATCGTTCCACGTTTGAAGTAGTAGAACAGTCACGTTAGTTGAATTTGAAGTTCATGAAACGATTGAAAGTCCTTAAATGTAAACCGTCGCTGACGGTGATAGTTGTCGGCATCTGACGGAGATATATTTATGTATAATTTAGTAGCATCTGTTTACCTCAAATTTAGGAGGTAATTAATAAAAATGTTCCCTATACATTTTGAATGCGATGATGATACCATGTGACTTGAGATAGCATGTCGTTGCTATAGATATATTGACGATATACGAAACTAATGCTGCATTAGGCTGAGCATAGTTAAAACCAATAACCATGTTTACTGTATATTGTAGGCATGGTAAAAACAAATAAGACAGGAAACCTGTAGTACAAAAATAAATGTCACAAATAATGTTTTCTACTAGAAATATTACCAACCAATCTATATAGATGAGAATAGATGATTAGTAAAGAAAAGATACGATGACTGCATATGCTAAGTCATCAAAGAATGTGACAACAGTGTTAATACAACATGTTATCTGCGTGACGCCAGAATCAGGTACCATCTGTACCTGAGAGTGAATGGTGATGAAAGTAAACACCATTATCACGATCGACAACAAAACGAGCGTCTCTATTGTTACAGAATGTAACCAATGCCTCACTATTCTGACCATTAAATGATGGCAGAAGACGAACAAATTTAACGTTTGCCGTGTAACTAAAGAAATTTCTAAGTGTCTGCCATGTAGTATAACATGTGCAGATTACCACTAACACCGTGCGAGAAATAACGCATATTTCCCAATATATGTAGGACCATAGTCACTGATATGGGAAAACGGTTGATGTGCAACCTTAGTTTTGCTTGAAGGTACATTGCAATGTATGTCCCCTCATGTAATTTATTTATTCTTCCTATTGACTGTATGATTTTCTTGAGCTTGAGTAAAATGACCCTTATCCTGTAATGATACATTTGTAGAACGTGTATTAGTAGAAGATTGATAGAACTACATACGATTCTTTTGTTCAGTATGCTGGTAGTAATTTTTTTTTTTTTTTTTTTTTTTTTTTTTTTTTTTTTTTTTTTTTTTTTTTATTTTTTTTTTTTTTTTTTTTTTTTTTTTTTGTTGTTTTTTTTTGATTTTTTTTTTTTATTTTTTTTTTTTTTTTTTTTTTTTTTTTTTTTTTTTTTTTTTTATTTGGTATTTTCCTCATTACTTTTTGATTCCAACATTTATTTTTCCATACATTACTTTTCTTAGTAAAAATCCTTTACCCTACCTGACAGTGTTAATAGTTTTCTTAGATCATTGTAATCTGAGCTTGTCGCCAACTTTTATTATCAGAATTGGCAGTAAGCATCCTGTCGAGGGAAGGTATTTTTCCCCGGAATGACCTCCTAACTACCAATGGGGTGTAATTGATAGTTTAGTATCAGTCCTCGTACTTAAATCATGTTGCAAAGTACGTTTCTCTCCTCTGTTGTTCCTCAATATATTTTTACCTGCCATTACATCGAGTAGACAATCGACCCTCTTTCTTAAATTATCCCTTTCAGATTGTCTGAAAGTAATCTTTCTGCTTCTGTTTCTTATTTATTTTTATCCAAGTTGGGTTAATTTCTTATCCTTATCCATTAAAGAATCAAGTGTGATCAAATGCTGTTGAAAGTTCATAAAGTTGTTTGTTGCGTTTCCTTTTTAAGTTCAGCAAAGCTATGTTTATTCCTCATTCAGGAGGGACGCTTTTCTAATGCAGTCACCCTGTCATTAATGAGACAATCATCACTCGAGAAGATATAGTAACATCAATACCAGATTCTGTATTCTCATCATTTTCTGATGTGCACTTCATCAGATACTTTCGTATTTGTTTCGTTACGTCCCCTATGGGAATTAACCAAAAAGTTTCTTAATATCTTCACGCCAACAATGCCAAGTCAAGCGTGAAGAATTTGGGAATTTCACTTACTTATCTGTCGTCGTTCAGCATCTGTTTCAATGAATTTTGCCTCATCGTCCAACTTTTTTCCTGTCTGAAGACAAAATTCAATAAAATTTATCCATTATCTGTATGACATACATCCATTATCTTATTGTCATCAATGATACACTACCATTTTCCCTTTTTTTTATTTCAGTTTTTGTCTTAATGCCCCTATTTAGACAGAACTGTTTTATATTGTTGCCGTATCATAGTAAAGAGATCCTAACTGTACATCATCAGTGAGAATCAATTCACATTGGATGGCCTGGTCTATACATTCTCGACTCAGATTATGCACTTGCATATCTACAGTTGATTTTCAAAAGTGAAATTTCAGCTTTAAGCTCTTGAATCTTAACACCCTGTGTATGATTTTTCTATCTTTAAATTTTTACATTTGTCTGATCAAGTAATTTCATTGTCAGTCGATCAAACTCTCAGACAACACAACGACTGAATGTGCGCCCTCTGTGCATGAAGTATTCTGTGGTAAGCTGAGGCATTATCTTGTGAAATCTTCAATGAGAGTTTCTCAACCTCAGACTCCAAAGATTTATTTTTTTTCCATAGTGGATTTCTAATGGGCTTCTAATTTCCTTCTTCTGACTACGACATTTTGTTAATATCCCACTATCAACCACGACATTCTATTATTCGAGGACCCTGTAAATTTCAAAATCCATTGCTGACAGCGGTCTCTCATATTCACCTTTTTGATGTAACAGCTCATCAGTAAGGGTAATCTCCCTATCATTATGCTCGTTATGGTTTCCTTCAACTCATTCAAACTCAGTACTACTACCTTCCAGAGTAGTCATTTTACATTCATCGTAAAAAATAGTGGATAATACTTTATAAGTCTCACTGCTTTTTCTTCTGTGAAGGGGCATATCTACACACATTCCAACCAAACTCCTCAAGATCATGGCTCATTTGAATTACAAAATGTTCCATGGCATACTCCTCACAGCTTGCACCACGTAAACCCAATCTATCTCCCTCCTGGAGAAAATGTTCAAAAATACCCATATTGATTCTGATGAGGTTCCTAGAATTTGCAAGCTCCACTTCATGTCCTCAATCTGGAATCATCAGTATCGTCTCAAACTTCAGTAAACTCGCCCTCCTTTCGCAAGTCCCTTATAGCCTGTTTCTTGACTGGCAATAATCTCCAATAATTCCTCTCTTTCTATTTCTCATCAATGGTTTTCTAAATTTGTCCCACTCTTTACTAGCCCATTCCCGAGAGTTTGGTCATGTATGAATAAACAAATTGGACCAACTCACGGAATGGGCTAGAACGAGTGACAAATTTAGAAACCATTGATTGAGAAAAGAGAGGAGGAATTATTGAGAATTAATTGCCAGTCAAGAACGGCTTATAAGGGGACTTGCGAAAGGAGGCGAGTTTACTGAAGTTTTGAGACCGATAGCTGATGATCATATACATCACTCACACACTGACTCACACAGGTGGGCTGCAGCCGCGAGAGCGCGAGCGTGGCACCATTCTAGACGCGCGCAGAAATGCGCGCGATATCGGTATATTTTTGAACATTTTTCTCCAGGAGGGAGATAGATTGTCTTTACGTGGTGCAAGACTGTGAGGAGATAATCCATGGGACCTTTTTTAAATTCAAATGAGACCATGAAATCTTGAGGAGCGTTTTGGTTGGAATGTGTGTAGATATGCCACCTTCACATACGAAAGCAGTGAGACTTTATAAAGATCTTATCCCCTATATTTTTACGATGAATGTAAAAATTGACTAATCAGGAAGGTCGTTAGTACTAGGAGTTGAATGAGTTGAAGGAAATCATAACGAGGCATCTTGAATAGGAGCATTACCCTTACTGATGGAGCTGATACATCAAAAAGGTGAATATAGAGAAAAGAACTGTCCAGCAACTGGAATTTTTGAATTATCAGGTCGAAATAATAGAATGTCGTGTTCAGTATGATAGTGGAAAATACTAAATGTCGTAGTCTAAGAAGGAAGGATCTAAATCGCGCGCTCCTCATTAGATATGCCACTAGGGGGAAAAAAAAAAATCTTGGAGTCTGAGGTTAGAAGAAACTCTCATTGAAGAAATTCACAAGATAATGCCTCAGCTTACCACCTCAGAAAACATTCATGCACAGAGAGCGCGCACATTCAGTCCGTTGTTGTCTGAGGTTGATCCGAACTGAAATTAACGTGATCAGAACAAATGTAAATTTAAAGATCTGAAAATCATACACATGGTGGTTTATGATTCAAGAGCTTAAAGCTGAAAATTTTCACGTTTTGCAATCAACAGTAGATAATTCAAGTGCATTACCTGACAAAAAAAAAAAAAAAAAAGTCGCGAGATGTATAGACCAGGCCAACCAAGTGTAATTTGATTCTCACGGATATGATGTACAGTTAGGATCTCTTTACTATGATTACGGAAACAATATAACAACAGTTTTCTGTCTAAATAGGGCATTAAGACAAAAAACTGAAATACAAAAAAGGGAAAATGGTAGTGTATCAATTTGATGACAATAAGATAACGGATGGTATGTTCATACAGATAAATGAAAAAATATTTATGAATTTTGTCTTAGACAGGAAAAAAAGTTTAGTGGACGAATGAGCAAATTCATTGAAACAGAATGCTTGAACGACCAGATAAGTTAAGTGAAATCTTCCACGCTTGACTTGGCATTGTTGCGTGAAAGATATATAAGAAACCTTTGGTTCAATGCCATAGGGGTAACGAAACAAATACGAAAGTATCATGATGAAAGTGCAATCAGAAAATGAATGAGAAAACAGAATCCCTGGATATTGATGATAACTATATCTCCTCCTCGAGTGATGCATGTCTCATTAATGACAGGTGACTGCATAAGAATCGTCCCCCTCCTGAATAGAAAACATAGCTTTGCTGAACTTAAAAAGGAAACGCAACAACCAACAAAATGAACTTTCCACAGCATTGAATCACACTAAGAATTCTTTATGGATAAGCGATAAGAATATTTAACCCC
This sequence comes from Oreohelix idahoensis, assembly GCA_024509875.1. Classification (NCBI taxonomy): domain Eukaryota; kingdom Metazoa; phylum Mollusca; class Gastropoda; order Stylommatophora; family Oreohelicidae; genus Oreohelix; species Oreohelix idahoensis. The sequence goes on from JAMPIV010005496.1 coordinate 557,698, forward strand.
AACTTGGACTAAAAATAAAAAAGAAACATAAGCAACGCAGACACTAAGCCCAGACTTCCGTGCAAAGGGATATAATTTAACGAAGAGAGGTCGATTGTCCCTACTCGATGTAATTGCAGTAAAAAATATATTGAGGGAACAAACCGAGGAGGAGAAAACGTACTTAAGCAAACAATGAATTAAGTACGAGTACTGATACTAAAACTATCAATACACCCAATGGTAGTTAGAGGGTCAAAAGGAGGTCCATCCGGGAAAATAATACCATCCCTCGACCGATGCTACTGCCAATATCTGAATAATACAAAAGTTTGGCTACAAGCTCAGATTACTAACTGATCCTAAAGAAAACTATTAACACTGATAGTCAGTAGGGTAAAAGGATTCTTTACTAAGAACAGTTAATGAATGGAAAAAATAATAGTTTGGAATCAAAAAGTAATAGTGAGTAAAATACCAAATAAAATTACTACCAGCATACTGAAACAAAAAGAACGTATGTCTAGTTTCTTCTCAATCGGATAGTCTACTACTACACGTTCTAACAAATGTATCATTACAGAAAGGTAGGTCATTTTACCAAGCTCTCAAGATAATCATACAGTCAATATGAAGAATCAATAATTACATCATGATGGAACATACATTGCAATGTACCTCAAGCAACTAAGTTGCACATCAACCGTTTTCCCATATCAGAGAGCACTATGTCCTGACCCAACATTAAAAAAATATTGGAAATATGCGTATTCTCGCACGGTTAGAGCGTAATCTGTGCCAACATGTGTAACTTACATGAGCAGACACTTAGAAATTTCATTTTAGTATTTACACGGCAAAACTTAAATTTGTTCGTCTCTGCCATCATTTAATGGTCCAGAATAGTGAGGCATTGGTTACATTACTGTAACAATAGAACGCAACGCGTTTGTTTTGTCGATCGTGATAATGTGTTTTACTTCATCACCATTCACTCTCGGCTACAGATGGTACCTGATTCTGCGTCACGCAGATAACATTTGTATTAACACTGTTGTCACATTCTTTGATGACCTTAGCATATGCAGTCATCGGTATCTTTTATCTTTACTAATCATCTATTCTCATCTATATAGATTGAGTTGGTAATATTTCTATAGAAAACATTATTTGTACATTTATATTTTGGTTACACATGATTTCCTGTCTTATTTGTTTTTACCATGCCTACAATATACAGTAACAATGGTTATTGTTTTTAACTATGCTCAGCCCAATGCAGGCATGTAGTTTCGTATATCGTCTATTTTGTCTATATCAAAGACAAGCTATAGAAATTGACATGGTATCATCAACGCTTTCAAAATATAGGGAAGCATTTGTTTATTATTATATACCCTCCTAAATTGAGGTAAACAATGCTACTAAATTAAACATAAATATATCTCCGTCCAGATGCCGACAACTATCACCGTCAGCGACGTTTTACAATTAAGGACTTCAATCGTATTTCATGAACGTCAAATCAAAACTAACGTGACGGTTCTACTACTTCAAACGTTGAACGATATTTCAAATTTCGTTAACGATAATATTAAATATGTCACGAGTCCTACGGATGTCAAGTTACTCCGGAACATACAACGCTTTATGATACCGAAATTCGTAACCCTTAAGTTAACGATGGAACAATCGAATGATGTTGAATATTCACGGTTTCAGCAAACAAAGCGAAAATTTATGTTTACAATCGCAAGGAGTCTGGACATTCAACTTAACGTTACATCTCTTCGATTACGATGATATTTTCAAGTGACCCAACATTAGAAATTCAAGATTTCAAAGAGATGCTGAACAATAAATCCTTTGTAACAATTCATAAGATACGGTTTTCCGTCAAACGAAAGTGATTATAACAAGAGACAGAATTTCGATTGTTCCATTTACGAATGTTTGTACTTTGGATAGTTTTTTCCATTCGGGATGCAGCTCATATTCGAAATAAAACGGAAGGAATATCTGAATTCCCGGCGGGACAAATACCGCTATACTTCAGCATGTCGCGAAATAAACTAATTGGGAACACGGGTGAATACGGATAAACTTTTTTTCCGCTCCAAATAGGGGAACGACTCGTATAATTCCAAATGGAACTCATGGTAGAACACAATGAACTAGTGGAAGATTCACCTATGGACATTACTACATTTGGGGGATTCTTCTTATCCAATAATAGTTTAGTCCTACATTTATTGATTTCATAAATAAAAAAAGATGAATTGGGGGTGAGAGAAAAAATGAAATCTAAAAAGCTGCGCGTGAGGCGCGCGCATATATATGACAACAGAAAATGAATCTCACCCCACTGAATAATATACGTATAATTTAAAGAATATTCCTTTGTATAATATTTTGGCAAATATGATGATAGGAATATATTACAATATTAATGTATAGTTCAATTTAAGTTACTTATTTTATTATTTACTTTAATACACATGATTAATTTTCAGCACACATCAAAAATTAAATTTATATACTTTTACTTTTTCTCTACTTTACTCGTCCTAACGTATCTCATTTCCTTTACTATATAACAATATAATTTAGTTTTAGTTACGTACAATTAATGACCACCTTACATAACATACTATAATTTAATTAGTTTCATGGAAGGGGGGGTGGGGGGGGGGGGGGGGGGGGGGGTGGGGGGGGGGAATAAATTTTCCTATCACTTATTAAATGTAGTCCACGGACCAAACTTTAAGTTAAATTATTTAGCGACAGTTGACCACTCCTTTTAGTTATTATAATGTCCATGGATAACATAACCTATTAATAATAAATACAAGATTATATATGACTGATACATTTAACGACATGACCACGACGATTTTGCAGAACATCGTAGGCCATATGTCGGGTTATGGTTAAATTTTTGAGATCTTTTGAATAAGATAGTTCAAACAATAATCTCTCTAATAGAATTTTTTCTCCTCGTGCGTGAAAGGGAACAGTATACGGAGGTTTTATCGGCGTCCCGTTCTGCTATATTTGGCAGCACGCATTTTGATGATAAGAGAATTAATGTAGAATCCTTGTTATACTTCATGGTCCTAATGAACCAATCCGCACAGTCGGATTGTGAAAAAAACCCCCCCCCGCCGGTGAGCGTATGTTATGGTCCACGCGTAGTAGAGACCAATTTAGGGGACCCTTTATGTAATTTGACCGTCACGCCATGAAGTCGCATTGTTGAATTCTTCCAGAGATAGGGCTACGTATTGCCGAATTATTAATTATTGATGGACGCGCAGGGTCGGTCCATAGTTACCTTAATATGGATAGATGAAATATAATGTTAGTAAGATCATGATGATCTATATATAAAATATATCGTCAAATACACAGGCGTATCATTACCGGTACTTGACTGGATGAACAGCAGAGGCGTGTACAACTGCCTTTGATGTTTCTGAAAAAAAAAAAAAAAACATGAACATATTTGGACTGAAAGATGGACGGTAATTATGGATTCCCATTGAACTAAGGCAGATGTACAATTCTTATATTGATGGAAATAACCATAATGATTGTTCTTCACATGTCCTTGTCAAATAAATGGTAAATATTGGACTCAGTATGAAAGGACTTCACCGCATTCGTCATTTGACATTAGACAGGTTGGGTCTGCATGCCATTGTTTATTGATATTGTATTCGCATTATACTAACTAATACTCCCTATAGAGGACGAGTTCTCCCATGTATTTTTATGAGGAATTATTATTCGCACTGGAACAAAGAAATGAAGTGTCCGACGACTAACGATACAGACAGCCAACTACTTAATAATTGTCCTGAAGTACGAACCCACGATACGGACACATATAATCAAGTGATCAGTGATCCAACCTGATAGTCCGCATAAACGCAACTGCGATATCAAACTTAACGCTTAGCTGTAATCATAGGGGTATACAATAGAGGAACGAAAATGATTTACAAGAGCAATCAATTTAATAATCGAGAAGTAATCACAATAAAAAAAACTTACATCACACTATCAGGCAAACTCTGCACAGCAAATCACATGAAGGCCCTATAAACCGTCTAAAGATAATAATGACCGCAACTATTATGGCAATAGTTTTTCGCTTTTGATTTCGGAGAGCAACTCAGTGCCCCCAATGCAAAACATTATATTGAACCAACTAACGGTGTCCCACTATAAGTTGTGGCCATCCTCTTCCCGCTCTTCCTGCGTCAGTCGCGCGTGATGTGAAAGAGGTTCTTCTTTGTCTTACACCAAAGGTTTAGTAAAATGACAATCCAGTCTCAGTTCCTTTTGATTCTGGATGTACCTCACAATTGGGTGGTTAGGCAGTCACTTGTAGATCCTTCCACAGAAAAGTAGTCAACATGTGTAACATTTAGCGGCACCTTAAGAGAAATTACTCTACTGCTAACATTAGGATTTGCTACCTCCTTTCCATTACAGGATATGTAAACACGCCATGTCTTCTGCCGAATCCGATCGCTGATCTTATCATCGGTCGTCTTCACGGAGTCAAAGAATGCCCTCCACAACAAATTTCCGTTTGGGAAAAACAAACTATGCAAACTACTAATGCTGTAGACACTAGAGCTAAGGCTCTTACTATGCCTCAATACTTCATCTACTGAAGATAATTGAAAAGTGCCTAAACCAAAATGAATCCCTTTGTAATTTTTCACCTGACTCGTTTATAAAACAGCAAGATGATTATCCGACGCTAAAGAAATATCTTGACGCATGCAACAAAAGGTGATCAAAATAAAGATTACCAATCGTAAACTCTTGGATTACAATGAAGAATGGCGTCGCTTTGTACTGTATGGTACAAGCCCTCCACTAAGTCCCAAGCCTATTCTCAGATTTCTTGTGCCCAAAAATTTGAGAGTTTAAAATTTCGCAGGCACGCTCACATTGTCCCAGTTGTGCTGGACATTATGGGTTTATTTTTCCTCGTACCAAGTCAAGATTGTTTGCGGCTTTCTTTGGCCTTTTTGTGAACAAAGACCATACGGAATTTATTGTCGATTCATGTATAGTATGTCCAAGAAGATCCAAATCACAAGGTTCACGCCATGGCTGCACCCTAATTCATGCAGAGCAGAACATCTCCTTTTTCGACCAATTTTCAGAAAAATGGCGATAGACCCTCATTGGTCCCATTTAAGATCAAGTCTGCCAGAGGACATCAGTTTATCTTGACGTGTGTGATATGTGCACACGTTGGCCAGAGGCTATTCCTCTGAAGAGCATTACTACTGCTGATATTGCAGATGCTCTTTGGCTTATATTTTCTCGTCTGGGGTTCCCCGGAGAATATTAACCAGCCCATAAGCACCCAACTAATATCGGATACCATGTCTCAAGTAAATAGTCTTCTCTGCAGATAGAGATCCTTTGAGTATATCTATCCTCCCTATGTCCCGATGGGATGGGTCCAACGCCCTAAATAGAACACTAAAAAACCTACTAGGGAAGATAACTGACGATCATCCTCAACACTGGAACAGAGTTTTACCTGCGGCCCTCTTCGCTTACAGAGAGGTACCCAATGGAACCTAACAGGCATAATTCCTCCCTTTTGGAACTTGTTCCTTTGGCGCGCGACCGCGCGGGCCCTATGTCTTTTGCTTCAATGATCTCATATCCGCTGAATAATACTACCGATGATACGAAAATCCTCTTACGAAATATGGTCATCGCGCTGAGACAAAAGATTATCGAAGCAGCAAAATGGCAACTTCTTCTTCTGAATTTGCTAAACAGAAGGCAAGACAATTTGCCAAGAAAAAAGAACCTTACGACAACATTGTCCCTGGTGACAAAGCAATGGGGGGGGGGGGTTATTTTTGCTGACCGTTGTGTAGGGGGAAAACAGTACGGGCTTCTTAAGGTTACTGATGCAAATCCTACGATATAGATATGCGAAACAATTTCAGATGATTTGGGACTACATTTGTCGATATTGACGGGGGAAGCCTGAAAACCAAGCCACAATCAAATGCTTAGCGGGAAGATCCATATGAAGTCGTCCGGATTATTACACATCCTATTTTTCGCAGGCAACGACGATTCTCCAGTCCCATCAACATGGGGCATTGCTACTCTCTCACTAGATCCGTAATCACACATGACTTGAGAAGACAAATTAATTTCAGATTGGACGAATCTTCCTCGTCCGATGATCCCACATCATTCTAGTGTGAATCATGGAAACAAGATATGTTGTGATACTCATTTATCTCTTGGAAGGTCGCTAGCATAAACCTTACGTCAACACCGCTTCTAGGCGACCGGGTGAATTCCGCGATGAAACCCTGTCGACGGCATTTGAGGATTTACCTAAGTCCTGATTTTATTCCAGGATAACTCTGGAGACCGGTGCGACGATTCACATTCCAAGGACATGCTAGGTCAATACCGATCACTTGGCGAGACTCCTGTAATTGAACAGCTGACAATGGGTTACCTCTGAAACGGAATTATTTGCCTTATGCAGAGGGACACCTTTACATCGTACGCACTAAACAGCCGATGCCTTCCCGAACAATCATTCTATGTGTAACACAGGAATAACCTGTTCGCCTCGAGGTTGGATCGAGCCTACGCAAAAAAAAATTAAGATTTTAACTCTAGGAGAACCAGCCTACAAGTTTTTTTCGGGTTTATATGTTACAAACATTTTTCAGGATGTCCTTACTACGAACATTCCTGGGACAAACTCAGTTCATTGAACCATACGATTATTCCTAACTGACCATAATCCTATAGAGGTCAGACCTTATCCTATCCCTTATACTTTTTTCAAGCACAGGTTGAGAAAGAGTTGGAATGATGCTGGCGATACCTATGTGCCATTAGACTAGAAGGATCACTACTGCATATTCTTCTCAGATGGTATGGCTTTCGAAAGAAAGACAAAAACAGACGTCTTTGCAGTTGACTTTCAGCAATTGAATCTCGTGTACGACGTATTGATGCTGATACCTAAAGCCTTAATGGGTAAAACTAGGTTACTAGGCGGGTTCTAAATCTGAAGGCGGCGGGCACCGAGCGACGGACCTTGTCTAAAGCGATATTGGGCTAGTTCCTATATCTGATCACGCCAACCTTTTAGGGTGCGCTTTTCTACGACCTAGGGGAATGACTCATGTGCCTTTCGGGGTCCGTAGACGGGGGGTGAGAGGGGAGCGCACGCCAGCTACATTCGTACGGGCAATGAAATTGCGTCGAATCCTATTTTATCGGAGGTTCAGATGTCATATGCGTACCTAGAACGACATCTGTCTTTTCACGATACCTGGGAAGATCACTATTCGAGGGTTAGTTGAATTACTAGCTACTCTACGCCGAGAATAACCTGACCGCGCAAACCTCAAAAGCCTCCATTGGATTAGCGAAATGTCTTTCCAAGGCCATCGAGTGGGTCATGGTTTTCCAAAAGACAACGACCATATAAATATCACAAAGATACATAACATCTCTATTCCTAAGACTAAAAGCAAGTGCGTAGTTCTCCTTAGGTCCTTATTCAAATTTTATTAACGGTTTAGTCCGAATCTGTCCCTCTATCATGCACCTCTTTCTACACACTGAGAGAAAGATCGCCTAACATGTCCACTGTGACAGGAATAGCCAATCCTCTTAGCATAAGATTAAAATTTGTTTTCAAACCACCTATTTTAGTAGGTTACCTACTACAATCGACATTTGTCTTCGTAGTGACGCCTTCATCCACTGGAATGAGCGCACTAATGCAAGAGGTCACTCTGGAAACACTGCATCCTGTAATGGTAATAGCTCCAGAAAACTTATGCAAACTACAAAGATTTCCTTCTAGGCGCACATTTCATAGTAAAAACCGACCAAAAAGCTCTTACTGCTATACAGAGTAAGAATTTGAAGAGCTCGAGGTCTACTCGATATGCAATTGCTCTTCACACCTGTTCATATTCACTGTGGCGAGCTAATTCTGGATCAGATAATGTGATCGGCAGACATTTTGTCAAGATGCCCACATTGCAATATACCTAACTGTTTTGGGGTCCCTTGGGACTTTGACGTGAAATATTCTAATCCACATATATAAATTATCAGGTAAATATAAAGCCTAACAAATAAATTCAATAAAGAAAAGAGCAATGGTAAAATAAAACAGTGCTAGTCTCCAAAGAATGTACTCGAAATCCCCCTTGTTTTCCTACTTCGTCCGGCAAATTGTAACGCTTTTCACGTTGATAGTAAAAGCCTCCTTTATTATTACCCGCTTTCTTCAATGAAACCTGTACTGTATTTCTTGTAAAAACATTGAGATACGTAAGCTGAACAATGACCTAATTTTTATATTTCTTTCATTCCATTGTATTCACGGCGTAACTAAAGACTGATGGACTAAAGGATAGAGAGAAGGGAGAGGCAATAAAGCGAACCATGCAAAAAACACGCGTCAACGCTATTAATTGCCATCCCCTAACAACGTCGCGCGATACACAATTACTACTATCACGCGTGTAAGGCCACATCACTAACTTTTTTCACGACGGACATGATAAATTCACTACCCTTCCCAGAGTTAGGTTTTAAAATCCTGAAAAACGCTTATTAGAAAAGATAACATTAGATGGGTTTACGTTTGAAAACATTACAGTACCCAGACAGCACATCTTCGAAACAGGAGGTAGAAGAAATTGCATATTATGAACGCAGCCACTTAGCTCTTTTAAATTTGTATATTTGGGTTCCTTAGGGCTTGCTGACAAAGAATATGTAAAACGTTACGCAAATAGTCCAGGAATTAATAAATTATAACCAAAATAAAATAGGGGGGATGCCTGACAGCATGAAATCATTTCTGCTCATAAAATTTTTTTATAACGTGTTTGAAAAAACCTTACGTTACGGAAATAGCCCGACCATGTTAAACTCCAAATTGATTGGAGCGCAACAAATATAAGACTAAACATCGAATTGGGTCGGTAACTATATAATTACTAGTCTTTTGGTGTTAGCGCGAGTAACGTAGGAAATGAAACATTTTTTTCCAAACACTTGTCGAAACGTGGCTCCATTGGCTAACTTCGCTGATAATACTCAACTTAGAACGTATTCGAGAACCACTCGTTTCAAATACGCTTGAAAAGCAACCGTGCGATGAAGCCACTCAATTTTTGCTAAAATAAAGCCGGAAAACATAAGCAATGAATTTG